>CM076581.1:230087153-230636642 GCA_034641835.2 Pinus albicaulis | reverse complement strand
GCATCCTACCCACAAGTTGGGCTTGTTGGGATTGCCACCTATCTGGCCAATGGTATGGAGATTTGGGTGTGTGTGATCCTTACCACTGGTGAGTTGGGTATCTCCCCCAAGTTAGTGGATGCAAGTTTTCTACCACTTGATTCTCGAGGATCAAGGTGAGAAGGTCAGCAGACAATAGGATGTGTGTGATCCTTACTTGTCATGGTAAGTCGTATCTCGCCTGTTGTCATTGGATATAGGGTGGAAGATTTATCTCCCCTATGATGATTCTTATTCTTTAAATTGAGATTGTTCATGAGCAGAGACGAGATATGATATGATGATGATCCGAGATGAGACTTATGATGTAGTCACTAGTTCCTCTCCTCGATTATATGAAGAAATTTTGCATATGGAAATTCCCTCCTTGGGTAAGCCCTTGTCACCCTAAGGAGACCCTACTAACCCTTGAAGAATTTAATTTTCACATGGGAAAATATTATTTTTAATATGGAACTATGTCAACACAAGAAGTACAAGTTAGCTCGAAAGAGGAAATTCATCCACCTAAACCACATATAAATACACCTAAGGTCACTTGGAGGAAACACATCACATCACACATTATTCTTCATTGGTTCAATTTTTTTCCGAAAATTCCAGGATTTACCTCACCTGTAAGAAGAGGGATATAAGCACTATGTGGTAGCGTTAATTTTATATTTTAGCATCTTTGACGAACATTGAATTTGGATGGTTTGACTTGTTTTGACTTGGGTTTTATATGTTCTTGGAGGTCAAATTCAAGACCACATTTGTTTTGTCTATAGGTATGAAGAAAATTCGATTTTCGTGTGGTTGAACCTTTCGAAATATTTCGAGGAGATTTTTGTGAGCTTGTGACTATTTCAACCAAGATTGAGTGAGGGAAGGAGGCAGCATTTCGGGAATGGTTGACCGAATATTTTGGAGTAGAATTAACTGTTGACGAAGGACTCACAGTTTCATTCTTTACTGGAAAAAAAATTAGATTTACTTTTGACCAAAATTTGACTTTTATGCTCATATTGGATTGGATATTGGTTGGCTAATTAGGTTGGTCAAGGCTTTGACCTTTGACTAGTTGTTGATGTACTTGGACTATGTATCTCTCTGCTGAACATTTGATGTCATTCTAATAGAAGAATAATTTGGAAAGGGTTTCCCCCTTGTGGGGTTTTTCCTTGGTCTTTGACCAAATCTCTGTGTCTCTATTTTGGTTGTTGTTATCACTCAGATTTTCCTCAAGTGTGGGAAAAGGAAAGTAAATCCGAGGTAACCACAAACCAACCTTCAGATACAGAATCTAGCCAATCTGTATCCAGAGAGGGCTCTCTCTTTAAAATTTAGCTTTTATTCTTTGAAAATATTAGGCTAGTTATAAGTCCAAGAGTTTGTTTGAATTTGAATGGTGGAATCCGCCAACTAAGGGCACGATTGAGTATTTCAGGCCATTGGGCTATGGAGTCGAAAGGATGGCTTTACTGGATTAATTTTTTACACCAAAGATGGCTTTGCAGGGCAAGATAGCCAAACAGAGAACAATTTTAGATATTAAAGTGAATGGAATGGATTTTGAAGGGATGAAAGGCAATTAAGAATCTTTCAACATGTTCAAAGAAAGAAAGTGAATGATTACAAATAAAGAGCAATTAAGAATTCTTTACTATAGTAATCAAAATGTTTAAACCAGCGAAACAAGAGAAATTAAGAATTCATTGTTTATAACCAGTTTAGAAGAAAACATTTAGAATAATCACAATTGAAATCAGAGTACACTTAAGCAAGTTCTGATTTATTCTTTTTTGTCAATTATTCAGAAATGGAACGCAATGATATTATAAACAGATATAAAACTTAAAACACAAGATATAAATGACTTATTGAACTTTAGTCTGACACATGAATCCTGCAAAAAGTCTTGAGCTTCAATTCATCATCCAGCAAGCCACGAAGAAATTTCTCCAAAAGCACTTTTATTCCAAAAGTCAATGTTACAGCAAAGTAGAAGAATCCACCCTCAATAAGTCAATCGAGGGCCTATTTATACAAAAAATGATACAAAATATCTCTTAACAAAACGAGATATAATCTGAAATGAATCACCAATAAGTTACAATAAAAATAGAGATAGATGGTCTCATGGATAAGACAAGAAGTAATCGATGTTGTGTTGTTTCCTCTTTTCGAGGATGTGCTGGAGGCTGGACCTATATTTGGGCTCATCGTTGTCTTCTTCAGTAATTTTGTCCTAAATGACTTGCTTCACTGATACTCTTTGTTTTTACTGATACACATTCAACTGAACTGATACTCTTTGACCTTTGTTTTGTCCTTTATCCCTTATACTGTGGTAAATAGGCAAAATTTCAAATAAGGATAAATTTTACAAAATTTCCAACAAGTCTTCCCACCATTTATCTTCTACTATTTTTGTCCGTTGAAGCTTCCTCAATGTTTCATCAGCCTCGGTATATCTGAAGAAATTAGGCTGATCAGGAAACAAATGTTTCACTTCATGTTCAAGATAAAATAAATTCTTTAATCTGTCATGAAGATTCCTTCCTATAGGTAATGTTGCTTGTGATGAACTGGCTGAGGAATTGGCAAGATTGTGAGCATGTATGTCCAATTTCCTAACATAAGTTTCCAGGTCCATTATTTTATCTTCCGACATCATAGGGCTAGGCAACCCTTTATTCAATAAAACATCAAACCTTTTTCTGAAAGCAATAATTTTAGTTTGCATGTCAAAACACCTTCTTTCTAAATTCTGCATAAGAGTTCTCTTAGTAAAAACTCTTTTTATCTCCAAGATTGTGGCAGTTCTGTCCTAAATACCCAACTCTGCAAGTTGTTGTCTGGTTTGGGTGTTTAAAAACTGTATAAGCTGATTTACTTCTTCAGAACTATTTCCTAACTCTGCTCATGTGTTTTTAACTTCGTCCAGAGCTGCTCTAACCAAATCATTCTGCTCATATATGATCTGAATGGAAGGCCAGATGTCTTTTATTGATCGGATAATATTATCCCAAAGAATTTCATTTATTTCTCTCAAAGGCTTCTCCAATGTGAGATCCTTTTCTAATGCTTTAACCAATTTTTCCAATCTCTTGATTTCTCTTGATTTGTCAGCAACACTCATTTTTTAAAGATCATATCTCTGTTCTAAATTGATAAGTTGTAACTTTGTGTGCTGAAGTTCAGTTACTTGAAGTTTCAAGTCATTGATTTGTTTTATTAATTGTTCTGAACTCAAATTTGAAGTGTCTACCTGTGATGACTCTGCTGGCTGACCTGTTGGCTGTGTACCTATAATTTCCTCTGTTGTAGATGTTGGAAGAGAATATTTTTTGTCTTTCAATGCTTGCTCCAGCTCTTTCTCTATTTCAATCAGTTGCTCATTCATTTTCAAGAGCAACTCCATCATTTCTTCTTCAGAATTCTTCTTTATTACTTCTTCATTTTGAGGATGTCTAGATGCTGGCAATTTCAACTGCTTTCTCAAAGCAACAATGTCATCATATTTTTTCTTTATTAATGCTTCTATGCCTTTGACATCCTTTGGATTGTGTCCCAAACCAATTATTATTTCTTCCAATGTTTTTATCCTGTTATCTTTGGCTTGAGAAGAAGCCTTTTCAAGCTGCAATTGTGTATTGGTGTTCTCCAAAGAATCCTGTAACCTATGAGCTGCCATTGCCTTATCAGTCAAAGTAGAATAGATCATTTCCCCAGTCTGCTTATGCAACTCAATCTGATCTAAAGGATGGATATCCTTTGCTAGGACTTCAAAGTTTGTCCTAATATAATCAGCAGCTGTTTGGGGTTGTTGCACCTTGGGTTTGAAATGGCTCATTAACATTTTGCCCTATTGAATGTCAAAAGCTAACATTAGTCTTTCTTGATTTTTTGGAGCCATTTTCAAATATTGATTATATACTTGCATTTTCAGTGGATCATTCCTAGCCTTAATATTGATAAATGTCTTCTTTATATCTCCTGTATATTTGACTGGTGTTTTGAAAGAAGATATTTCCATACTCTGTTGCTTCTGTAGCTTTTCCCTTTGAGAGGTAGTAGATGCCCCACTGACTGTATCTGTTTGATGACTGCCTGATTGTCCTTGTCCTTGACTGTCAGAAATTTCTTGAAATGATTCAACTTCTGGAAGAGGATTCAATCTCTGCCTTTTAGTATCATGCTGCTCTGTAGATCTATCACTGGGGGTGGATGTTTCAGCTTCTCTCTTTTTTCCTTTTTCCACATTAAGAGGAGTTTGAAGATTGGCAATTTCTGCCTCATTGATCTGAACTGGAGTGATCTATACCTGACCTTGTTCTTTGGATGTCTCTGGTTTCTCTGTCATTATGAACTTTTCAATTATTTGTATGTCCGGTTCTTTTTCTTTTCCTTTTGATTCTACTGCAATGTTTTCTTGTAACTCCTGCTGAATAATCCTAGTTGAGGAAGGGCCAACTTCTGATATTGGTACCTATACAAAAGAGTCTAGGTGAAGCATCTTCTCAAGATCTTTCATAACATTTCTTATATTGACCTTCTCAATATCATGCTCTATCAATGTTCCTTCTATCCATTCATCTGTATTAGCATATTTTTCAATCTCTGGAATTCTCTGATGGATGTATGGTGCGGATTTTTTTTTCATTCTTTTCTCACAAATGAAGTTGAATGGGTCATAGGGTGCCCAATAGAAACTCTTCTGTAATCTGAAACGGTCTTGTAATATCTTTTTAGCTTCCTCCCCTCCATCCCTAGAGTTACAGATAAACGGACCTAATTGACTTTTGATCCGGAGTTGAGCCTTCTTCTTTGCATTACAAAAATGAATTATATCAGAGTTGTTCATTTTCCTGAAGTACTCTAATGCAAAGAGTCTCATGGGGACATATTTTGGAAATTTAAATGGACATAATTCACATCCATATATCCTGACTTCTGTGTGATTTTGGTACAAGTACCAATCACCAATCTTGTATTGTTTTGATAGCTGTAGAGTTTTCTTGATTTCATTACTGATTATGGGAGGAGAAATTCCAGTTAACAAAGTGGTTGCTGGTTGTACAAATAGATCAATAAACTCTTTATAGGAATAGGGAGAATCTTGAGAACTATGGGTGATGGCTGACCAAAAGATAACAGATCTGGGATTCCCCTGGGCATCAAGCTTTTTTGTATAGAAAGGGAAATTTTCAGACTGGTAATATATCAGGAGGTGATAGATGACAGAGGAATACTTGAACACTTTCTCATTTTCCAATATCATGAATTGATCATGGATTTTGTTGGCTATGTAAGATGGAAAGTCATACCTGACAGCATGAGGCTGTCCAGGGGTAAAAATAGACAAAAATACTAGAACTAAATGGTCAGCAAATTCACTAGTATTAAAGCCCATTATAAAAGATATCATATCCAAAACAAGTCTACCCTCCTCAGTGAAAAAAGCAGACACATAAGGGGGATGACCTTTAGGTTGATGATCAGGAAACATAAAGGTTTGAAATATGTGGCTTAGTTCTTCATGGGATAGTTTTGTAGATTTCTCAAGAAGGTCTCCCAGGGACAGGGGAGTGAGGGCTTGATCAGGTTGAAAATGAAGCATCTCGTTGATTGGCTGAGCTGTAATTGGGAAAAGGACGTCTTGGTTTGGGGATAAGACTTCTCTCTGGTTAGGATCATAATTGGCATGGAAAAGATAGATTATTTCAGGGAAAATATGAACAGAGGGAAAGAGGTATCGAGGAAGATTAGATTCCCATAACCCAATTGTATCCAAGCCATTCAAATAATTGTCTCTACAGCGACAAAAAATTCGAAGAGGGCTTTCAGTAAAACTCAGGTCCTTGATTTGGAAATCCCTGTCGACTAATGATAAATAATCCAGGTCTCTATGAGGGGTGTTCAATGGGGTGACGTTTAAAGCCACAGGAACTTCCATTTTTGGTTCTTGTGGATTCAAAAATGGAAATTTGGCTTATGGTGAAAATTGAGCAAATTTACGGGTTTCGATGGGAAAAACAGGTACTGTTGCAGGCTGGGAAATCAATTACAGTTCTTCGGGATTAAGGAATGAAGTAGCAATCAAATTTTTAACTCTGTTTTAGTAAAAGAAAGAGGAAAATTGTGTTTCTTACAGAGTTCAGTGTGATTTTAGGGTAAATACCTGTTTTTGGAGAAAAGAGCGTTTCTAACAGACGCGGGTGAGTGCGGATAATCTTCTGAGAGGCTCGACTGTAATTTTCTTTGACATGATACAGGTTTGCAGACTTCAGAAATTTGAAATTCAAATTTTCTGCGTGGAGGGTGTATTCATTCAGTTCGTGCAGAATAATGAAAAAGACACGAAATTTTTGTTTTATTGGCAAAGTCAAACGGGGGGTAAATTTTTTATTATTTTAATGACTGACGTCATTCTGTACGGGAGGCGAGTCACAGGGGGGAAAATTGGTAAGTGGTTTTTTCCGCACCACTTATGAGCGGAGGCAGTTTCGGGCGAATGGGAAGTGAAGCGATATAGCGCTTGACACATAGCATACACTATTTGAAAACCACTTTTCATTTCGCACGTTAACTATCGGATGGGAGATGGCAAGCGGAATTAACATCAACCATCGATCTTGGAGCGGGAGATCGCACGGTGGACGGGACGGGAAGTTGATGGAGGTTTAACAGCGCAGGCCCGACACATTTTGTTATGAAATAATCATTTCAGGAGTCTTCTGATTGGCGGGGGCTGATTATTAATTAATCTTAAGGATTAATTAATCTCATATGGAAAAATGGTCGGGAAAAGTTAAATGCACAGGGATGATTTATTTCAAAGTTTAGTTTTAATTAAACTTTGGGTGTATTTTTCTGTCTTAAACATATATACATATGTTTAAACCTTTTTCGTATATTTTTAATATATGGCAATTAAACCAATGTGATTTATTACCATAGGGGGCGGGAATATATTTAATGTTATATTTTAGCCAAAAGGGAACATATTGTGGGTTTTTGATTTGAATAAGTTGGAATAAAATACTTTTGGCTAAAATAGCTATAATACATGGGTTTTGGGAATATTATATGAAAAGGAATTATATACATAGGAAAAGGTGATTTTCATAGGGAGTTAATATATAAATTAGAATTAATATGACAAAGGGACAATGTCAACTCAAAATACTTAAATATAACCAAGAAAGTGAGAGTTCAAAAGTAAATCTCATTATTATACTTTCATCACTTAGACTTAGAATAAAAAGTGATTTTGAGAGCTTTTGATGAAAAATTGAAGGATTTTCCTAAGTAAAATGGGATTTTACTAAGGAAAAGATTTTGAGAGGTGAATGAATGTGATAATGGATGATTTCAAGTACTTAGGTTATTTTCAATTATTGGGTCGAGGGTCCGGTCCCTCCAAAAGTCAAGGAAATGCCTTAAGCCCCTTTAATATTTTAGGGAAATTAGTGAAATCTTTAAGGGAAACTGAAGGGGAAGTTAATAATCTTGACTTTGCTTTCCTGTGAACTTTTTCCAATGTAGTATATGCCTTTGCACTTTGTGATGAAAGTAAAATTGAACACATTTAGAACCATCATTCATCACATGCAATCCTGCAACAACATCTACCTACCCTACTTACTTTACCCTACCATTTTGTCTTCTTTATTAGGGTGCACTTAGACTGGCAAACCCTTATCAATCTTCTTTTTCTTTTACATGGCAAACCTATCTAAGTCTACACTTATTACATCCAAGGGCTCAGATTAAACTGTTGAGCACCTTTTATTAAATCTACCTATCTACTTATCTGCCAAGATTAAACTGTTTGGTCAGATATTTATTCTCTATTCTACAACATAAAATTGAAAAATGAATGAGTCAAGTTTAAACAGTTTGACCCTTCATAAATTGTGGCAAAAGTTTGACAAGCTTCACACAATTACTTATTACAGAAAATGAAATAGTAGTGGCATTTAGACTTGCACACTTTCCTGGTCTATTTTTTGTTTGGGGTTCATTTCTTTCATCTTTTTGACCATTTTATTCTTTTAACCCTTTGATTTTCTTTTAGGGTATACCCTCTTTACATTTTTAAAAAAAAATTTGATTTTTTGATTTTTTGAAAATATGGAACACCTTTGCAACAAGAAAAAGGTTTGACATATTGCATAGTTCAACAAGTCAATCATGAAAAATGACACCTATTGGTATAGGAGTCTAACACTGGCTCCACTTGGGGATGGCTTTTCTTGGTGAAAAGTCAAGAACAGCAGGTCAGATGCCTCAAAATGTCTTTAACTGAACCATGAAATCTTCTTTTTCTAGTGGTTTTATTGTATATATGATAGTAAAACTTCTGAAGCTTAGGGCCTTCACTTCGGGCTTCAAGTTCAGCAAGTCACCATCCAATCAAAACTGATGCATTAGAAAGGATATATTATGTACATGTTAAAAAATCAGAACATCCTAGTAAATAGGATCAAAGTAGTGTTTTAGCATTCGACCATTGACTGGTCCTTCCTCAGCTTCTGTACCATCCAAATTCTTCAAAAAATATGTGTTATTTCCCTGTAAAGCATGAATGATGTAAGGTCCTTTCCATAAGAAATCAAATTTCCCATGTTTCCCTTTATCTTCCCTTCTGGAATCCCATCTTAAAACTTTGTCTCCCAGTTGAAAATCTTCTGCTTTAGTCCTTTTGTCAAACATCTTCTTTAACTTTTCCTGCAAAACTTGGGATCGTTGATACACTTCTTCTCTGGTCTGCTGCAAGTGAATTGTTTGATTTATTCTTCTCTGAATATCATTTGGTTCTACTTGAGCCTCCTGAAGTAACTTCATAACAGGAATTCCTAAGGATGATGGAAATCTAGCCTCAATACCATAAACTAATTCATATGGACTGGTCCCAATTGATTTCTTGGTTGTAAGTCTGTCTGCCCACAATGCATTGGTAAGTTTCTTATGCCAATTCTTCTTATTCTCTTCCAATAATTTTTTAATGATATTAATGAGGCTTTTATTGGAAGATTCAGCCAGTCCATTACCCTGAGGATAATAGGTTGTTGAATGGCCTAAAGTGATGTGATATTTATTGCAGAAACTAATCATTTTCTTAGACTTAAATGCGGCAGCATTATCTGTTATAATTTTCTCTGGACAGCCAAATCTTGAAAGTATATTGGTTTCTAAGAACCCTATAATTACAGAATCATTGGCTTGTCTGCATGGGATAGCTTCAATCCATTTAGTAAAGTAATCTGTGGCAGTGAGGATCCATCTGTGTTTCCCAGAAGAAGGGGGATGGATTTCTCCAATAAAATCCAGTCCCCATTGTTGAAAGGGTCTCTCGGTGGAAATTGGCTTTAATGGTAAAGGTAACAATTTTCTCTTGCCCTCAAAGATTTGACACTTATGACAAGCAGTTACAAATTTCTTAACATCTGAAAACAAGGTTGGCCAATAAAAACCAGCCCTTAAGATCTTATCTGCAGTTGACTTCCAGTAGAGGTGTCCCCCATAATCTCCTGCATGAAATTCATTAAGAACCTTGTCAGTTTCATCTTTCAATAAACAATTTAATAGAATTCCATCATGATTCTTCCAAAAAAGAGCACTATCTAAAATACAATACTTTAAAGATGTCATTTTTAAGAACCTTTGTTTCATTCTGGATAACCCTGGAGGAGCTTGCAGGTTTAACAAAACATAAATGATATCAGTGTACCAGGGTGAGTCTAAAAAGGCCTGACTGATCTGTGGAGTCGCCATCTCCTGTTCGTCATCCAGTTCATTAATATCCAGGGCTTGGCAATTTGTTTCAGTCATGAGTTGAGCCAATCCTTGACCTTTTATGAGTTTTGTTGGTTTTATTTCAATATCATATTCTAATATGGTAGCTATCCATTTACCTCTTTTGCCTTCAATTCCATCTTGAGTTAAGATGTCTTTAACGACAGCATTAGGTACATAAGCTATCACATGAGAATACAATATATAAACTCTGAAATCTTTAATTGCTTTCACAAGTGCAAAAGCTTGTTTCTCCATGATATTATATTTCAATGATGCATCTCTAAGTGCTTTACTAAAAAAGGCTATTGGTTTTTCACATCCTTGATCATCTTTTTGTAGTAAAACAGCTGCAACTGTATGTTCAGAAGCAAATGAAAAAATAATGAAATCTCTATCAAATTTTGGACTGGTAAGAACTGGTGTTCTGGTTAAAGCCATTTTGATTTCTTCAAATGATTGCTTGGATTCTACGGTCCAGTCACAACTTGAATCCTTTCTTAACATGTTAGTAAGCAATCTAAGTAATTCAGCTAAACTAGAAATGAATCTTCTCAAAAAATTGATCTTTCCTATGAAAGCTTGAAGTTATTTAATATTCCTGGGATGAGGTATCTGCAAAATGGCTTGTATTCTTTCAGGATCAATTCTAATGCCATCTTTAGAAATAATGTGACCTAGGAGTTTTCCTTCTTCAAGACCAAACAATGATTTTTTCGGATTTAAAGAAATACCATACTTTCTGCATTTTATAAACACTTGTCTTAGATGATCTAAATGTTGTTGATCTGTTTTGGAAAAAACAGTTAAATCATCTAGATAAATAACCAGAAAATCATGAATTTCTTTGGCGAATGCAATGTCCATTGCTCTTTGGAAGGTGGCCCCTGCGTTTTTGAGTCCAAAAGGCATCTTAACATATTTAAAAGTACCCCATGGTGTTGTAAATGTTGTTTTGTCTTGATCATCAGGATGAACCAAAATCTGGTTGTACCCTGAAAATCCATCCAGAAGAGAAATCCTTGAAAATCCCACTACCCTTTGTAAGATATGGTCCATTTTAGGCAAAGGATAGTTGTCTTTTAAAGAAACTTTGTTCAAATTTCTCAAATCGACACATAGTCTAATCTCTCCAGTCTTTTTTCTTGTTGGTACTAGATTAGAAACCCATTCAGAGAACCTAATAGGAGCTATAATTCCTGCTTCATACATTCTTTTAATTTCTTTCTCAATTGATGGTAGTAAAATAGGGTTGATCCTTCTAAGTTTCTGTTTGAATGGTTTCTGATCTGGTTTCAAAGGTATTGTATGTTGAATGATTGATGTATCGTATGACTTCAGATCTTCATAACTCCAGGCAAAAACATCCTGGAATTCTTTTAAAAGTTCAACATATTTAACCTTTTGATCTTCTGGCAGAGATTTAGATAGTTTAACCATCTTGGGATTTCCTTCAGTTCCCAAATTGACTTCTTCAATATCAGCTTTTAAAGGTTCCATTTTGGGTTTTAGTGGAATGTCATTTGAGTCAAAAAGATCTTCTAAAGGAGTTAATCCTTTAGGTAAATGATTATCTTTCAGATTGATAATTTCAGATTCATCTTCTATAATCTCATCGAATTCCATTTGTTTCAAATCCTGCATATCTTTTTTAGTGAATTTGGTTGGGTGAAGCATGTGAATTGCAGTCTCTTCTGAAATATTCATTTCTTGTTCATCTAGTTGATCAGATTCATTGATTGTTGTGTCTTCATCTATACTATTGTTAGAGAACTCATTTTCTAATGTCAAAAAATTATTGATCTGATTATTATTTACAAACACTTGCCAATTCATGAGATTGTCCGGTATAGCAGGTCTATGTCTAATCTCAGCTGTGAACTGATGATTAGGTCCAAAAGGTAATTTACATGTGCTAGCGAACATTGCAAGACTGTGAGCATGCAAATTTTGTTTTCTAGGAATTTTGGCAAGTTGAGCTTGTAGAAAAGTGTTGAGAATTTCCACAACTGTTTCTCTATATTGTTTCAATCTGGGATCTTTTGTTGAACATTCACCATTGATCTGTTGGATAATTAACTCAGAGTCTCCTATGATTGATACTCTAATTTCTCCTAAATTTTTGACATGTTTAAGCCCTAGCAAAAGAGCTTCATACTCTGCCATATTATTAGTGCATCTAAAGTTCAACCTATAAGCATGGCCTTCGGCGTGATCATTTTCAACATTATGTATCCAAATTCCAGCTCCTGCTCCTAACTTATTCACTAAACCATCAAATTCTAAATGCCACAGAATTTCATGTTCATAATCTTCATCAACTGTTTTAACATGTTTCTTAACAGGAGGCTTTGGTCTTTCAATTTTTTCTGGTATTTCTTGATTGTCTGGTGTTTCTTTGTTTTCAGAAATTTCTTCGATTTGAACAGTAGATTTATTTTCAGTTTCTGTTTCTGGTGCTTCTAGTTCAGTAGGAAGGTCCAATTCAGCATTATAAAGGATGAAAGAGTCCATATCAGAATGTACTGAATAGACAGGGAAGTTTTCAGGCTTCTCATGGCTACTGACTAAATATTTCATCAAGGTCTCTCTGTATAGTCTTTTAGGTTGACCAAATACTGAAATAGTAGCATATGACATATCTAATTGAATAGATCCTCCAAGTTTAGCACCCCAGGATCTGGACAACAACATACCATATTTGGGAGGAATATCGGCTACTACTATATCCATTAGAACAGATTTCGCAGGGTATTGCACCAAAGTAACACACAGATCTTTAATCAAACCTAAACATCTTACCTGACTTGAATCAAAAGAAAAAAGATCTTTATATGGTCTGGTAATATCAAGGTTTAATCTTTCCATCACAGCTTTGGGCATTAAATTATGGGACGCTCCAGAATCAAGCATGGCGTTATGAAGTATTTTGTCATGAACATTCAAACTCACATAAAATGGAGGAGTTCCTCCACTTTCTGGTTTTCCATTTACCTCAGGGCCAAAAAGGAGTTTGGGTTGATCATCAAAAACATTTACTGAATCGTCCATTCCAGTAATGTTAAGGGATCTGCTGATTTGGCTTCTATAGACATCATGTTTAACCAATTCTGCCAATGGAACAACTATCTTTATTTTGCCTATTTCAGCCTCTAGAGTGAAAGGTTTTTCTGTTTGAGCTCTAGTGTTTAGAACAGTTGGGTTTTCTCTATTTTTTGGGTCTTCAGTGTTTTTCTCTTTTTCATGAGTGGGATTATGAGTTGAAGGTGTTTCTGAATTAACTTCTGCTGGTTCTTCTACGTTTCCTGCAGGAGGAAAAGTATTATAAAGTTGTTTATTAATCGGTTGGTTATCAGACACATCTTCAATTATTGGATTTGCGGGGTTAGGACTTGTTTTAGACAGAATTTGTACAGGAGGAATGTTAGTTTTACCTTTGATGTTTTGTTTCACAGCTTTCTGTTTGCTATTCTCTGGCACATCAATCCATCTGCTTCTCAAATTGTATTGTTTATGAACTTCATAAATTGTTGTGTCATATCCTTCTTTGAAATCAAAAGTTTCTCCTGAATGAGTTTGAAATGTTTCAAGAATATGATTTTCTTGATCTTCTTGAGATAGGAAAACTTTTGGTTCATTTTTGTTCTCAGTCACGTTATTTATTTCAACATCCTCTGTTGGTTCTTCAGAAGATGAACCTTCAACAAAATTTTCCTGGAATGGTGGCCTGATGTTTTGGTCAGGAACATTTTTCCCAGTATTTTGGTTTTGGTTTCTTCTAAATTTTGGGTTTCTAACAACATTTTGACCATCGCCAGAAGACTTTATTTCGATTGTCTCTACTCTGTCTCCCAGTCTTTCCATCCCTTTAATAATTGCATCCAGCTTTCTTTCAAAAGCTGAAGGCTCTTCGTTTATAGGCATCCTTCTTTCAGCCCTAGCTCTAGCTCGTTTTTCTATGAGGTTAGCTTCAACACTAACAACTATGATTTGCATCTCTTCTAGGGTTTGGGGGGCTCTTTCCCTAAGTGAATATTCTATGTCAGAATCAAAACCGTCAGGGAATTTAACCAGTACTGAATCTGGAGGGGGTCTAAGGTTTTGAGGAACAACGTTGTAGGCTTCGTTGAATCTGATAATATAATCTTGCACTGCTTCATTAGGTCCTCTTTTCAATTTTCCAAAGTCAGATAGGATCTGAAGAGGGTCTTTCTTCTTCTCCCATCTATTTAAAAATGACTTATACAGGGCTGGTAAGTCAGCAATACTGTTTGGAGCAAGACCCCTAAACCATGTCTTGACTTCCCCAGTAAGACTCTAGACAAAGATTCTCATTCGTACATCGTCAGCGTCCATTTCATAGAATTCAAAGTAATCTGTCATCCTTTTGGTATGTTGTTGAGCAGTATAAGTACCAGAACCATCAAAAGGGGTGATCTTACTCAGATAGTCTGGAGGCAAAGCAACAGGGTTTCCTGGCAATCTTAACGTAGCATATCTGTTGGCCATTGGAAGGTGTAATGGAATAACAGGTGATGATGGTCTGGAAGTAGCGGGTGGAGGAGTAGAAGGAGTGGCTTGTGTTTGGGAAGCTTGAGGAAAAGTAGCTGAACTTGGGGAAGCTGCAGTAATTACAGAAATGTTTGAAGTTTCTTCAAAGGTCTATTCAGATTGAATGGAATTTTGTAAATGTCTGTCAAGATGAAATGAAAAAAATCTCAATTGTAAATCTTCAAGAAATAATGGGTCTGGAACAAGCTTAGACAATTCAGATTTAGAAAAATTTATGAATAAAGAATTTTCGAATCGCTCATAAAAAGGTTCTTCATCAAAATATATAATCTTCACAAGACAAGAATGTGATCTAACAAGAGGTTGAGAACTTCCAGAGCTTTCTTGACTTTCTGTTTCAGAACTTTCTTGACTTCTAAGAATCCTAGGAATCAGATTCATATTTTCGAATATCGGTGGTGGATTAGGGTCAAGATTTGACCTGGTATAACGAATCCTTTCTGAAGCCAGTTTTCTTAGTAATGTTTCTTTTTTGGTTTTTTGTTTTAAATAAAATGAAAGTACAACTTCGACAAACTCTTTAAGAAATTTAAGATTTTGGATTAAAATTTTCTCAAAGATTTATTGAACTAGAGAGTCTGATTGAATGTTTGGAACTAAAGTTCAGTTATTTAAGCTAAACCAGAGATAGACTGAAGCAACATTTATTTACTATGCAATTGCAGAGCAAAAGCATTTCAAAGGCTACCTGGCTGATCTTCAAACTCTGTCCATAGCTTATAAGCAAACAATATTGACAATAAACATATTCAGATCCTCAGTGGAGTCGCCACTATGTTATCACTCAGATTTTCCTTGAAGTTGTGGAAAAGGAAAGTAAATCCGAGGTAACCACAAACCAACCTTCAGATACAGAATCTAGCCAATCTGTATCCAGAGAGGGCTCTCTCTTTAAAATTTAGCTTTGTTCTTAGAAAGTTTTAGGCTAGTTATAAGTCCAAGAATTTTGTTTGAATTTGAATGGTGGAATCCTCCAACTAAGGGCAAGGTTGAATATTTTCAGGCCATTGGGCTATGGAGTCGAAAGGATGGCTTTACTGGATTAATATTCTACACACAAGATGGCTTTGTAGGGCAAGATAGCCAAACAGAGAACAATTTTAGAAATTAAAGTGAATGGAATGGATTTTGAAGGGATGAAAGGAAATTAAGAATCTTTCAACATGTTCAAAGAAAGAAAGTGAATGATTACAAATAAAGAGCAGTTAAGAATTCTTTACTATAGTAATCAAAATGTTTAAACCAACGAAACAAGAGCAATTAAGAATTCATTGTTTATAACTAGTTTAGAAGAAAACATTTAGAATAATCACAATTGAAATCATAGTACACTTAAGCAATTTCTAATTTATTCTTTTTTGTCAATTATTCAGAAATGGAACACAGTGATATTATAAACAGATATAAAACTTAAAACATAGGATAGAAATGACTTATTGAACTGGAGTCTGACACATGAATCCTGCAAAAGGTCTTGAGCTTCAATTCATCATCCAGCAAGCCACAAAGAAATTTTTCCAAAGCACTTTTATTCCAAAACGTCAATGTTACAGCGAAGTAGAAGAATCCACCCTCAATAAGTCAATCGAGGGCTTATTTATACAAAAAATGATACAAAATATCTCTTAACAAAACGAGATATAATCTAAAATGAATCACCAATAAGTTACAATAAAAATAGAGACAGATGGTCTCATGGATAAGACAAGAAGTAACCGATGTTGTGCTGTTCCCTCTTTTCGAGGATGTGCTGGAGGCTATACCTATATTTTAGCTTTTCGTTGTCCTCTTCAGTAATTTTATTCCAACTAACTTGCTTCACTGATACTCTTTGTTCTTACTGATACACTTTCAACTGAACTGATACTCTTTAACCTCCTTTTGCTCCTTTATCCTTTATACTGTAGTAAATAGGAAAAATTTTAAATAAGGATAAATTTTACAAAATTTCCAACAAGTCTTCCCACCATTTATCTTCTGCTATTTTTTTCCGTTGAAGCTTCCTCAATGTTTCATCAGCCTCGGTATATCTGAAAAAATTAGGCTGGTTAGGAAACAAATGCCTTACTTCATGTTCTAGATAAAACAAATTCTCTAATCTGTCATGAAGATTCCTTCCTGTAGGTAATGTTGCTTGTGATGAACTAGCTGAGGAATTGGCAAGATTGTGAGCATGTATGTCCAATTTCCTAACATAAGTTTCCAGGTCCATTATATTATCTTCTGACATCATAGGGCTAGGCAACCCTTTATTCAATAAAACATCAAACCTATTTCTGAAATCAAGGATTTCAGTTTGCATGTCAAAGCATCTTCTTTCTAAATTCTGCATAAGAGTTCTCTTAGTAAAAACTCTTTTTATCTCCAGGATTGTTGCAGTTCTATCTTGAATACCTAAATCTGCAAGTTGCTGTCTGGTTTGAGTGTCCAGAAATTGTATAAGCTGATTGGCTTCGTCAGGCCTATTTCCTAATTCTGCTCGTGTGTTTTCAACTTCATCCAGAGCTGCTCTGACCAAATCATTCTGCTCGTACATTATCTGAATTGAAGACCATATGTATTTTATTGACTGGATAATATTCTCCCAAAGAATTTCATTTATTTCTCTCAAAGGCTTCTCCAATGTGAGATCCTTTTCTAATGCTTTAACCAATTTTTCTAATCTCTTGATTTCTCTTGATTTTTCAGCAACACTAATTTTTGAAAGATCATATTTCTATTCTAAATTGACAAGTTGTAACTTTGTGTGTTGAAGTTCAGTTACTTGAAGTCTCAAGTCATCCATTTGTTTTACTAATTGTTCTGAACTCAAATTTGAAGTGTCTACCTGTGATGACTCTGTTGGTTGACCTGTTGGCTGCGTACCTGTTATTGCCTCTGTTGTAGATTTTGGAAGAGCAGATTGTTTGTCTTTTAATGCTTGCTCCAACTCTTTTTCTGTTTCAACCAATTGCTCATTCATTTTTAATAGCAACTCCATCATTTCTTCTTCAGAATTTTTCTTTATTATTTCTTCAGTTTGAGGATGTCTGGAGGCTGGCAATTTCAACTGCTTTCTCAAAGCAGCAATGTCATCATCCTTCTTTTTTATTAATGCTTCTATGCCTTTGACATCCTTTGGATTGTGTCCCAAACCAATTATTATTTCTTCCAATGTTTTTATTCTGTTATCTTTGGCTTGAGAAGAAGCCTTTTCAATTTGCAATTGTGTACTGGTGTTTTCCAAAGAGTCCTGTAACTTGTGAGCTGCCATTACCTTATCTGTCAAAGTAGAGTAGATCATTTCCCCAGTCTGCTTATGCAACTCAATCTGGTCTAGGATGGATATCCTTTGCTAGGACTTCAAAGTTTGTCCTAATATAATCAGCGGCTGTTTGGGGTTGTTGCACCTTGGGTTTGAAATGGCTCATTAACATTTTGCCCTGTTGGATGTAAAATGCTGACATCAATCTTTCTTGATTCTTTGGAGCCATTTTCAGATATTGATTATATACTTGCATTTCAGTGGATCATTCCTAGCCTTAATATTGATGAATGTCTTCTTTATATCTCCTATATCTTTGGCTGGTGTTTTGAAAGAAGATATTTCCATACTCTGTTGCTTCTGCAGCTTTTCCCTTTGAGAGGTAGTAGATGCCCCACTAACTGTATCTGTTTGCTGACTGCCTGATTGTCCTTGTCCTTGACTGTCAGAAAATTCTTGAAATGATTCAACTTCTAGAAGAGGATTCAATCTCTGCCTTTTAGTATCATGCTGCTCTGTAGATCTATCACCAGGGGTGGATGTTTTAGCTTCTCTCTTTTTCCCTTTTTCCATATTAAGAGGAGTTTGAAGATTGGAAATTTCTGCCTCATTGATCTGAACTAGAGTGATTTGTATTAAATTTGTTCTTTAGATGTTTCTGGTAACTTTGTCATTGTGAATTTTTCAACTATTTGTATGTCCGGTTATTTTTCTTTTCCTTTTGATTCTACTGCAATGTTTTCTTGTAACTCCTGCTGAATAATCCCAGTTGAGGAAGGGCCAACTTCTGATCTTGGTACCTGTACAAAAGATTCTAGGTCAAACATCTTCTCAAGATCTTTCATAACATTTCTTATATTGACCTTCTCAATATCATGCTCTATCAATGTGCCTTCTATCCATTTATCTGTATTAGCATATTTTTCGATCTCTGGAATTCTTTGATGGATGTATGGTGCTGATTTATTTTTCATTCTTTTATCACAAATGAAGTTGAATGGGTCATAAGGTGCCCAATAGAAACTCTTCTGTAATCTGAAACGGTCTTGTAATATCTTTTCAGCTTCCTCCCCTCCATCCCTAGAGTTACAGATAAATGGACCTAATTGACTTTTGATCCGGAGTTGAGCCTTCTTCTTTGCATTACAAAAATGAATTATATTAGAGTTATTCATTTGCATGAAGTACTCTAATGCAAAGAGTCTCATGGGGACATATTTTGGCAATTTAAATGGACATAATTCACATCCATATATCCTGACTTCTGTGTGATTTTCGTACAAGTACCAATCACCAATATTGTATTGTTTTGATAGCTGTAGAGTTTTCTTGATTTCATTGCTGAGTCTTGGAGGAGAAACTCCTATCAACAAGGTAGTTGCAGGGTGTATAAAAAGATCAATGAACTCATTATAGGAATAGGGAGAATCTTGAGAACTATGGGTAATGGATGAACAAAAGATAACCGATCTAGGATTCCCCTGGGCATCAAGCTTTTTGGTATAGAAAGGGAAATTTTCAGATTGGTAATATATCAAGAGGTGATAGATGACAGAGGAATACTTAAACACTTTCTCATTTTCTAATCTCATGAATTGATCATGGATTTTGTTCGCTATGTAAGATGCAAAGTCATACCTGACAGCAGGAGGCTGTCCAGGGGTAAAAATAGACAGTAATACTAGCATCATATGGTCAACAAATTCACTAGTATTAAAGCCCATTATAAAAGATATCATATCCAAAACAAGTCTACCCTCCATAGTGAAAAAAGCAGACACATAAGGGGGAGGGCCTTTAGGCTGATGATTAGGCAACATAAAGGTCTGACAGATGTGGCTTAGTTCTTCATGGGATAGTTTTGTAGATTTCTCAAGAAGGTCTCCCAGGGACAGGGGAGTGAGGGCTTGATCGGGTTGAAAATGAAGCATCTCATTGATTGACTGAGCCGTAATTGGGAAAAGGACGTCTTGGTTTGGGGATAAGACTGCTCTCTGGTTAGGATCATAATTGGCATGGCAAAGATGGATTATTTCGGGGAAAATATGAACAGATGGAAAGAGGTATCGGGGAAGATTAGATTCCCATAACCCAATTGTATCCAAGCCATTCAAATAATTGTCTCTGCAGCGACAAAAAATTCGAAGAGGGCTTTCAGTAAAACTCAGGTCTTTAATTTGGAAATCCCTGTCGACTAATGATAAATAATCCAGGTCTCTATGAGGGGCGTTCAATGGGGCGACGTTTAAAGCCACAGGAACTTCCATTTTTGGTTCTTGTGGATTCAAAAATGGAAATTCGGCTTATGGTGAAAATTGAGCAATTTTACGGGTTTCAATGGGAAAAACAGGTACTGTTGCAGGCTGGGAAATCAATTACAGTTCTTCGGGATTAAGGAATGAACTAGCAATCAAATTTTTAACTCTGTTTCAGTAAAAGAAAGAGGAAAACTGTGTTTCTTACAGAGTTCAGTGCGATTTTAGGGTAAATACCTGTTTTTGGAGAAAAGAGCACTTTGAACAGACGCGGGTGAGTGCGGATAATCGTCTGAGAGGCTCGACTGTAATTTTCTTTGACAGGATATAGGTTGGCAGTCTTCAGAAATTTGAAATTCAAATTTTCTGCGTGGAGGGTGTATTGTTCAGTTCGTGCATAATAATGAAAAAGACACGAATTTTTTTTTTTTATTGGCAAATTCAAACGGGGGGGAAATTTTTTATTATTTTAATGACTGACGTCATTCTGTACGGGAGGCGAGTCACAGGGGGGAAAAGTGGTAAGCGGTTTTTTCTGCACCACTTATGAGCGGAGGCAATTTCGGGCGGATGGGCAACGAAGCGATACAGTGCTTGATACGTAGCATACACTATTCGAAAACCACTTTTCATTTCGCACGTTAACTATCGAATGGGAGATGGCCAGCGGAATTAACGTCAACCGTCGATCTTGGAGCGGGAGATCGCACGGTGGACGGGACAGGGAGTTGATGGAGGTTTAACAGCGCGGGCCCGACACGTTTTGTTATGAAATAATCATTTTGAGAGCCTTCTGATTGGCGGGGGCTGATTATTAATTAATCTTAAGGATTAATTAATCTCATATGGAAAAATGGTCGGGAAAAGTTAAATGTGCAGGGATGATTTATTTCAAAGTTTAGTTTTAATTAAACTTTGGGTGTATTTTTCTGTCTTAAACATATATACATATGTTTAAACCTTTTTCGTATATTTTTAATATATGGAAATTAAACCAATGTGATTTATTACCATAGGGGGCGGGAATAGATTTAATTTTATATTTTATCCAAAAGGGAACATATTGTGGGTTTTTGATTTGAATAAGTTGGAATAAAATACTTTTGGCTAAAATAGCTATAATACATGGGTTTTGGGAATATTATATGAAAATGAATTATATACATAGGAAAAGGTGATTTTCATAGGGAGTTAATATATAAATTAGAGTTAATATGACAAAGGGACAATGTCAACTCAAAATACTTAAATATAACCAAGAAAGTGAAGATTCAAAAGTAAATATCATTATTATACTTTCATCACTTAGACTTAGAATAAAAAGTGATTTTGAGGGCTTTTCATGAAAAATTGAAGGATTTTCCTAAGTAAAATGGGATTTTACTTAGGAAAAGATTTTGAGAGGTGAATGAATGTGATAATGGATGATTTCAAGTACTTAGGTTTTTCAATTATTGGGCCGAGGGTCCGGTCCCTCCAAAAGTCAAGGAAATGCCTTGAGCCCCTCTAATCTTCAAATTCCTTAGCACTTAGGGGAAATTAGTAAAATCTTTAAGGAAAAATGAAGGGGAAGTTAATAATCTTGACTTTGCTCTGTTGTGAACTTTTTCCAATGTAGTATCTGCCTTTGTACTTTGTGATGAAAGTAAAAATTGAAAACATTTAGAACCATCATTCATCACATGTAATTCTGCAACAACATCTACCTACCCTACTTACTTACCCTACCATTTTCTCTTCTTTATTAGGGTGCACTTAGACTGGAAAACCCTTTTCAATCTTCTTTTTCTTTTACAGGGAAAATCTATCTATTTCTAAACTTATTACATCCAAGTGCTCAGATTAAACTGTTTGGTCAGATATTTATTCTCTATTCTACAACATGAAATTGAAAAATGAATGAGTCAAGTTTAAACAGTTTGAATCTTCATAAATTGTGGCAAAAGTTTGACAAGCTGCACACAATTTTGTTTATCACAAAAAATGAAATAGTAGTGGCATTTAGACTTGCACACTTTCCTTGGCCTTTTCTTGTTTGGGGTTCATTTTCTTTCACTTTTTTGACCATTTTATTCTTTCACCCTTTGATTTTTATTTTAGGGTATGCCCTCTTTACAATTTTTAAATTTTTTGATTTTTTGATTTTTTTGAAAATATGGAACACCTTTGCACAAGAAAAAGGTTTGAACATATTGCATAGTTCATCAAGTCAATCATGAAAAATGACACCTATTGTTATAGGAGTCTAACAACTACTACAACAAATGATTCCTAATGGTGAAACAATAGTAGATGAAACTCATGATGAGAAAAAAAAAAATGTTAATCATGATTTCATAGACTCTAGTGTTGGATTTAAGACCTAACATATTCCAAAGATCTATATGAGAAAGTTTGATGCCAAGGATCCTGTAACATGGATACTACAGATGGAGATATATTTTGATCTCCATAATGTGAATAACACACAAAAGGTGCACTTTGCAAATTTATTTTTAGAACAAAATACATTTGTATGGTATCAATGGTTTTGCTCTCATAAATTTTTTGTCTCTTGGTCAATTTTTACGAAGGAAATGATAACACATTATGAGGATAAAAAGATAAACACCTTCTTTATCCAATTGATAAATCTCAAACAAAAGGGTTCGATGGTGGAGCACATTGAGTACTTCCAGAAATTGAATATAAGGGTAGTTGATATTCCATTGGAACAAAATATTGATGTCTTCATAGGGACTTTAAAGGATAACATCCAACATGAGATTCGACTTTGGTAACCTAATTCATTGAAGAAGGAATCCAGGTTGGCAAGAAAAATTGAAAGAAAAATTATGGTGGCAAGGAAGCCTACCACTTAAAACTCTAAAAATGGAAGTTTTGCTACTCCTACACTTCCACAACCTACAAGGTTGACATCACAAAAATAGGAAGAAAAAAGATCAAAAGGGATTTTCTGCTGTTGTGATAAAAAATATACTAAAGGTCATAAGTGTGCTAAGAAGAAATTATTTTACATAGATTGTGAAGAGGAGGAAGAAAAGGAATACAAAACTTGAAAAGAAGAGGATATATACCAGGAATCAACCCTAGAGGAAGAAGAAACGAATCTGACCATATCCAGTAATGCATTGGAAGGAATTACCACTCCTCAAACTATGAAGATAAAATGACATATCAAGAAGAAAAATGTAATAGTTCTAATTGAATCGGGTAGTACCCATATTTTATTCATTGTAAGGTAGCCAAGGAATTGGATTTCTTCTTATACCTAACACCAAAGTTTCAAGTGGTGATTGCAAATGGAGGAATTATAAATTGCTCTGGAAAGTGCCATAATCTCAAACTAACCATGGGGAAATATGTATTAAATAGTCCAATGCTCTCCATCCTAATGAATAGTGTTGATGTTGTACTAAGAGTACAATGGTTAAAATATTTGGGGACGGTAGAGTTTAATTTTCAAGAAATTTTATTGAATTTTTTTTTGGAAGGAAAGGAATTTGAATTACGAGGTATTGTAGGGAAACCATGAAATATAATCAGCTCTAATGTCATGAAAAATCTTCAGAAAAAATAACAATGAGGCGTAATTTCACAATTATCCTCACTACGGGTTCAAACATCGAAATCATATATTTCTCCAAATCTCCAAAAAGTCTTGGAAAATAATTCTAAGTTATTTGAGACTCCCAAAGGACTCCCACCTATCCGTGACCATGATCATGTTATTCATTTGATTCTAGGAATTGTTCCTCCAAATATCATGCCTTACAGATATCCTTATGCTCAAAAGAGTGAGATTGAATGTATGGTTACAAAAATGATAGAGGCTTGTATAATTCAACCTAGTCAAATTTATTTCTATGTTCCAGTATTATTGGTGCACAAAAAGAATGGATCATGGAATGTGTCTGAATTATAGGGAGCTCGACAAGATTAATATTAAAGATAAATTTTCAATCCCCATCACTGATGAATTATTAGATGAATTACATGGAGCAATTTACTTCACCAAGCTAGAGCTTCATTCTCGATATCATCAAATTAGAATGAAGGTTGAAGAAATTATGAAAACAACATTCAGAACTCATGATGGTCATTATGATTTTTTGGTCATGCCTTTTGGCCTTACTAATGAACCTTCCAAATTTCATGGTTTGATGAATTCCATTTTCAAACCCTTCCTTATAAAAATTGTTTTAGTTTTTTTTTATGATATACTAATCTACAACAAGTCTTGGAAGGATCATGTTCAACATGTTGACATGGTTCTCAAACTATTGGAGGAGAAATAATTATATGCAAGAAATTCCAAATTTTTATTTGGAGTACAACAGGTGGAATATTTGGGTCATATTACATCTCATTAGGGTGTTAAGGTAGACCCTAAAAAAATTAAATCCATTAAGGAATGGAAAATCCCTACAACCATAAAGCATCTTTGAGGATTTTTGGGGTTAATAGGGTATTATTTCAAGTTTGTTAAGAATTATGGGTTAATATCGGAACCTTTAACATCATTAATAAATAAAGATAGATTTTCTTAAACTCCAAAAGCAACTAAGGCCTTCGACCATCTTAAAGAGGAAATGTGCTAATCACTTGTCTTAGCTACTCCAGACTTCACAAAAAACTTAATTGTGGAATGTGATGCCTCAGGAAATGGAATTTTTGTGGTTTTAATGCAAGAAGGAAGACCCATTGCTTTTGAAAGTAATCTATTCAAAGAAATGTATTTACCGAAACCTATTTATGAGAAGGAAATGTTGTAAATACTACATGCACTAAAGCAATGGAGACCTTGCCTAATGGGAAGATACTTCAACGTAAAACCAGATCATGATAGTCTTAAATACTTTTTGGAACAAATATTATCTTCATAAGAGCAACAAAAATGGGTCAGAAAGATGTTGGGTTTCGACTTTGAAATCATCTACAAAAAATGGAAGCAGAATGTTGTTGTAGATGCACTCTCAAGAAAGAATGACGATGCAGAATTATTTATTTGTGCCATTTTTATTATCCAACCTGAGTGGATAACCAAATCAAGGGATGAATGGAAGAATGATAGAGAGGTGTGGACACTCATTCAAAATTTGAAGTAAGATCCTATTACAACTGAAACATTTAGCCAGAAAAATGATTCATTATGGTACAAATATCACTTATATATTTCCGAGAATTCCCAACTCAAATAAAATATTCTTTTGGAATAGCACACCTCTCCCTTGGGGGGCACTTGGGATTTTTAAAAACTTACCACAGGGTTAAGAAGGAATTTTTTTTGGGATGGCCTTAAATCTAATATGCAAAAGTTTGTGGCAGAATGTTTAAGTTGAGATAATTAAGACCTCTGGTTTTTTACAAACTTTATCCATTCCAAGTCAATGTTGAGAGGAGGTTTCAATGGATTCTATCACAGTTTCACCCAAGTCCAAAGGAAAGGACGTCAACATGGTGATAGTTGATATACGTACCAAGTATGCAGATTTCTGTGCATTATCTCATCCATTTAAAGCCAATACAATTGCTACTTAATTTATGGAAATAATTCAAAAGCTACATGGAAACCCAAAGATTATTTTAAGCGAAAAAGATACCATTTCTATAGGAAAATTTTGGACAAAATTATTTTCTTGTTTGGGTAATCAATTAGCTCATAGTTCATCATATCATCCTCAATCTGATGGGAAAACTGAGATAGTGAAAAAATGTTTGTAAGCGTATCGCCGTTGCTTTGTATTTGTTAAACAAACACAATAGGTTAAGTGGTTACCTATAGGTGAATGGTGGTATAAACCTTCCTTCCATACTCTAGCATAAATGACCCCATTTATGGCACTTTATGGACATCATCCACCCTCCATCACATTATATTTGAGAGGAAACTCTAAGGTTCAAGCAATGGAAGATCACATTGAGCATCAACAACAAGTTCTCCAACTCTTAAAGGATAACCTCACCTTGGCACAAAATCGAATGAAACAATAGGCATATCAACATCACAGTGAAATAATTTTTGATGTAGGCAACTGGGTATTTTTACGGCTACAACCATGAAAACAAATTTCCCTCAAGCAAGCTAAGAAGGATAATAAATTATCACCAACATATTATGGTCCTTACAAAATTTTGGAAAATATTGGTACTATGGCATACAAATTAGAGCTTCCTACATATTCCCGAGTGCACCCAATTTTCCATGTTTCATGCTTAAAGAAGGTTATAAGTGACAAGGTCCCGGTTCAAAAAATATTTCCAAAACTTGAGAAAGAATGAAAAATCATATGGGAACCTGAAGGAGTCATGGAAACAAGAACTTGACAGTTACGAAATCGATCAATTTCACAGTATCGCATCAAGTGGACGAACTTACCCGCTGAATATTCGAAATGGGAGGATGAAAATTTTATACATAAGCATCCAAAACTACTCAAGTGTTGAGGAAAACACTTTTTTGAAGGAGAGGGGCATGCTAGGTCCCTATAATAATAGTGTATCACCTTATTTTTATTGTTAGAGTAGCCCGCTTATTGTTATTGTTGTGCCCATCTAGTCCCAATATTGTTATTATTATTCCCCATAGAAGCCCACTATTATTATTTTTCTTTCCTTACTTTGTTATTGTTATTTCATTTAGGATTATATTGTGACCCCTTGGACTCCTATATATATAAAGGATGTTTTTTCATTTGTATCATGCAAGACTTGTTCATTCATGTAATGTAAAGAAGGTTTCCTCCTCGAAGAGGCTGATTTCTAAGTCATTGATCTATCTTTTCTTCTATTTTGTGAGATGGTTTCATAACACTCTTGTACCATACTCTCATCCTTCTATGCTCCCCACTTTATCCCCTCTTCTATTCCTATTACCTCTATTTCTCACCCTATATCTCAACAAACCTTTGTGATCCCCTTATTGTCTCGTCGACGTATGATTTACACTCTTCATTCCATCCCCCTATTTCTCTTTCCTTTGACTCCTTGTATTTCATCCTCCTAGATATAGGAAGAGGTTAAGGATACTCCCCTGGTTCTACCCATAAATATTCAATTAGGGGTAAAAAAGAATCCCTATCCTTTTCTTAGAACTTGACACACTTTCAAATTGTATATGGTAAGCCTTCCTCATAAATATATTTTAATTTGTCCAAATTCTCTAATGGAAATATATTTTGTCCCAAATGAAGCTTTATGCTTGAATTTTAGGGGCTTATCCAAGACCCAACCCCACAATAATGTTAATTATCAAAATACTTATGCACATTCACTCCCCTAACATTATGTTCCTCCTATAATATATGATATAGGGTGTAATTCCATATCTTTATTGAAATGTATCTTTCCCTACAAGGATTTTCTTGCTCTAGACATAGCTAGAATATTATGGGACATTGCCTCTAGTTTAGAACCTAGACGACTCTACTTATCTCTAGCATGATATTTTAGATTGGGTCTCTCAAATAAAATTGACTCCATGGAATTGGATGAAGCCTTTCTATGCCTCAATGTATATGGTAATTTTCTTGTTTATCAAGTTTTCTTGTCAAAATTCTCTTGGTTTCCCCTCTTAGACTCAGGGAGTGTAATTTTGGGTGGGGATTTGAATTTCTCTTGGGGAGATGCTGAGAAATGGGGCCCTTCTACTAGAATATGTATCTCACATGTTTTCTCATTAATTTGTAGAGTATCTTGACCTTTAAATCATTCTATAATCTAAGCTTCTACCCATTTGGACAAACAAAAAATAAGGATCAACAAAAAATGAAAAGACTACATCTAGTCTTTGCTTATTTGGATCCTCTCTTGAAATCTGGCAAAAGTTAAAGAAGATAATAAACAAATTTCTTTGGAAAATGTTTATGCCTTGAAATATCCTAGTCAAAAATATGAGAAACCTTAAGATCAAGGTTCTGAAATAGACCTATACTCATTTTCAATGGTGATGCTCATTGGTACGTGGTCCCACTTGCCACTAATGGGATTTCTCCTTGATCAATGCCTTTGTGAAATAATTTATAACTACCAAACTTGATTCTATTCTATTTGAATAAATTGAATGAGCTAAGCTATCCTATTTTATTATATTCTGAGAGTGTAATTGAATTAGGTGTGAATTATTGAGAATGTTTGTCTAAAAATTAATAGTTCATCAATTTCAAACATGATTGGAAATAGAAAATAGTGAATAAATAATCCACTAAGTAGTTAAATGAAAAAAAATTCACTACAACATTCATAAAATAATCGCCATTCACCAATTAAAATATGAATCAACACAATAAAGCATATCTAATAACTAGAAAAATTGAAGAAATTAGATCATCTTATACACATAAAAATAAGTTGAAATTGTAAATTACTTTGAATTTTTCCAAATATGCAAGAAAAAATTTCATGAATAATAGTACCATGCATAGATCTCCAAAAAAAAAAGATTAAAATCAGGAGTGGGCTCTTAATTTCCCAAATATGAAGCATTGAAAGTAGTTCCCACTACTCTTTTTCAAAAATTTTGAATCCCTCGCTCTCAAAAGTGGGTTGCATAAATCCATATTGAAAATAAACAAATTGAAGTTATTTTCCTATTTTTTTATAAGGAAATATAATAAAAAATAAATGTCATTATAGTGAAATAAAGACATTTAAATGACTAAGAGATATCCTCATATTTTTATAATTTAGTTTTGTCCATATCCTCTAAGTATTTTCTCCATTAGCAAAGTGTATGCATAATTTTTGAAATTATGTAGGTGAATTATCCAAATTCCTCTCAAGATCATAAAAATTTCCTTCCACGTTAATTACCTCTCCTTGTAATCTAGACGAAACATTCTTAAAAAATTTGATGCAATGCCAACAATATACTACTAAGTGAATGAAGGATTGTATTGTGGATATTAGAGTTGCGTCAAACTCTCGGTTAATCTAATTTTTCATGAGAGGTCCAAGCATATTGATATCTGGTACCACCATCTCAAAGATTGTGTACAAAGGAGGATTATGTCATTAGAATACATTCCCATGGAGGAGCAGGATGTAGACATCTTGATGAAGGAACTGTCAAGAGAAAAATTCAAGTTCCATAGAGGTAGGATCGGGGTAGCAGACAATCCCTTTCTTGTTGAGATGGAGTGTTGAAATTAGCAACAAGAAGAGGCTTCTAATTTAATTTTCCCTTAATTAAATTAGAAGGAAATTGTAATTCGACATCACATGACAGCTTGCATGAGTTAAATAAGTTGGGAAGACTTAGTTAGCTGAGTCAATTTGAGTTTGGGGTCAAACTAGAGGCATGTAGAGTTCACTCTAAAGTTTAGGGGATCCAGTTGCAGTTTATTTTGAGTTGTAAATGTTTAACTTAAGTATTTTATTTAAAATCAGTTTAACTAGTTGTAACTGATGGATGAGCTAGTGAGAGGTCGAGTGAATTAAATATGAAATAATTCACATGCAATGATAAATTGGATAACTAATAATTCACTCTAAATAGTTGTTTAATGTGAGTTTTGTTAGCACTCAGATTGAACCTCAAGGCTAATAAGAGGCAATCCCGAGGTAACCACAGACCAAACTTTTGATCTGGCATCTAGCCCTACCAAACCAAAGAGGGCTCTCTCTATGCCAATGAAGGGTGGCTGCAATTAGTGAATCTTAGGCTAGTTATGAAGTATGGGGATTTGATTTGAAAGTTTTTGGTTGAGACAGTTGAGTCAAGACAACAAGAGATAAACAATCATTGGGCTATGGAGTCGAGGCTGGTTTCTACCTACAAACTTGGGGAAATGTAGGCGCAATTCTCAACCAAATAAATGATGTAAATGAGAGAAGAAAAGAGGATAAATCCCACTGCCCTACATGCATCAATCAGTCGATGAATCTCCAGTGGAAACTTTAGAAGAAAGGAAAACACTGGGTTACTAAAAAGAGCAACTAACAAAGGATGGATTCTGTAAAGATAACCACTATATTTAACAACGTATTCATTGTGAAAGGAGCATCATGCGTGGATGGATTCCTAACACTTACCTTAGAGAATGTTGTAACAAATATTAGTAGGAAAAACACAGTATGAAAATGATCTTACAATGAAAACATGTTGAACATGAAACGCCGTGATGGATCCCAATTTGAAAGGGCATAAACTACTCCACTAAAATAATATTCAGGAAAAATTTGCATAGTCCAAAGAAGCAGTCTCTCTGCTAAAAATAGAACCTCTACTTTTTCAAAAGCATTCCTATATATATGCTATTACAAATTTATTTTGATTCCTCTAAATAGGAATCAAAATAAAAATAAAAAATAAAAAATATTTATGCTGGAAAATAAAAAATAAATTAAATTAAAACTAAAGAATTTATTTAAATCATCTGAAATAGAATAGGTTTGCTGCAATATGTTGAACTTTTGAATTTTGTTGGAGTTTTTTCATGAAATATAGGATTCCTTTTCTGAATCTGAGCTTAGAAATCTATAGTTGTTGATTTTTGGGCCTAAAAAATCTACCTCTCGAATGCCACTTTTCACCTTCCTGCACTATAATTGGAGTTAGATGGCCAACATGCTCATATTTTGGAAGGAGAAGAAGATTTCTTCTTAAACTAAGAGATTTGGAAGGATTTTCAAATCTACTTGCTGAGTGGAACTGAAGTTGACAGATCTGCTTGTGCTATTTACTCAGAAGAGATAAAGTATAAGAAATTAATTTGATCAAAGGAATATTTGAGCGACCCTTCTTCTCGAACCTTCTGCTAACTCATTTTTGCCACATGCTGCTACCTACACAACTGCCCTCAAATTCTGGAGATGCATTTGCCACTTCGCTGAAATTGGGAAAAGGTCTCCAATATTTTAATGCTTAAAATATGGGTCAAATCTGCCACATATGTTCCTTAAATCTGGAGATGAATCAAACGCCCAAATATTAAAATAGCTGCCACCTATGCCATTTTCAAGCCTTGTTGGAGGTCAAATAATTTTGACTGGTTATGACTAGGCACTTATGCAACGAACTTTTCCAAACAGGCCACTCCAATTACTAAATTATGTTAACTCTAACAAATAATGGATATGAACTCAATATCCCCAATGTAATTGTTAATGTACCGTTATCAACCCTTAAGGGAGAGTTGCAAATGCTAAACGACAAGAATTAGGTGGTCCTTAATAAGATCGTCAACAGACACAAGGTCATTTGAAATAGTCAAACAAACAGATGTACATTAAAACTCTGTTTTTGACAAACCTTTAAATAATAAATCATGAGCATTATTTTCCCATGGAAGTGAAAGTGACATCAGGAAACATTTTAGAGGTAACTGTTACTCGGTTTTTCTGGAGTGATAACCTTTCCAGTACTACCCCCTTGGACAGGGAATTTGTATAGAACAAGCATGTTATTTCCTACAAAAGGTGCAACTGTACTTCCTCTCCATCTCTGTTCTTGAGGGGATTTGGGTGGAGGCTCCAATGGTTTCTCCCTTTGAATTGTTTCTATATTAGAGACAGAAAAAAAATAGACCAAGGAGACAAGTGAACAGTATGATAGTTTCTGCATGAGAAAATCGTAATCGAGCCTTCTCCACAACTACTGGAATATTAGGATCATTTTCATTAGAATAGCTTGCTCCATTGATTGAAAAATATTTTTTAGTAATGGTACCCACATCCAATAATTTATCGATTCTCCATATCCTTTAAGATAATGTAGCACTAAATCATCAGCCCATTCAAGTAGTTCAACCTCCATTTGGGTAAAATGCCCACACACTTGATGAGTTTTGTCTAGTAAAGTTGCTTCCTATGATTCTTATTGAAATCCTTGTATTTTTGGAAAGTATCATGAAATCGCGAATGGATATCATTTACTCGACTGTCAGTTATTCAATGAAACCCCAATGTTGGCCTACTCCAAGAACTCCTTTCCCAGCAAAAAATAGCATGCCAAATGCAACTGCACTAGATGAAGCGCGAGGGAATTGGGCTCCATGTTGGGGTTGCAAGATGAATGTTGCGGTAGGTGCATCAACATATGATGGAAAAATGACAAAAGAAAACCATCAAATAAAAATGGCTAATACGACTTATGCTTCCAAGAGTGCAAATTTTCTGACCCACACATGTTCTTGGACCAGATCCAAATGGCATGGATGACAGTGGATGCTTTGCAATCCCTTCATTAAATCGCCCCTATGTTGTCCATTAATAATTTTGATCTTGACTGACTTCTTGGCATTATCTACAAAACCAATATGAATGCAGAAGAGTTCATCCTTCAGTTTCCCATCTGAGAAATTAGTTGCATGTTAGACCCAAGTTTTATCACTACCTGCGTACTCCTGAAGTGACATTGGTGAATGAATTAAATGGTTTGCACATATTTTCAATGTCTTGGATTGCCTCATGACCAATCGAACCTTCGTAGTCTCCTTGTTCTTGAGAAACTTTACTGCTCCTACACCACGCTCCTTCCATTGATTTCCATCCTTATCAAACCTGTACAGCTTGGCCTTCATGTCAAGAAGGAAACCCTCCTCCTCTTCTCTAGTTGTGACTATTTTATTGAGATGGATTTTTTGATTGCATAAGTGGCACAAAGTTCTCCATTTCATGTTTGATGAATTTATCAGGAACATCATGTGCCTCTCCCCACATGTGCAAGGAAGATGAACTCACAACATGAGATGCTTTCTTTGAATGCACTTGTCCTTCTGATTTGCTTGCACTTGTTGCATGATTTCAATTTTTCTCACATTTCCTCCTCTTTTGCCATTCCAAACAAGATGGGCAGTACCATTCCCTTTTGGTACTCTTGCAAGAGGTGAATTCAAACAATATGTGTCATAGACATCATCACAACCGTCACAAAGGATGATATCTTCATCTTATTCATCAATAAAGCACAGATGTATGAAGGACAGAACCATGTCGGTGGAAGAACACTTACTAATAGAGGCCTCAAGCATCCTAAATGATAAAATTTATAGAGGCATTTCTCATTACCACATTCCATAAGAGGATCATCATCCTTTTTTCCAATCGAATAGAGTTTGCACAATTTTTCAATGAGTTATTTATCATCATGTTATTTTTCTTTTTGCCTTCTGGTATGAGTCGTCATCTCTCCTCCACTCCTATGCAAATCAGACCCTTCATCTCGATGAATTTCAATCACCCCTCCTTCAATACTAAGTCCGACATCTTTCCTATTACATTCAAGCCCTACATTGCAATACTCTCTGCCCATTCTCCAGTGTCATGCATTGCCATCTGCCCACTTTTCAATTCGGACACAACACAATTTTGGAGCAAAATATCCACATTGTGATTAACCATATTTTCCTTATCACAAAAGGAGTAAACCTCAGACGATTCCTTACTGGCTAGTGAACAGGATACACAGTACCAACTAGTTGTTGGAATCTCATATAGAACCTTTACAAGTAGAATTTACACTAGTTTCATTCTGAAAGCTAGAAGAAACTGCACTTTCATGCAATGCAAGCCTATGCTCCAAATATGTAGCTTGCATGTGTGGAGCATGTTTCTTTAGGTATGAATAACTAATTTTTTTGTTTCAGGACATGCTTCAAGAATCCAAATTGAAAAGTATAACACAAGAGTAGGATCAAGACCACCAATTGTCTTTAAGTATTCAATAATGGACTGCGTTCCAAGTGTTTTCTTGTTTGTAAGTGGCACAGGAAGAGAATCCAACCCTGCAACCCAATACGTTTCATTATACTTGTATTCTATCAATTTTGAGTAGTGTCCTCTTTGTAGCATAAAATCTTCACAAATCTTGACATCACAATAATTTGGACCTTGAAGAAGCTCCAATACTCATGACCAATCTATCCAAAGATGAGAGCTGGCAATAAAAACAAATGCCTTCACTTCTTTTGTCAAATTGAGACTTGTTGGCACATCCATAACATTAAGCCTGCCCAATTCTCGTCAACCTCCATAGATCAACAATATTTGAAACTAATATTTCCACACAATATAGCTCACATCATCGAGCATAACTCACCGAATATGCAGCTAAAAACATGAAAAAGGTGAGAAGTTTTCACAATGTAAAATTATAAGGAAACATGCATCAGGTGTAACCAAGAGTCAATCATTCATTTGGTCATATCTTCTGATCCAGAAGTTGGTTTTGGGAGTGCGATATACCATTGGAAAGATATTTCCGAGCTGCTTCTGATGAACATGTTTGGGATATGATTTGCATTGAAGCTCATGTGTAAAAAATTTGTGAAAACTAGACATAGTAAGAGTGCAATTTGATCGTTGGTGACAGGCTGCAAAGACTGGAACTAACAAGTTCTAAGGAATACCCAGTTGAGATTTTAGTCAAAGGGAAGTATACTATCATTTGTATAATTATAAATTTGTACCGGTCATGCATGAGGTCAGCAAGACAGCTTGGATGAATTTCATAATCAATTCTTGGGAATTTCCTGATTAATATGGGCTCAACTCCCTCAGGAATGAGTAACAAGGCTAAGAAACCGAGAGGCAGGAAATTGGTTAAGTATTGGAATAAAATTGTTGGGATTAGAGTGAGACAATCAAATATAGTGTAGAGAGCTCTCAATCCTAAGAGAAGAATTGTATTGTTTCATATTCCTGACTTAATACAATATAGATATAGCATGAATTTTAGCTGAGGCTTTCCCCAGAGACATCTTTGTGTTGTGTGATTGAAATTCTTTCTCTTTCTTGTTCATGTTATTGTGGGATCATAATTGGTTTCCACAATTTGTAGAATAGATTCAAGTATTTTGTTTTATCATATTGCAATATCAATTGAACCTATGTGGATTTTTTACACCATTATCGCTCCTGAGAGCCTTCACCTATTTGTTGATTTCTTTCTCAACCAGTGCCTTGAATTATGCAAAATTGGATAATGTCTCATCTTTCTTCTGCTTGAAGAAGATTCAGCACTTCCTTGAGAAGTCATCAATAAAAACACTAAAATATTTATGTTTGATAGTGGAGGTTATCAAGAAAGGTCCACAAACATCAGAGTGAATCATTTCTAGGACTACATGTTCTTTGGTGTCTTGATCATGGAATGTGTATTTTGTGTACTTCTCCCAAGATACATCCTTTTCATTCATCTTGCTACTCAAGTGATCCTTTAGGGAGGTCGATGGTTACTTGTTGCATAATATTTAGGGAACCATGATGCAAATGGCCAAGAATTTTGTGCCAAATTTCATCGACATCGTGGCTCTACACCTTATTTTCCTTATTGCTTAATGAAGCACAATATTCTACATCTATATTATAAATTTTCTTCACCCGAACCCAAATATGCTTCACATGTCATGTGGCTATGTGTCTCAAGAATTATTTTCCTTTTCTGAATATCACATCATAACCATAGTCTTCAAAAGATGCAACAGAAATGAGATTTTTGTTTAGGCCTAGAATGAACATGACATCCTTGAGCTTGAGAGGGGAGCCTGACTCCCTTTCAAAGGTGATTGTACCAATCCCGATTGCACTATACCTTCCTTTGTCCCATAGCTTGATGTGAATATAGAGATATTTATCCTCCAGGTCACTGAAACATTATCTACACCATCTCATGTGGAACGATGCACCCGATTCCAAGCACCACACGCTCCCCATAATTGTGCTTTCCATGCATGTGATAAGGGTAAATTCAAGCTCTAACTATGAAGCCAAAGCTTCACCTGCTCCTCCTCCTGAGGTCTTCTTGCTCACCTTTTTGTGTGGACATGATGCAGGAGCATCAAGGCCATTTTTCATTTGTAAATATGTAATAAAGGGGGGTGTGACATTTTTATTATTTTATTAATTAATTTGTTATTTTTAAATAAAATAGGAGATAAATTATAAAAGTGAGGATTTTGTAAATATTCTTTTATTAATTAAAAGGATATGAGAGAAATAGATTAGGAGAAAAACTAGGGAGTAGGAATTCTATGTATGGGACTTTGTTGAGTCCACACCTAAAATATAGATTTAGTTGAGGATTACGTGGAGAGATTTTTGGAGTGAATTAAATTCATTATCTATGTATAAATATGAGTGGTTTTTGTGAGGAAAATACACTTGAATAGTTGAAGTGAGAGTGTGAGTAGAGAGCAGGGTTCTACTTGGAAGCCTTCGGGCAATTGTAAAGGGCCAGATGATTGGAAATCAGGCCAAGGAAGGAAATTGTATTGTAAGTGTTTTGTGTGTTAATGCAGCATTTGATTTTTTCTGAAGTGAATGTCCATTACTGAATTTGTGTATTCAATGAATGAAGGGGAATTCGTTGCTTTTTGAATGCTGGAATTATTATGTTGTAAGGGAATGGTGTTTAGTCCTTGTGAAAGGAGTTCAATTTCTGTAGAAGCCCATTTAGTATTGTTCGATAAAGTCGATTGTATCGATTGGACTAGTCTTTGATTGTTAATTCTGCGTTGATCTTCTTACCTTATTTGTCTCAATTGGTTTATATCTGCTGGTTAAGTGAGACAATTTGATCCACAAGTTTGTGATGAATTGTATGTATTGATCCGTGGAATGGAGATTCGATTTTACATGTCACTGTTAAGTTTTATATTACAGATCCAATTGAAGAAAGCGATGAATGTTGAATGCGTTAATGAAAAGCCAACTGTTGTTATTAACTGCACTGGTGATGTGGAGTGATAGTTGAATGCGGTGATCTTGTTATGGTATATGTAGATTCTGGTGTGTCAAATAGTGGATCGATTGCAGAAATAGCCATTGGTTTAATGCGTGAAACCACAGGACTTAATCTTGTGTATAACTGAATTGTGGATATCAAACCCAGCGTTATGAAATTAAAGGCTGTGTTTCATTATGATATATGTTTGAATGTTTTATAAGTCGCAGGTTGGGATTGATCGATTGGAGAATCGAGAGCTGTAAGGTGAATTAACAAGTTAACACAGAACCAAAGCAAATGATGAGTAGACCTTCGATGATGGATTCAGAAGTGAATGAATTTGTGTAGAGAGGAATGGTTTGTTAGAACGCTGTTGGGTAAATTAATACAACGCAGTGGCTCCAATTTGATGCAAACGGAGGTCGATCCAAGTTGTGGAATCGAGCGAGGAATAAGTGATAACTTCAGGTTTGAACCAAATGAAATTCGAGTGTCAACGCAATCAGAACTGTGGAAATAAATCCTGTGCGATCCATCAATAACGTATTGTGTAATCAAATGCCACAAAGGCACAGCTGTGGCAATTGTTTAAGAGATTCGATTGTATGAATAAATCAGCGTAGGAAGCAAGGGAAAGTATTAAACACAGAGGCAGAACGTGTCCATGGATGATGACTTTGAAGGTAACTTATCTAGTGTTAAATTTAAGACGTGAATGCGTCCAGGAAAGTTGGTTTGCATGGGCAAGTCATGTGTGGTAAGTTAATGTGTGGCCACTTGTTATTGACATTTGAGTTGTTGAAATCTGCCATAACTAGGAATGAATACGTGACTGCGTTAGCTTGATAATCAATATCAAAATTGGAAGTTTTAAAGGGCGCACATTGGAACTTTTGAGTTGAGATGTGATAAACTTGGTTGAGGGTTTAACCCAATGGGGTTTTAATTAAAGTCTTTTCTTAAGACTTTTGAAGGAATATATATGTTGAATGATTTTGAACCACATGTTTGTAGAAGCTTCCACTTATTTAATGGTTTATTGATCACAGTGAAATTATTTTATTATACAATGTTTTTAAACCATATGTTGAAAAGCTTCCGCATGCAAATGGTAAAGTGTGAATTTGCCAGGTATTGAGGTTTTGATTTGGACATTTGCTGAGATGCATAATTATATGCATGGTAGACTAAGATTCTGGGTATTGCAGGGTTGGATCTGCATCATTTTTGGTATCAGAGCTTGGCTCTATTGAAATTGAAGATATTTGTTTTTCTGAATAAGTGCAAGAAGGTTTTGTTGAGAACTGAAATGTATTTTTGAATGTGTGTTGAATACTGGAAGGAAGATCAGATTTTTAAATCTGATATGCAAGCTACACAATTGCAATGAACAGGATGGTAGAAATGAATGGAGGAAAAGATCATGCAGGATCTTAAAGGTGAGATGATTTTCTGATTTGGAATTATGATTGAAGTTTATGGTTGCAGACAAGATGATGGTAGTGAACCTAACATTCAGCTAAAGGCTGGATAGAGAGGAAAATTGTAGTGTCCTGAAGAAGAGAAAGGTAAGTTGAAGAGATAGCCTAGAGAGAGAGCAGAGGAGAGTGCTCAAGAGGTTCCAGAGGAAGTGAGCCAGAACTTACCAAAAGACCGGGTCCAGTGAAGTGGATTGGTGAGGTAAGTGGCAGCAGGAGAGCTTGCTGTTGCAGAGGCTAGTGAAACTCATGGTGAGTGAAAAACTCATGAAGAAGATGATCATGGAGGATCAGAGAAGAGGTTCAGAGGAATGCCATAGAGGTGAGATGACCGATGAAGTCAGAGAAAGAGAAATTGCAGTAATGAAGGTACAATTGCAGGTACTAGAAGAATGGTTGCAAGAGCAGGAAAATCAGAATGGAGGATGGATCTTTCCACTGAAGGGAAAGAGAGTGATTTGGCAACCATTGTAGATGAAGTTGAGGCAAAGTGTGATTGCCTTCTTGAAAAAGGAACTTAGAGTTCTTGAGCCAGAGATGGAATTTGAAGATTCCACACGCAGATTTGTTCAAAGGAAAGTGCTTGAGGAAGAAATCAAGACTGAAAAGTCTTGTGGTTTTAAAAATAATGAGTTGTGTATGTTTTCAGGTACAACACAGGGAGATGAGAAAGCTTTAGAGTTTGTTCAGGAGAAAGAATTGAATCTGAAGGTTGTTCAGATTGATGCTGAGATAGCAAGATCTCAGGAGGAAATGAAGACAAAGGAGTCTAATCAGAATATTGGTGCAGAGAGAGAAGGACCAGTTAATGATTGGTTAAGAGCTGGTGAAGGTATGGAAAATTGTGTGAAGTTTCCGAGTTCTACTCCTAATGAAATTGTTGAATTGTATAGGAAACTAGATCTTCAGAGAAGATAATTGGAGAGACAGAGGAATTATGTGCAGGATAATTTGCTGAGGAAGCAAGGCAAGGAAGTTTTCATGAATGACAGTCATGAAGCAGAGGATGGAAGGAAGAAGAGACTAGCTGACAGTCTCATGATGAATTCAAATCAGCATACTAATGTGTTGACAAAGGAGTTGGAAAGGAACTCAGAGCAGCATATTGAAGTGTTGCCAGAGAAAGCTGAGGAGAAAGCCAGTGAAGATTTTCTGAGTCCTGAAGAATACTTGAGACTGCAGAGAGAAAACTTGGTGACTGAATCAACAAGTGAGACCATTGGGTCTTGTGATTTTGAAGCTAACAATTTGATTGTGTTTACAGGTGATGTAGAAGACAATCCATCATTTGGAATTGTCTTGGAAGAAGAAGAACTGTTGCAGAAAGAAGGTGAGACAATCATGTCTCATATGCAGAGGCTTGTTACCATGGGTGACAAGAAAGAGTTGGCTTGTCTGTATAGCCAAGAGAAGACTGGTGGACAAAATTTTGAAGCTGCTACAGTGATAGAGGATGAGGCTACAGTGGTTGAAGAACTTGATCTGATTGCCAGAATCAATCAAGATGATGATGGAAAATTACTGAAGATTGTCGAAGGGGAAGATGAAGTTTATGCTGGAACTAATTTGCAGCATGTTGATGAAATGCTTGAGGAGAAAGGGCCGAAATGTTTGCTGGAGACATTTGAACCAAAGAAAGAAATTGCAGGCACTGAAGTAAATTTGCTTGAAGTTGTGAAAGGAGCAGATGAGCAAAAGAATGTTGCAGAGGGACAGGAAGTTTGGGAGGCAGCAACATTTATGGTGGCAACTGAAGCAACATATATGGTGGCAGCTGAGACAACATTGACAGCAGCAACATCAATATTGGCAGCAAGAAGAGTAGTGACAGCAAAAGCAGCTACAACAACTGAAACAACAGGAATTGGAGACAATAGTAGGTTGGACAGAGAGATTGAAAGCATCAGAAGACTGATGATGAAGGTGTCTCAGAGACAACAGACAACAACAAGAAAGCAGAAGAATTTAAGAAAGAAAAAGACAGCAAAATATTACGAGAGCACAGCCAGTGGGGCAATGCAACATAAAGTGTGGAAACCTGGAGAAGAACAACAGATAGAAGCAGCGAAAAGTGGGAAATTAAAGCACAATATATGGGATCTAGGCATATACAGATCCGAACACATGATCAGGCGATCATGTTTAATTTTAACCTTGGGAGTCTGATGCAGGAGCATCAAGGCCATTTTTCATTTGTAAATATGTAATAAATGGGGGTGTGACATTTTTATTATTTTATTAATTAATTTGTTATTTTTAAATAAAATAGGAGATAAATTATAAAAGTGAGGATTTTGTAAATATTCTTTTATTAATTAAAAGGATATGAGAGAAATAGATTAGGAGCAAAACTAGGGAGTAGGAATTCTATGTATGGGACTTTGTTGAGTCCACACCTAAAATATAGATTTAGTTGAGGATTAGGTGGAGAGATTTTTGGAGTGAATTAAATTCATTATCTATGTATAAATATGAGTGGTTTTTGTGAGGAAAATACACTTGAATAGTTGAAGTGAGAGTGTGAGTAGAGAGAAGGGTTCTACTTGGAAGCCTTCAGGAAATTGTAAAGGGCCAAATGATTGGAAATCAGGCCAAGGAAGGAAATTGTATTGTAAGTGTTTTGTGTGTTAATGCAGCATTTGATTTTTTCTGAAGTGAATGTCCATTACTGAATTTGTGTATTCAATGAATGAAGGGGAATTCATTCCTTTTTGAATGCTGGAATTATTATGTTGTAAGGGAATGGTGTTTAGTCCTTGTGAAAGAAGTTCAATTTCTGCAGAAGCCCATTTAGTATTGTTCGATAAAGTCGATTGTATCGATTGGACTAGTCTTTGATTGTTAATTCTGTGTTGATATTCTTACCTTATTTGTCTCGATTGGTTTATATCTGTTGGTTAAGTGAGACAATTTGATCCACAAGTTTGTGATGAATTGTATGTATTGATCTATGGAATGGAGATTCGATTTTATGAGTCACTGTTAAGTTTTATATTACAGATCCAACTGAAGAAAGCGATGAATGTTGAATGCGTTAATGAAAAGACAACTGTTGTTATTAACTGCACTGGTGATGTGGAGTGATAGTTGAATGCGGTGATCTTGTTATGGTAGATGCAGATTCTGGTGTGTCAAATAGTGGATCGATTGCAGAAATAGCCATTGGTTTAATGCGTGAAGCCACAGGACTTAATCTTGTGTATAACTGAATTGTGGATATCAAACCCAGCGTTATGAAATTAAAGGATGTGTTTCATTATGATATATGTTTGAATGTTTTATAAGTCGCAGGTTGGGATCGATCGATTGGAGAATCGAGAGCTGTAAGGTGAATTAACAAGTTAACGCAGAACCAAAGAAAATGATGAGCAGACCTTCGATGATGGATTCGGAAGTGAATGAATTTGCGTAGAGAGGAATGGTTTGTTAGAACGCAGTTGGGTAAATTAATACAACGCAGTGGCTCCAATTTGATGCAAACGGAGTTCGATCCAAGTTGTGGAATCGAGCGAGGAATAAGTGATAAATTCAGGTTTGAACCAAATGAAAAGCCAGTGTCAACGCAATCAGAACTGTGGAAAGAAAGCCTGTGCGATCCATCAAGAACATATTGTGTAATCAAAGGCCACAAAGGCACAGCTGTGGAAATTGTTTAAGAGATTCGATTGTATGAATAAATCAGCGCAGGAAGCGAGGGAAAGTATTAAACGTAGAGGCAGAACGTGTCCATGGATGATGACTGTGAAGGTAACTTATCCAGTGTTAAATTTAAGACGTGAATGCGTCCAGGAAAGTTGGTTTCGCATGGGCAAGTCATTTGTGGTAAGTTAATGTGTGGCCAATTGTTATTGACATTTGAGCTGTTGAAATCTGCCATAACTAGGAATGAATACGTGACTGCGTTAGCTTGATAATCAATATCAAAATTGGAAGGTTTAAAGGGCGCACATTGGAACTTTTGAGTTGAGATGTGATAAACTTGGTTGAGGGTTTAACCCAATGGGGTTTTAATTAAAGTCTTTTCTTAAGACTTTTGAAGGAATATATATGTTGAATGATTTTGAACCACATGTTTGTAGAAGCTTCCGCTTATGTAATGGTTTATTGGTCATAGTGAAATGATTTTATTATACAATTTTTTTAAACCATATGTTGAAAAGCTTCCGCATGCAAATGGTAAAGTGTGAATTTGCCAGGTATTGAGGTTTTGATTTGGACATTTTCTGAGATGCATAATTATATGCATGGTAGACTAAGATTCTGGGTATTGCAGGGTTGGCTCTGCTTCAGGACACTTCATGGAATAGTACCTAATTTCATGACAATTGAAGAATTTAAATTTGGACAAATATTTCATCTTTCCCTCTGGTTGGATTATGGTTTGGATTGAGAATTATTCCATTTTTCCTTCTTTCCCTTTCCAACCAATGTAAAGTTTTCTTCATCCTCGCCCTTGGATCATATTATACCAAATTTGACCATAAGTGTTCCCAATTCAATAGTTTATTCCTCCCATTCATCGAATCTTGGTAGATATTCCAACTCTTGGGAAGGGCTAGGTTTATCAAGTCATATTCTACAACATTAACACCAACCCCACCATTTTCATCATGAACTTGTGTGAAATTTCTCAGATACTATGAAATAGTTTTGTTCTTCTGCATCTTTATATTTAAAATTTTATCCTTGAGCGTCAGCTTCCTGTTGTCACTACTATTCTCGAAAAATTCTGTCAGTGATTTCCACATTGTGAACAAAGCTTCTTTCCCATGGATATTTGAGACAATGTGAATTTGAACTCTTTCCAATATTATTCTCCTCACCTTGGCAACATATTTCTTGCACTAATAAAGGTTTTGGGCTTCATAAGCCTATGGTTTTACAACATTTTCCTTGATGCAATATAGAAATCCATCATTATCCAATATCGCCTCCATGTGATCCTTACATGCAATGAAATTAAAGTTTCCTTCCAAGGCATACTCTAGACTTAGCATGTTGAAGGTCATATTCCCAGCTCTGTAGAGATCCTGATGCACTAAACTGTAAATTTGATTCTTATGAGAAACAAATTTAAAATCCTTGCTCTAATGGGAATCATGCTCTGATACCATGTATAAATTATGATGTATATTTTCAATTTCGTATGAAATTCTAATCAAAATCAAAAGACAAAAACCTACTCTATTTCTCTATGGAATTCAATTCACAATTTAGAAAATCAATCTCAAACATGAAATGAGCAATAACATACATGCACAGTATTTCAGGAGAAATAAATCTGCTAAAATCCTCAATGTAATGGCTTGCATTAATCTGATTAATAGAGATGTGTTTCAATTTCTTTAATCAACTGAGCACAACCTATGCACATTCCAATTATGATTTAAATAAAATATCAATAAAGTAGTTCATTGACATATATTTAAAGTTAGAGAATCAATAAAGTAGTTCATTGACATATTTTTAAAGTTAGAGCATCATATACCATCCACATGTTGCAAGAGAACCCATAACAGAAGAGAATACATGAGTGGAAAGGTGCACCAATACTCTAAGAAGCATTCATTTACTGGAAGAGACAATATTCACAGCAGGATCACACAAGAGACTTTTGTCGGATTCAATAGTGAGATCCAATAACACTTCTTGTATTCCAAACAACATATACATTCAATAAGCACAATAAGCACAATGTGCGTGATGAAGGAAAAAAATTCACAAGCCATAATGGACTTATTTTATTCCACAAAACTCATACATTCAATAAGCACATACTCTTTTCTCTATGCTCCAATACCATGGAGATCGGAGATCAGACATAAATAACATCTCAACTATTGACTCAAATTCAACACAAAACTATGATGTATCAATGGAACGGATATAATTAGGTTTACTTAATGGACTAGAAAAATAAGAGCTATAGAACCACTTATGCCATAGTAATGGCTTTGAAGGAAACAAGCATTTCCAAGTCAAGTAGTGGAAATGGCATGAATTAGTGTAATGAGAGATTCTAGTATCATGGAAGTGGTTATAGTGTCCTCAACCTTCAATAGGTACAACCTTAGAATAGTTAAAAATGTTATTGATGTAAGGAAAATACTAATAAAGAATATACACGAGCTTGGGTTGAAGTTCCAATAAATGATGGTCTACCCGAACCTTAATCTCTTGAAAATGGTGCTCCCAGACATGGAAAAAACCTGCATGAAGCCCTTAGGTCAGTGCCGATAGCCACTAGTCAATCCAGGTGTCATCCAAGTTTCATCAATAGCAATGAAACATGTTATTACTAGTGTAATAAGACACACCTCATGGAAACGTAATGGTAATCTAGTTACATAAGAATGAGAATAGCTACGAATCATTCACACATAGTGACTTGATTATCACTACTAATGGGGGGCATAGGAAGGATTCTTGACTCAATAAGAATCACAAGTAAGGATCTCACACTATACCTTATCCAGTCTCTGCACTAGTTCTATACTAATAGCATCTTCTATACTTATAGCATATAGTTATATACTTGGAACTTCTAGAGCTAGAATTAGAATAGTTCCATGGAATCTAAGAAATCTAATTTATTTAGGGAAAGTGATTAAGGCTAACAATATCATAGCAATCATCCATGGAGAAATTCCCAGTGAAACAAATAAACATGATTTTATGGATGGAGTATGGAAAAGAGTTTAGAGAAGCTTCTAAAAGAATGTGAGAAGAAATAAAGATAGGAAACAACAATGGGAAGGGAGAAGAATCAAGGAATAAGCCAAGAAATATGAGTGGATTAGGAAGTTGTACTAGATCCTATGACCTTGAAGCAACAATAAATGCCACAAACAATTTGTAATCTAGAAGTGATGAGAAGACAAAAAATAGTTAAAACTACAATTAAACAATGTGAAAATACTTTACATAAAAGATAAATGAAGTTGGCACTTCTAATAAATGTATGAAAATGAATACAAAAAGAAGAGCTAAGTAACAAATACGATAACTTGAAACGGAAAAGAAACAATTTCTTGTGTATATAAGTAAAATGTGTATGTGAAGCTTACAGAGAACAAACGACATAACTTCATTCACAATAACAATATGCGATATGCACTTTGAGCATTGTACTATACTATGAAATAAGATAAACTTACACGTATGAAATTTAACTAAGTGAAACGTGTTAACAAGAATGTTACCAAGCAATGTGTACTTGATGTTGTTAAATATCAATATATGATGTGATTTGTGTTTACCTGTGTCAAATCGCCTTCACCAATGTTACATTTGTTCACATGCGCCTTATTCTTCCCTCCTATGTGTTTCAATTATCTAAACAGATTTCATATGTTTGAAAAATATGTCATTGAAAACTCTGTTGCCACGAACCAACTATTAGTATTACTTGATGTTACTCCTCTCAAACTAGCTCTATGAACCTCACTACTATTTCAGTCCCAAAAACTCATTTTCTAGGTTCTCGTATCATATCTCTCTTTCTCTCTTATTTTTCTTTCGCTCGACCCTGCAATGTCATTCCAAATGAGTTATGCACTTGACCCTACAATGGAATACGAGCAAAGATATAAATAGAACAAGAGGGCTTGATTGAGTTAGTTTCTAACTGGTGTTATAGGGGAAGACCAAGTAATTACCTACGATCTTCGATCAACTTCCTCCTTTATGATGGGAGAGAAGATTGAGTCGTGACCTCTGAACTAGGTTCAGGTAGTTTCTTACGGGTGTTATTAGGGAAGCCCGATACAAGCCCTTTGGACTATGTTCAAGAATTCATAAGCTGCACAAAGTGAGCTTTAGCCCAAGGACTTGTCACTATAAATCGAGTTGTCATACTATAGATTGATTGATCTCCTCGATGGAGCATATAGAGCCGAGGTCTACCTCATAATACATTGGATGAAATATTTCTCTTTTGTAGCTAAGACATTTAACCAATTGGATAGGTATCATCTATTACACTCAATTTTTCTTGGAACTAAAATCCTGCCAAGCCCGGACCGTCGAAATGTGTCAGTCAAGATCAATATGGGAGCACTTCCTATTGGGAATCACGATTGTCATTAGACCAAAACCCACAAGTGTTAGTCAACGATCGCATCGCCAGAGATAAGGATCCATGAAAGGCAGTTAGTCCATGTCGCGAAACACACGGGGAGTGTTGGTTTATCCAATGTCCAACAGTCTCCCCCCCAATGCGAGCTGAGTGTGTGTCGAACTCGTGACCTACGCTATGATACCACTTGTTGGGAATCATGATTGCTATTAGACCAAAACCCGCAAGTGTTTATCCAATGTCCAACACTTCCTACTTTTTTGTTGGGGTAAATGAATCTATTTGCGGTGTGATCTCGCCTAGAGGATATTGATTCATGTTCATTTCCCTACGACTGCGATGAGGAAGAGCACCCAGGGAGGGTTTCTCTAGAATAATTTATTGATTCACTTATAAGTGAGAAATCCATCGGTTCACAATAAATTACCCTCGGAGAGAACATATTCATTGAATGGGATAGCCTTCTTGGTTTCTACCTGGGTTTCCCATAAGCATCCACAGGTATAAGCATTCCCCATGTAGTTGTTTATTTTCATCACTATGGGTCTAGTGTATAGTTGTGGGAGTTAAAGCCCTGAAGTTGAAAGCCTAAATTCGAAAGCCTGGTATGTAGGAATTACCATTGAAGCCATCACAAATTAGATGCTAACCAAAATAGGGTGTCATGCCCTGACTCATTTTTCCCTCACTTAATGATAGCACTAGCCCCTTAGGCTGAGACCGACTAGTTGTTCCCTAGTTTTTTACATAGCTCCTCTCGTTCTCGCCAGTAGTAGACATGGAATCAACATCCATCCATAGGTGTCAACATACTTTTCCTTTCCTAGCACATCCAATTCCTGGCCCTTCCCAACTTCGCTAACATTGCATACTGCTAGTTAAATGCTAGCATTAGTTTACAGGTTTGAAATATGAATGACACAAACCCAAGATAATATAATATTACATCCTCTCGGCCTTAGGAAGAGGCCAAGACCATGAATAAATTAGAATATGGTTAGCAAACGGCATAGGACAACATATTAAAAAGCAATCTTAAAAAAGCACTAAATATTAATACAAAATAATTCTATGCCAACAATAATGATTACTATAGTCCAATGTCATGATGGCAGAGAATAATAATGATTAATGGTAAATAATATTCAATTTTGAATAACCACAAGCTAAAATTGAAGTAGGATTTCCTAGTCCCCAAACATTTTTTTATAATCCTAGATAAATAACATAGAAAATTATTATGGAGGTAATGTGGATAGTCAAAGGATGTTTAATATTGTGTAACCCAATATAAGGGTTCAACCCTCATACTTTTTTTCTCAAATATACATGTGTTACCTTTTTAAATATAGAAAGGAACTTAATCATAATAGTAACATGCCAACCTTCAACTAAGAAGGAAAATAAAAAAAAAGTAGTGTGTAATTTTGAGGTGCATTACCCACCAATATAACCAAGAACAATCCTTTCAAATGGTGAATTTTTATTTTTGAGAATGGCATCTAGAGTTTGATATATTTTCATATTTTTTGTTGATTTTATTTAGCTCTTTCATTAATGAAACAATTTATGCTTCAAGCTTTTCACTGCTTTCATCTTTTTCTTTTTTAGCTGATTATTCAACATTTATTCCACTTTTTTGCTTCCTCTCTTTCATTCTTGATGAATGATGCAACCATATGGCTGCAAATACCCAAATGTGCAGACCCAAAACTTAGTCTACCCAGATCCAAAGATTTATTCTAACATAGATTGTGCTTTATCTTTTAAACACACCCCACATACTTTCATTAGATCTCTTATAGATCTTTTTGAATCCATTTTCAATTATCGAAGCCAAATATGTGGCATTTTAGATTAAAACCCAAATACCTTACCTCATCGCCATTTTCCACTTTTACACGTGACCGATACACATTTACCGACCTTCTCCATGTTTTCTTATCAGCATATCACAAATTTAAGCTTCATCGCAAATCTTCCCATCACAATATCACACATTTAGGATTTATCGCAAATCAGCCCATCACAATTTCGGCACCCAAAAAATATCGCAGATTTCAAAATTTAACCTCATCACACATCGCACATAACATATATCGCAATGCTTGCAATTTTGCGATTTCACAAATCACAACGAATACCTTATCACATGTTGCACATTTTAACAAATAGAAATAACAAGGTTTCCTCTTATCATATGCACAGGGAAAATTTTATGGATGAAAGTTTATCTTAAAGTTTAGAAACCTTGGCGAATCTTACCAGTCCCTAATATGTAAACTATAAAATGTTTGGTGATATTTTTGCAGAAATATTTATATTTATAGTGATTTTATATTTGTATATATAAATTATTGGCAATTTTTTAGGTAAAATAATTTTTTATGATAAAATTTGGGCGATTAATTTTTAGAAAAAAAATCAAAATTGGAAAATTTGATTTTTGGAAAAAGCATGGAAAATTAGCCCACCTACGAATATTAGCCCATAAAAGTTTCCCTACATATGCAATATGTGATTGCATCGCATCGAAAACCCCACTTCTTATCACATCGCAACTTACAAAAATTAACTTGCGATATATAAATATAAAAATCGCTGATAGCGATGTGCGCTAGCAATCTTATGTCCAGATGCGATCTAATGTGGTCTACCCATCTCTTGCTATCATTTCTGCGATCTAATCTCGACCATCCATCCAATCTTCATCTCTCATTCATAATTCTCTGGAATTTTGGGGAAAATTCATGGTTTCTGCTTTCGTTGCCTAACTGTGGCATCTTTCCATCAAAGTTCTACCTATACATTTTTTCACCTAGCACTCCAATTCTTCGTCGGGCTTTCTCTAATTTTCTTCAATTTCTTTGTTTCTAAGACATGATCCACAAGCTCAACTGATAAATCCTTGAAGGATCTAACCAAATTTCAATCCGTCCAAAAGCATGCAATTCAACTTATGTTCGACTTAGACTCTGAGCAAGTTGTTTCTCCGTCACAACTCCAATGTGAGATACGAGTGACTAACATAAAATAGAAACCACATTTTACAAGATTAACAACCACATAAATTCAAACCCAAAACGTAACTCACAGAGGTTCACTGTGTAGATCATTAGATCATAGAATAGATCAATGATCTTAATCAATCTCATCTCTGGCTCAAGTATTCCAATTAAAAATTCAACTAAAAATGTTTCCTTAATACTGCCAAACCTATAGAAAAATCTTTATTGATCCAGAATATAACCTTTCTCATATATTATAACAGGAATTAATATCAAATGTAAGAACTAATATGCAAAGGTCTAATTCCCCCACACATATAGAGAATTGTCATTAAATATCACAAACATACATAAGTTATACAAGACTGCCACATAGCCTGTGTAGGCCTAATCTCATTCCCTTGGCCCTTTTGAGTCTTCTGGCCTTAATTGGCCTTTGCAAAATTACTATCACACCAACCTCACTCTATCTGCTTCCTATCTAATCCAACCTCGAATTCCTTCAAGGCATATCATATTTACAATGAAATGATTTTGAACTAATTTCAGTTCAGATCTTATAAAATATCCTCACCAAACTCCTAAAATCCCTAACTCAATCTCTAAGAGGTATTTCAGCTCCATAAAATATGCATGAAACTTGTAACACCTAAGATCTCAAATGTTTTCACACATTCGAGAACAATCACAAATTGATCACCATTTTTATAATTTAAACATTAGATAATCTCTCCCTTCATAAAATAAACCTTCCCCTTAGGTTTCTTAAAAAATTAAATTATGGAGTAGTATGCTCCTGCATCAGACTCCCAAGGAACAAAATTTTCTATGATCTTCGAATCATGAATTGTTGTTTTTGAAATCATCCCAGTTTCCAAACTTTATGTTGTTTCTAACCACTTGATTTTGCATCTTGTTGCTACTTTGTAGATGTATGCATTCCTCCTAGATCCCAATTCTTAAATTGTCTTTTTGCAATCATCTTGCTCTTACTTGCATTAACAATCACCTACTTGTTATTGCTTTTGTTTCCTATTATCCACTTTAAAGATTTTGTTTCCCATGCTATCTTCTTTATCTTTGCCTGTTGTCGATTTATGCCTCTTCGGACTGAATAATTTACCCCTTCAAAAGATATCTTACACTCAATCAATTGCTCTCTCAAGGTTTCAAAATATTTAAGACCTTGCTCAGTGCACCTTTTATCAATTGTTTTATCTTGTGCTTCCACTATCAACATCATGGGTTGCCTCCAAGAGGTTATTTTTTTATCATGATGTATATCAGTCCAAAACTTATTGGTAGAAGTTATAATATCCCATTCCTATTCTTCTCCCATTTCCCACACATCCAATGCTTTATGAGGAAGTCCTTCATCTTCAAGCCCAATTTACTACTTGCTTGGTGTGAAAATATAAAACCAATCTCTTGTATGTTGAATTTCAATTGTGAAAATTTTCCCTTGTATTTCTCCATCTTTCCAGTTGGTCTTTGCATTCACATAATATTTATCTGCACTGTTAAATTCTACACCATCAAGTATTTTTCCTTCACATCCTTTTGGACTTGTGAAAAAAATGTGTACAAATTCTTCCATGTATCCCTCTCGACAGTCCTCTTTAACAATATCCTGCATAAGAGTTGTTAAAATTCTACTTTCTTCATCCCAAAATACATCCTGCTGGGAACACTGCTCTTCATGCAAATCATCAACTAAAATTTTCTCCAAACCCTAAAAAAATAAAAAATCAAATATTTCATAATCATCATGGTCATATGGAAATGATCATACACAATTACATCCTCAAAATTCTGATATTCCCGCTGCAACCAATTCAGAAATTCAAAATCTGAATTTTCTTCAAGCCTATCCCTTTAATCTTTGTCAATCTGCCAAACATTTCTTCCTTCCTCAAACCTAAATTTACATTTCTTGTCACCCTGAATTAGTCTTTTCCATTCAGCCATAAATGTTCCAACCTTGTACTGTGAGAGAAATTCAAGAGTTTTATCCCACTTCCCTTCATAAACTTCCAAAGCATATGATTTCTTTGACCATTCTCCTTCCAGCTGCTCCATGGAAGGCTGATTTCTTCCATCTTTTGTACCTGCACATTCAAAAATTTGGAAGAAATTACATTCTTCCTGACATTCCTTGGGCTCATGTTTAGTTTCCAACATACATTTCTCTTCTTTTTGGTGGCAATTTTTTGTTACATGAGCTTCTTCTTGTACTTTTTGTCCATCTTCTACAGTTATCTGATCACAATTAGCAATCTGATTTATGTCCCAATTAATTCTTGGTTCTGTATAAGCCTCTTCATGACCTTTCAAAGCATAGCCCTGTTCTGTCCTTCCTTGAGAAATTTCTGCAAATTCGTCTTCATGATTGTCTTCATAAGTTAGTCTCCTTCTTTTCCTGGCTGTATGAGATAACAACATCTCTTCTTCCTCCAGTCCTTGGCTTCTTCCTAGTCTTTGACTCTTTACAGTTTCTTTTCCATTGACAGAATTGTCTTGAGTTGCACTCTCCTTATCAGCTCTTCTCATGCCATAATTTCACATCTGCAAGACATACATTATCTCTTCCTTTGATATTTTCCAATAGCTCTCAATCATACAAAAAATTTCTTCAGAAATATTTAGACAAATATTGTATAAGAAAATGTACAACCAAAAAATTATACCTCCCATCTTACTCTTCTTTCCACAAAATTGTGAAATTTTGATTTGATTTCTTTCATAACCTTCTTCAAGGTTTTCTTCATAACATAACGCTGAACTTCTTTCTTCTAAAACAATCTTTTGAAACTGTCCAACTCTAGAATCAGCTACCTCTTGCTATCCTTTACAAACATAGTCCTTTTCTTGGACTGCTGCTCCTTCCTCCACTTCTTGCATTGGTTCAGCTCCATTTGCTTGATCTTTAGTACCTGTAATTTCACACTCGTACAAACAATTAGTTTGAAATACATTACAATTTCCTTCTTCACTTGATGTCATTGACATCTTCTCTTTTTGTTGCTTCAAGCACTCCATCATCCTATCACTCTCATCATCATCCTCTCCTATGACCGACCCTTCTTCCGGTTCACAAAGGTGAACTTCTTCTCTATGTTTACTTCTACTAGTTTTATTTTCCTTATTCATCCAAATCTTTATATTTTGCATCAACTTCTTGGCAAATAACCTCATAACAGCCCACTTGACTCTTTTCCTTACATCCACTCCATATTTCAGATTCTCCTTAATCTCCTTTTGTAGCAGTTGTTCCAAATGATTGATTTGTTCCCTTAACTCAACCATCTCTCTATTAAATTCTTTATCATCTACTCCCCTTCTGCCATTCGTTCTGGCATCTTCTTTCCTCTTTTTATGGCTTGCTTCTAAGCCTTTCCTCTGACTGTCTAGCGTCATTTTCACCTTTCCTCTTATGAAATTTCCATGTCGACTTGGGAGCTATACTAAAGCCTCTCTCTTGTAGCCAATATCAATTACTGCTACACAAACCCCTATCAAGCTTCCCTCTTGTGCTTGATCTCCTTGGATCACTGGGTTCTCTTTCCTCCAAAACCTTTTTAAGCATTCCCTTGCTCTTCTCTGGCTTCTGCACTTTTTCTCCCTTTCTTATTCTTTTGATTATATGGCTGATACAATTCCCTTGTCTCCTACTACCTGCATATACACATCAGTATTCATCAAAATTCACAACTTAACAAGACCTTCTTTTCATGATCTTGTCTTTTCTCACTCTACCCTTAGATGGAATGATCTCAAGTTTTCCTCAGTCTTCAGGTACTTTCCGCTAACTCTCCTCTGCAATTCACTATGCTCTTCTGCAATTTTCACTGTTGAACATTCACCTCTACACTAAACATTAAATCTCCATGCATGGGTTTCACTTATGCTGCCTCCAAGAGCATTACAGGCAATGTCCCAAATTTAAATATCTCCCTCTCTGAATATTGTTGTATTCTTTCCACTGTCCTGGTCTTATTTAAACCTGCAACATATAAAAAGACTTGTCCCTCAATTTCAAATGAGTTGAATTAAGCCTCCTTGATCATATTTTAGAGCAAATTCTGCTCTGATACCAAAAATGATGCAACCATATGGCCAAAAATACCCAAATAACACATATTTCATTAAATTTCGAAGTTTTCCGTCAATCTAGAATTTAGAAATTTTAACTAGATTAAGTTTTTTCAAAATGTGGAATTATAAAATCACCTAGTTTACTAATTTTAATGTAGATATTCACCATTTTTGGTGAAAATTTTGTCATGGTAAAGTATATAAAACAAATTTATATAAACTTGCAAAAACAAATATTTCACATCTTAATCTTGGTTTCCTTACATTATCTCTTTTAAGATTTTTTATGGTTTTTACTAAAATCTAAGTTTGTTAAAGTTATCTTATGAAAATAATGTTGTGTATGTTACTATTATTAAATTTATGAAAAGAATGTTCTGTATGTTACTATTATTAACCCATTTAATTATAATTTGATATAGTAAATATCATGTATGTGTTAAATTACAATTATTTCTAAGACAAGGTTGGCACAATTTAAAATTCTATTGCCTTTGCAACACTATTAATATGGTTGATGATGAAAAACCCTCTTATATCATCCACTTTATTCTCAAATTTGGATTTAAATTTCAAAATATTTGTGGCACTACTAACCTTCTTGATCTTTTAAATAAACAAAATTATGATGATCTTGAAACACTTATTTTAATGCTTTTTTAGCATAACAATAAAATTCTTAAGAATTTAGAGTAATATCTTTATGGCTTCTTATATACCATATTTTTTGGTCTTAGTGGATGATAATCATCATTATTTTCATCATCATTACATACTATTGTAGGAAGTTTGAACCATTTTAAAGTTGACGTGAGAAAATATTTTTTTACGATCAATTTAAATGTTGAATGAGAGTAGTAGTATAATTTATTTATTATTTGTTCTTTTGTGTTAAAAACTAACTTAACTGAGACTGACTTGATGAATAATAGATTAATATGCAAGATATATATTAAGTATAAAGTTATTTAAGGACAAATTATCATAGTAATGTGTCCAACATATACCAGCATAGATCCACCTTAAATACAGATTTAACATGAGCCTAGAGGGATTAAATGTTGAATGAGAGTAGTAGCATAATTTATTTATTATTTATTATTTGTGCTTTTGTGTTAAAAACTAAGTTAAAAACTATTGTTTTTATAGAACAAGTTTAGAAGATGTTGTTTTAAAGTGCATTATTGAATTTGATTATGCATATTTGATATGGTGAGAAGTCATGTTGGTCAAACAAAGCTTTGAAAACTTAAATATTTTATGGCACTGTCATGTCATTTGTATCACCACGTGATTACATTGAAATACTAAATAATATAATTACATTGAAATACTAAGTAATATAAAACTCCAAAAATAATATGAAGAGAATAGTTTATATACAACAAATATTGAAAAGTGTGTCTGAATGTATATTAATAGATCCTTCAAAAAAAAATATAGTTGAACTTACACATCCCCTCATACTAGGTTGTAGAATGAGCCTCGCCTCTCGACTCAACTACTAATAATTTTAATTATTAAAATAAATCATGAATTAGAATAGTAACAAAGTAATACAATTTGATTATTTTCAAATCCAAGAGGAAAGAGAGAAAATTGACTAAACTATTTATTACAAATGTTTAGTTTTTATTCCTGGAGTGTTTAAGGATATTATATTGAAAATAACATATTGACATTCATCTAAAACTTAGATTCCTTAAATTATTTCTATTATCATTAATATTTATATTTATGTATTAAATTTGACTCGTGAATAATAGATTTTGTAAAAAGATTCTTACCTATAAAATTATTTAACAATATATGAATATTGTGTTTCTTACTATTATTAACCATTTTAAATTGACATTAACTACTTTTCCTATGTTGAGTACAAATTTATTATGCTAGTACAATGTTGGAACCACTTCAAAGTCTATAAGAGGAAATATTTTATAAGTCTAGTTGTGTTGTTCAATGATCAAAGTCATTTTTTTTATAAATTAGAGTGCAACAAAACAACAAATTTGATTTAGATCAATTATAATAAAGAATATTAAGGAAAACTCACTTCAAACATTATTACAAATGTCTAACATTTTTTCATTAAGTGTTTAAATGGTTTATATTAAATAGAATACTAATCAGCTACTCCATTATTGTTTTAATAGACCAAGTTTAGAAGATGTTGTTTTTAAGTGCATTATTGAATTTGATTATGCATATTTGATATGGTGACAAGTCATGTCTATCAAACAAAGCTTTGAAAATTTAAATATTTTATGGCATAGTCATGTCATTGGTATCACCACATTATTACATTGAAATACTAAATAATATAAAACTCCTCAAAAAATAATATGAAGATAATATTTGATATACAACAAATATTGAAAAGCGTGTCTGAATGCATATTAAAAGATCCTTAAAAAAAAATCATATTCATGAATCATATAAACCTAATCTTAATATATTCGCCCAAAAATAGCTTCTAGACCATATTTATCTATCTTGGTCTTCTTGCAATGTTCTTTCTTTGGCAGCCATGCCCAAACTATGGTATTAATTGGAATAGAGCCAAGTTCTGTGTCATCAGGATTTGGTATCCAATATTGCTCTAAAAATTTTCCATTGTATTTCCCTGAAATAGGCTTCCACAAATCAAACTTTACATGAAGATTCTCACTTTCCTTATCCCTAAATATATCTGATATGGATTTTTCCATCCAAATCATCTCTCCTGCATCCTCATTTCCTGATCTAACTAGCAACGTCTTTCCTTTCTGAATATCAATATTTGGATTGAATGTTTGCTTTGGCTTGTTGCATTTGGGTCCAACATATACGGGTTAATCTATTGCATTATCAAAATCTTCATCCATAATAGTTGATATTACATGGAGTGCATTACGATCAACATCAACAACGTGCCTTGTCTTGGGCCAGAAATCCTCAAAAGATGAATCACTTCCATCTATTATTCTATGATCATTATAGATTCCATCTAATGTATCAAGAAATCTTTCCCAATACACTACTTTATTTTTCCATTCCTCTGTAACAATTGGTGAATCTTCGTTCCTGATAATGTCTTTCCACATTTTTATGTATGATGTTATCCCTTCCTTTAGTTCTTTGAAAGAGGCATCATTATTTTTGGAATCTAAGAAAGATGGGTTCCTATGGGAATTATAGGTCGACCTTCATCATCTATATTCCATAACTCAACTGGATCTGACCACTCAATATCTCTAATGGATTCTTTGTACCTTAGTACTGGAATATCATTGAGTACAAGAAATTGGAAGTATTGAACATTAAGATGTCCAACTAGTGCATTTTTTCCCTCCTTGATGTATCCATTAAGGAAACTTTTGAAGTCATAGACCTTGTCAATAAGTGTAGGTGGAAACACTCAGTTTTCTTAAATTTTGCGATATGTATCCATCATTTCAGGTAAAGAATATATACCTTTACATTTTAGGTTGGAAGACATTCTTTCATAGGTTCCATCTATGTCTTCATGGGTGTGACCCATAGGCAAGAATCCAACCTCAATAGTGATGAAGACACCAAGTGCAGTTAAAAGTAATAAAAACATGAAAAGATAGAGATTCTTATTATCGCTTGTTGCATTGTCCAACTGTAACAAAAAATGTGGAGGAAGAGCTTTAAAATCAACATTTTGGCTCTTTGATCTTCCATGAGATATAAAATCATCCTTGTAAACTTGACATTTTGAGTAAATAGAGGTGTCAAGTAATGCATTTGTAAGTGGATTTCTTGAACTTCCACTCCCATAAAGTAGATCACCATACATATCAATTTGTGGGTCTTCAAGGTCCCTTAAGCACTTTGCAAGGGATGTAATAGTAAATTGTGATCCCATGTGTACAAATGGTAGGGAGAAATTACCAAAACCTCCTATGTTGTGTCCATTTGTTATCATACTTGTCAATGACACACCTAAATTTGTTCCTACAATAGAGTTTGATTTGACGTGTAGCCTTGGGATTGACGTCTTTGTTTTATCCATTTTATCATGGATAATGCTCAAATACTCCTTTGGAAATGACTCTGACATAATTCTATGGGCATAGTAGCAATATCTTCCACACATAACAATCTTGTTATGTTTGTTCAGCCTACCAAGTGCCTTTTCTTCCATCTCTTTTGTAGTTGCTGACTTCATCTGTGCTTTCAACACAATACATTCATTGCATTTATTGAAGTTGGTGTTCTTTGAAAATGCCACATCTCGAAACTTAGTATTCCATATCTTGCTCATTATTGACTGTGATATTGATGGGTAATTGAGCTTTTGAAGAGCCTCATTGATCTCTTTTAACAGAGAATTTTGTGTGTAAGTCGAAGGAAGCAATCTTAAAGGAGCAGATGTTCCATCTTCTTCAACTTGACATGTTTGGTTTGGTGAAAAATCTGAATTATCCATTACAATTTTGTGCAATATTTCTATGGCTGCCACGGTGTGTCCTTGTGCTTTGCATGTGTTGGTGTTACCATGAATAGCTTTGATATGTCCATTTTGGAAATATTGTTGGTAGTTATAGAATGTGCTTTGAGGAATCTTATGTATTTTATACCATGCTTTCTTACAAATAATATTCCCATTAAATCTCATGTCCTTTACATTTCTAGAAATAGGCGGTAGGCCATGGCCATGGCCATTGCTCCTTGACATGATTGTGTTTGACGTGAGTGAATTCAAGACAAATTCCCTAATACCATTTTTATTTATTTGTCTCATGCCCCTTCTAGCACCTGCAATGGCCTTCCTATCCACATGTTGAAGACAATCTTTTGTACAACATACATCTGCTGCCAAAAGTCGAATTTCTTTCTCTTCATCTATATTTGTTTGACATTTTGCAATTTTTGTTGTAGCCATAACTTTTTTATTCCTTTTATATGGCCTTGTTACATGCATATCAATTGAGTTTATATCTTTTTCATTACAAATATTCCCATCCCATTTGTTTAAGGGATTTTTGTCTTCTATAACATCCCATAACACCATTTCGTTGGTTGGCTCCTTGAACTTTTCCTTAACCCTTAATATCACACCTTTGTCATCCACCAACTTATTTATTGGCCATCTAACCAAAAAATATATAGACTTATCCCCAATTCTGAATATTTCACAATTTCCATCTATCTCTTCCAAAAAAACACCAAAGTCCATTTCTCCTAGTGTTTCACCTTCAACAATGTCATCCTCGTGGACATTAACTAGCATTCCTTTGGCAGCGCACATGCTTGTTCCCATGCATTCATGTGTAACATAAACCTTTTTACATATGAATTTAACCCTATCTTGGGGAATATTTATGGCATGATCATGATAATGAGGTTCCAAATCTGATTCTGGCCAAATCTCATAAGATTCCAATGCACCCCCTAGTGTATACTCAAATCCTGTTGGATGTGGTAGAGCAACATCATGCTTTAAAACCTTCTCAAATTTAACCACTATGAATCCTCTCTTTACCATATTTCCATGCACTTTCTGCCCAAGCTCTATATTGAATATGGAGCCCTCACCAACCTTCACTCCATGTTGCAGAAGATCTACCTTTTCTCCAATAGACAATGTAGAAGAAACATTTGCACCTATAAACGAATGTAAATAAGGTTAGTATTTACTCAAAAAAAAGTATTATACTATCAATAATATTTGAACACATGCTTCAATATTTTGATTTACCTTTGTTGTGCCTCAAATCCCTGATCTTCCATGGATGTATGTCCCCTCCATCAACACCCTCAATCAAATGTGGTTGAGTGACATCAATTATCAAAATTGAAACATAACATGCATTAACCCTTTCTCCGACATAATAAGTTCCAAAATATGTAGATTCGACCCTTCCTAGTTCAACGACATGATCATTAATAAGGAGGCCAACATAGTCCCATTTTGATGTATTTTCCATTGTAGCTTGTACCAATTCTGTGACAAAAATTAAACCATAAATTTTAATTAAAAGGCTGAACCATGTAAAGTGTGATTTTATATTTTCGCAAAAACACACAACTTTAAAAAATTAATATAGATGAAATAATTTAAAAAGTATGGTAGTAATATTGTACGTAATGAAATATTGTTCCCCACTATCTAGTGCCTAATACCAAAAAGTACTTTACATGAAAATTACACAAAAAAACATATATGAAGACCATGCAATGAGAGATGTAGATAGTGTCATAGAATGACAAATATAAGCTCATATCAGACCACCAAGTTCCTATTTAACTTCAGAAATTACACGTAGTCTTAATGCATGTGTATGAATAATGATCATAATAAATTTGTAGAAGTTGAAGAACCAAAACATGCTCCATTGTAAAATCTAAGAAATTCCAAGATTGATGCTACATAAGATGTCTAAAAGCCCCATGAAAAGGAGAAATTATTTTTTCACTTAGTGAGGATGTTTGATGTTTGAACTTGATAATCAAAAGCCAACCTAGAGTTTTTATTCCAAATAAAAGTTTTGAATGAAAAATATAAGCTCATATCAAACCACCAAGTTCCTATTTAAATTCAGAAATGACACTTGTAGTCTTAAAGCCTGTGTATGAATAATGATCATAAGAAATTTGTAGAAGTTGAAGAACCAAAACATGGTCCATTGTAAAATCTAAGAAATTCCAAGATTGATGCTACATAATATGTCTAAAATCCCCATGAAAAGGAGAAATTATATTCACTTAGATAGGATGTTTGATGTTTGAACTTGACAATCAAAAGGAAAACTAGAGGTTTTCTTCCAAATAAAAGTTTTGGTACTGTAAATACTAGATAATTCTCATTTTTATTCTAAAATAAAAGAACTTGAATTTTACAAATCTTTAGTTCCAATGTTAGCACTCCCTACCTATACACATTAAGGACATACTATTGAGGATGGATACAAAGGGATGTTAACTTTAGGTCCTCGAAAAGTGTAGATTTGAGTTTTCCTAGATTTTTATGTTGATGAGGAAGAGTCTTATATTATGCATCCTGTTGAACCCTTAGATAAACTGAGAGGGGGGGTGAATCAATTTAACACATTCATGGACTTTTAAAACTTTTTCATTAAAACTTATTTACACCTTCATTTCATGTTCAACTTAACATGTGAGTAATCTTAGAATGTGAGCAGCAAGTACTAATATAATGTAACAACAGACTTAATATGAAAGCAGCAAGTATTAAGCAGATGAGATAAACCATATCAACACATAAAATCATGCACAGAGACACCATATATAGGTGGAAACCCATAAAGGGAGAAAACCACATCTTATTATTGTTGTGATGCAAAGGCAAGCTCCAAATCCCTCTCACCACAGATTTTCTATAGGCACCAACCTACAGGAGTATCCTACCTCAATTCTGCAAGCTACAACTTGCAAGGAAGCTCCAACTCCCATCAATTTTCTGCAGGCACCAACCTACAGGAGGCTCCTACCTCAGTCAGCTACAACTGACATTTTATCAAGCTACAACTTGATGTGGAAGCACCAATTCCCATCTATTTTCTGCAGGCTAAAACCTACAGGAGGCTCCTACCTCAATCAACTACAACTGACATCTATCAAGCTAAAACTTCATAGGGAAGCTCCAACTTCCTTACTCTTTCAAAAGAAAACACTTGCTGATTTAACTTGGATATCAGCTCTGTTCTATACCATCTTCACTACTGTGCACCAGCCTTCATATCTGCCCTGTATCCTTTCTGCATCTTCTCAGATTTCTCTTTCAACTCCTTCTTCTCTGCCTCACTGCTTCATCTTTGCATTCTCTAACTTTTCACAGCATCTCGTTCTACTCCTCCTTCTTATTATCTTCTATGCCTCAATTCCGCATTCTCTAACCTCCTAAACTCTGTATTCATATCAAGGTGATATCATTTATAGAGATTTCCTTATGACTGTTAGCATTCCTCGGGGAATTTTAAATGGATAGCCATGCCTCTTTTCCTTCTGCCTTCTCATTTCTTTTACCAACTCATTCAAAAAAATATAACAATATATACTAATTTCAATATTACAGTGGGATTTTTGTTTTCCTCCAGAGACTTGCCAATGCATCACAAACAATATAAAATCAATTACAACATTTACATTCACATTTTCAGTTACATAAAAAAAATTTCACTCAGCCCATTTTCTGGCCTTTAGCTTTTCTGGTTTTGTCTTTTCTGCTACTGTTAAGAAACTGTTCTGCATACCTCTGTTGTTCACTACAATTGTGTATCTGCAACTGTCATGTAATTGTTCTGCATACTTTGTTCACTATCTTTTTCAGTTCTGCATATTCTCCTGCTTTCTGTTCTTGTACACCTGTCAAAACCACATTCTCATTCCTGTGCATATTCACCTATTCACTGCAATTTTGAATCTGCTGTATATATAACTGTTTTACCATTTTATTCCCAAACAAATCTCAAGGTCTGGCAATCTTTACATGTGGAAGCTTTTCTTATTTTCTGAATTGGGAAAATTGAATTAATGCGGAAGCTTCATTTTTCCATGGTTATGAAACCCCATTTCTGTATGGAAGATCTGCATATATAATTTAAACCAAAATCCAAACGCACCTTTAACATTTGTCTATCTCTCAGGTCTCAATTTCTCTCAATCTGTGCAATTCAACATTCTACTGCTGATCTGGGAATTTCAATAAACATATTTGGAGTCTTTTTCTTTCAAGGTTATCTTATGGTTATTAACCCTGGCTAACAAACTGTATATGCAGGAACTTTTTTCTATGCATCAATGGGATTAAACCTTATTATAAAACCCAATTTATAATAGATTGAATAAATATTCGAATTCCAGTTTAACATAAAGCTTAACCTCGGTTTCACCCTTTATGAAAATGCAAATCAACATTTTCCTTCTATAAACCAAACCCACATTTATTTATGGATTTTTAATAGCTTGACTTCAAGGCCAAACAATCAAATATATACCTTAGACTTGCCATGACATTATAGAAATTCCATCGCACATAAATATCCGCATACGAATTCATTATACAGGGCTCGAATTTATATATATATATATATCAACGCCTTATTATTTCTCGAGACTTGGGTTTAAACCCTCGACATTACATAATGCATCAACACACATCAACCAACTAACACGCACATATTTACCTTCGGGTCCCACAACAACTTCATACTTCCTTAGCGCGTTTTATATCAACGTTAACATTTTAATATATATTACCGCCCCATTCAAATCTTAGAACATTATAATGAAACCCACTTATCATATTAACAATGCTCCAACACACATCAAACCAATAATGCAACCTTACTAACTGACGGACATCGCTCGATTGGAATCACCGTCGATTCCCCAACATCTTTGTTCGGACGAATAGAACGCTTATCGCGTTTTTTCAATCTCCAAGCTTTAATGCTCCAAATCTACGCGATGAAAGTGGTTTCACATTACCACTCTTCTCCACGTGTCAAACAATTTGTGATATCGCGTTATTTTTTCAAAATCCACTTACCGTTTTAAATTTGTGCGAATACCATAAATGGTTTCTCCGCCTACTTTCACGGTTCCGATTTCCCTGTCTCAAGGTTCCATTCTTCCAGTGGGTCCGCGTTCTATAAACACACAGTTTCGTTCACCTTCGCAGTTGAGCTATGGTTCTGCCTTTCCTGTGTAATTACTCAACACTATTACTTGGTCCATACTACAATTACCAACAACTCATCTCTATAGGCCTAGACCATTGTTACGCAGAGAATGATAACCCCTCAACGCACCATGCCTTCCATCAATTCTGTTCTCACTTTCATATTCAAACTACGTCGTGGCTATACTGACTTCATCGCTTTGATTGTTCAAGGTTCCATTCTCATTGTCGCTTTCAATTTGAGCTAAAGCCAGAATGACTTCACCACTGATTCAATGTGGGTAACAACAAGCTATAATACTGTTTGCGTCCATCAAGACTCATTGATTTCTATTGAAACTCTTACCCAGGTTAAACTACTTTCGATTTATGAACAGGGAATGATGAACCAAATGCGTTCAGCCGAATGATAAGCGTCCATATCACAACTGCTCCTCTGTTGCATATAATTCAATGAAAATGAATTGATTCTATCGTGGATGCTTTTAATTAACAGAATAAACTCTTCCGCCTCTCTTGATTCCCATACAGAACCATTCCTCATTTCATATATGAAACCAATTAAAAGCATCCACTTATAAGTTGTTCATTTAGCTAGTCACACAAATCACACAGAGTTCGACTTCTTCTTCCCATCAACTTCAACTGTATTGTGACTGTAATTTCCGCAGTATATATAACCTCACACACCATACTCCACACTAATTTAACCAACCATATGTAGAGTCACATTTCTAAACCCATGTATAGATTTAGACATACCTGCAAACACTTCTTCTTGTCTTGGCAAAACTTCTTCTTCTCTTAACTCTGCCCATTTTTCAAAATCCAATGGCCCTTCTTCTGTCCTCACTATTATGCACCTTGAATAGCTCTCTGCTTCTTTGTTATCCTCTGCTCCTTGACTGATTTTTTTCCTTACTTCTCTTTTTGCTACCTCTACTCCTTGATTAATGTTTCAGGTGCTCCTCCTTTGTCATCTCCTTTGCTATCAATGAAAACACTTCCAACACATCCAAACATTAGTGAAATTTTTTTCGAAGTTCATAACTATACAACAAAATAGAGACAAAAACAATACATGTTAAAAAATTATGCTTGATGCTTTAAGGTTTCATACATTTGCATTGGAAGCAAAATTTAGTATACCTCAATAATAAATTTATTCAAAGATCACATTATTCTCCATGGATCAAATAATTATGATTGGATTTTTGTGTTTATGCCAAAAGGAAAGCTATACCATTATCTTTCCTTCCAACTCAAGCAAAAATGTAGTGCCAACAACAACATATATCTATATACAATTCTTTTGCACTATCATTGATCTCCATAAATTGTTCCAAATTAAAAAAAAGGGCACATCAAAAGCTATAACTCTAACCTATGTGATTATTGAGACAATGTCACCCCTAGAGCATTGGTTGCATAAGTGTAATGGTGTCTAGAAGAAAGCTAGTAATCACTAGGTATCCTTCTTGCATAATCACAAATGCATTTCCAAGAATAATTTCAGAGCACTAACCTTGGTGAGGGTGAAATCTTGATAGTTTTCCTTTTGGAACAAGAACAAATAAATCTAGTGCATTTTATAACTCCTTCTAACACAAATAAAAACACATTTCCAACAACAATGTTGCATTGCGAAAAAAATTCAAGGGATGAAAGATTTACTTCTATCACAAACACAAACACATTTTCAACAATAACATTGCAAGATGAATGAAATTTAACACATTATAACCTTCTTCCAGAATAACAACATAAATATTACTAATAACAACAATACATTATGAAGGAAATATAATGTGCACTAGCTTTCCTTCTATCACAAGTAGAACCCCATTTCGAGCAACAACATTGCACCTTAAATGAAAGCTAACAATCAATATCATTCCTTATACTACAAACATAAGCATATTTCTAGAAGCAACGTTACACGGTCAAATAAATCTAGCACATGCTAGATTCCCTTCTAGCACAAACACAAGCACATTGCCAACAACAATTTTGTAAGGCGTTTTAAATCCACCACATGCTAAATCTGCGTCTAGTGTAAATAGAAGCATGTTACTCACAAAAACATTGCAAAGTAAAAGAAATCTTACACATTCTAGAGTTTCTTCTAGCACAAACAAAATCACATTGCCAAAAATAACATTGCAGGGTGGAAGATATATAACCTATGCTTCATTTACTTCTAGCACATTTCCAACAATAACATTGTAGTGAAAACGAAATCCAATGCATGATAGAATTCCTTCTAGCACAAGCACAAGTACATTTCCAACAATATTGCATTGCAAAAGAAATACAATGCAGGTTATATTTCATCCTAGCACAAATACAAGCAGGTTGCCAACAACAATATTGCATTGCGAAACAAATCTATTGCATACTAGATTTTATTCTAGTACAAACATAAGCACGTTTCTAACACCAATTTTGCATTGCAAAAAAAATTAGGTGCATGCTAGAATTCCTCCCACAATACACAAACATAATGTCAACATCAATATTGTAGGGTAAATGAAATCTAAATCATGCTATATTTTCTTCTATCACAAACATAAGCATATTTCCAATCACAATATTGCAAGGTGAATTATATCTAACATGCTATTTGTACTTTTATCTCAAACACAAACATGTCACCAATAACAACATTGCAAGGTGAATGAAATCTAACACATGCTAGATTTCCTTCTCTCCCAAACAAAAGCACATAACAATATTTTAGGGTGAAAGAAACATATCGCATATTAGATTTTCTTCTACAACAAACAAGCATATTGTCAAAATACCTTATGCAAGACAAAAGAAATCTAGTGTGGTAGATTTCCTTCTAGCACAAGCACAAACACATAACATTGTAGGGCTTAAGAATCTAGTGCATGCCAGATTTTATTATAGCATGAACACAAACATATTACCAACAACATTCTAGGGCAAAAGAAATCTAGCACATGCTAGATTTCCTTTTAGCACAATCACAAACACATTGACAATAACATCATTGTGGTGAAGGAAATATGGCGCATACTAGATTTCCTTCTAGCACAAACAATTGAATTGCCAACAACAACATTGCAATGCGAAAGAAATCTAGTGCACACTAGATTTCTTTCTAACACATATACAAACACATTTTCAATAAACTCATAGAAGGGTGAAAGAAATCTAATGTATGGTATATTTCTTTCTAGCACAAACACAAACATATTACAACATTTCTAGATAAAAGAAATATAGCACATGGTACATTTACTTCTAGCGCAAACAAAATCATATTGTCAACAACCACATTGCAGTGAAAAAGAAATCTAACGCATGCTAGATTTCTTTCGAGCCAAAATTGAAGCATGTTGACAATAAAAACATTGCAAGGTTAAGAAAATCTAACACGTGTTATATTTACGCATAGCACAAACACAAGCACACAACAACATTGTAGGGTGAAAGAAATATAGCATGTTAGATTTGCTTCCAATGTAAACAAAAGCATATTTCCAACAACAACATTGCATGGAAAAAGATATCTAGAACAAATTCTATCACAAACACAAGCACATTTCCAATAACAACAGCGCAAGGTAAAAGAAATTTAATGCATGTTAGCTTTACATGTAGCACAAATACAAGCATACTACCAACAACAACATTTCATGCCAAAAGAAACCTAACACATGTTATATTTCCTTCTAACAAAAACACAAGCAAATTGACAACAACAATATTGTAGAGAAAAATAAATCTAGCACAAATTCTAGCCCAAACACAAGCACATTTCCAATAACATTGCCAAGGTGAAGGAAATACAACATATGCTAGATTTCCTTCTATCATAAACAACTAAATAGACAACAACAATATTGCAAAGAAAAATAAATCTAGCATAGTTTCTAGCCCAAACACAAGCATTTTTCCAATAACAACATTGCAAGGTGAAAGAAATTTAACGAGTGTTAGCTTTACATGTAGCACAAATACAAGCATACTACCAACAACAACATTACATGCCAAAAGAAATCTAGTGTGTGATATATTTCGTTTTAACACAAGCACAAGCACATTGCTAGTAATAACATTCCAAGGTGAAGTAACTCTAACACATGTTAGATTTCCTTCTATCATAAACAACCAGATTACGAACAATAACATTGCATTGTGAAAATTCCTTCTAGCATGTCAATAAAAATATTGCAAGGTGGAAAAAATGTAAGGTGTGCTAGTGTTGGAAATATTGAGAGGGGGGTTTAATGAATATCTCTTTATAATTGTTAAATTATGCCAGTTAAAATCACTAATTAAACCAAAACACAAGATGTGAAACAAGAAAATAATTTTATTAATGAATTTGAGGAATCTAAAAACCCAAGCTCCAACTTGTACAACAAAGTCCTTAACTCCTTCAAGGCTTGAACCCTAAATGAGGACTCTAATATTCAACTACAAATCCAAGCTCCAACCTTGTACGACAACTCCAATTCTCTACGGATCCAACCCTCTCAGTTTGCTTCAATCCCTTAAGGTGACTTCAATAATACTTCAAGCCTCCATCAAAAACTTCAAATACTTCTAAAAAATGTATCCAAGATAGGTCTATAAAGTGCTCTCAAATATACCTCTACAAAAATTTCATGTCTGCTTCAGCAAAACTTTTATGGTTGCACCAACAAAACATTTCTTCAAGTGTTGATCTTCAACTATGCTCCAAGGATGACTACTCCAATAAAACAATTCTTTAAGTGTTGGTCTTCAACAATACTCCAAAGGTGATTTCTTCAACAAAACAACTCTTCAAGTGTTGTTCTTCAACTATGCTTCAAGAGTGACTGTTCTTTCAACAAAGGCTTGAAGAATGCTCAATTAATGTCATCATCAATGCACTCTACTGTCAACTCAAAATATTCTCAAAGTATGTTATCATTTTATCATTCAATGAAGGTGTCTCCTAGGCTCTTCATGTGTGCTTGAAAGAATGTCCTTCGATCTATAAGGATTACTTTAATGTTGTTTCAAATCTAACTTGGTATGTTGATCAAGCCTCTCAAGATGTAATATTCCTAATGGAAAAATTAACAGTGATAACAAAAACATGTGATAAACCCAACACAAATATTTTTCAACAAACACCCATAAAACAGAAATGCTCCAAACACACCAAAATGGAAAAATTTTATTATAAGATATTGTTGGAGTACACTATAAAACAAATGTGCACCCTGGCTTTCACAAGGCAAGCTACAAGTCTCAAGTGGATGTTTTATCAATGCCAAACTGTTGCTGGAATTTTCCCACTAAAAATCTGCACTGGCCTTGTGATTTTTGCATTTTTGGTTGTGTTGATACCTTGATTATCCCCCTCCTAACTATGAAAATTTATGAATATTACTTATGCAGAAACCCTATTGTTAAATCACGATTTACTTTTCCTACATATACAAGTTATTAATCTAAAATGTTTAGTATTAACATCGAAGTAAACACTTTAACGGCCTACACAAATACAGATCTAAACTAAATACATGCACATAGACAAAGTGACACACTATATTTTCTGGACAACTCTCCTCGAAAAAACCCAATGCGGGAAAACCGGTCTTCTAGCTACTGGAGGGTTTTTATTATTAAGTAGATTCTAAGTACAACAAATATGGGCACCTTATTGGTTAACCCGACAGAGAAAAAATCTGTAGTAATACCTCTGTTTCAGGGACGGAAAATTGGATTGATTCACACCCTCAAACGAGATTTACATAACTCAACCCTTTTCTATCTTTAGAAACCCCAGCGCAGCTCTGAAGCCCTTTGTGTCAGCTCTGCTAGCCTATGTGTGCCTTTGCATTGCTCATGAGAGGCCTGTGTAACCCTAAACTAGGTTACGTTGTCCCTGCGTTTCTGTAGTTGGGCCTACGTAATCCTTGATGGCCTCCTGCTACCTCTGCACCGCACTTTCTGGGCCTGCATAGCACCTACGTAGCACTGAGTCCTCTGCGTTGTGAAGTTGTTGCTCCCTCTGCACTGCTCTGAATTCTGCTTCTCTACCTCTTGTTGAATCTTGGCTTGGGATCAGATCATCCCTCTCACTAATACTACCCCTCGCTCCAGCTGAAACACTTCTGGAAATTCTTAGCAAACCACACCCTCGAATCCCAGCTTAGTCTCAATGCTTTTCCTTCGTGTGTGTTCTCTAATTGACCCCAAGCCTTTCCTTTATAATTTTCTCATTGGGAAACCAATAGTTGTGATCTAATCCTGAATCGACGGCTAATATTAAAAGAAATCTTGATTCGTGTGACTTAAGTCATTTCCATCCCATGTTTAAATTAATTACCTTTAATCTTTTAATTTTCCTAATCAGACTTAGGGTCCTTAATTAAAAATATTAATTATCTCTTAAACTGGATGGAATTTCTCAAATCCCTTTCTGGGTCTTGGAGATCTCATGTACTCTAGTCCCTCCATAAATTTTGGGAGTTAGAGCACATCCGATGCTACCCCAACACTCAAACATATCAACACTAACTGCTTAGAAAATTCTAATAAATTAAACATGAAATCCTTGTCAAAAAACGAGAAAAACCCAAAAAGGGTTTTCCCTAGTTTTGATGCTCAAAAAATGGCTCCAAATTACTTGAACCTCCTCTAAGTGTAGAAAAACTAGAACTGTGACTAATGTTGGAATGAATGTCGCAAAATGGCTGGAAAATTCTTCTCAATTGCACCCCAAACCAAGCCCAAGAAACCCAGCTCTCAAAATCCTTTCACAAGCCACCCCACAATTGTGCCTCCACAATGATTTCACAGTTTCTGGGTAGGATGATGTAGTTTCTCCTCCGATAAATCAGTTTTATGTTGTGTGTTGAATTCTACCCTTGCAAATATTCCTCCTTTTTCCTAGAATTGACCAAAAATTACTTCGATAATGCTACAACGCCCAACTCCAGGTCTTCCTCCTCAACTCTCTGTGTGGCCTCCTGAATGCATCTCAGTTGCCCAAAAACCGTACCATATGTGTGGACCTCTATCCAACTCTTGAAACTTATGAAGAATCCTTCCTAGGGTGGTACTCATAGTCCATCGAAGAAAGGTTGAGCTTCCTCCTTGGGAAACTCTTGTGTTGAACAACACTATGTAACTCTGCTAAACAGCTAGAGAAACACTTCAATTTTCAAATTATCGTAAGGCCTCAAATGTTGCTTCCTCTCTCCTATTTATAATTTATGTTCATTTCCTCCATGTGGGCTCGCTAAGAAATTCAAACCTTTTCCCTTGGCCATACGATTTCTCTCTCCTCAAGGAGTGCATATTAGTTGGGGAGGTGGCCCCCACATTACACCAAGGAAAACATTTCAACCCCCTTGTCCTATGTTTCCTCCCCAAAATTATCTTAGGCCCCCAAAATTAGAAAAATGGAAAATTTCTAGTACTATTGAAAAAATTATTTAGGAAGGGATATTACAGTTCTCCCCTCCCAAATGTTGCTTATCCCCAAGCAACTGTAAAACTAGGTGCTGCAAACTCTGCTTGTTTTCCCACGTGGCATCCTACTAATTTTGAGTTAACATGTTGTTAGCTTAGGTTAGTTACATCATTTTCCCATTAATCCATTAGCAATCTCATTAATCATAAGTGTAACTAATGAAATAACATAAGTAATAAAAGCTGAAGATAAGCCAAGACAGAAGAACATACGAATATGGCTCAACCCAGGGAAAAACCCTAAGATGGGGAAAACCCTTATCAATTCTTCTTATCATTAATGTCGAATTTTCAGCAGAGAGAGAATACAATACTTCAAATTCAGAATGATTTTCAAATGAGAAGGTTTAATACCACTGCCCTTAGATAAGAAGATGGTTCCAACAAGGTTGCAAATCTAATATTTGGTGTAGGCTCCAAGGACTTGTGTCTTCTCTGCAATTCTGGTAAGACTGACTAGGGCATAAACACAATTAGCAACTACCCCTTCACAACCTTAAATACCTTTACTAGACTGCAGATTACCTTTAACCAGACCCTTCAAATGTTGGTAGCCCATAAGCCTTCTTATAGGTTTCAAAACCCACTACACATCCTCATGATAAAGCAGCCCTGACTGTGGCTTTCTTGCTGTAGGTTCTCAGCCTCCAGGCAAGGTTCTTAAGCCCTGTGGCCTAGCTGTAGGTGACCCAAACTAGTGTTAATGGCTTCAAGGAGAATGACACCTTCACAACAATCCAAAACTGTCATCAAAATCACCCTTAACAGGTGTGACTTCTATCTACTTGAACTCATACCTATGATGAAGATAAAATGCCCAAGACAAATCATAAATGTGCCCAAACCAATCTCGTCCTCCATCCTGTAGAACTCTGCCCTTGAAGATGAATAAATTGAACCCAGCCTTGCCTTCATCTCCTTTGTTGGAAATCACCTTGCAGCCTTTGCATCACCCCCTTACAGGCTCAGCGTTCAACCCCAGCCAAGTCGTTTTTTCTCCTTGGACCTTGAGGAACAGCCTCCCGGTGCCACTTTCTGGATCTCGGCTTCCGAAACTGATCCACCAACAAAATTTTAAAAACCCTTCCTCTTCCTCTGTGTGAGCCTACACAGTCACTACGTCAACCCTCTTCCTTTAGCGCTTGCTTTGACTAGATCTCTTTTTCCTCTCTCTGACTCAGCTAAACAGGCTTTGATACCATGTGAAAATTCAATTTCTTGAATCCTACTATCACAACTAATGAGAATTCTTATATTTTTTAATTACTTGAACACATTATTTACTATGTTTTATGGTATATACTGAAACCCATACACTATAGCCTTCATAAAATTAAACTATGGAAAATACATGTGCAGACACAAGATCTGAGCAAGAGTAAATCATAGACACATGACACCGTTATTTTTGGACCAATGTCCTTAGAAAAACCCAATGCAGGAAAATCAGTGCAGCAACTGAGGGTTTCTTTATTATGCAGTAATTTTATGAGTACAAATCTATGATGGTCGAAACTAACAAATCATATAGAGGAAAACTGACAAATAAAATCTCGTGAGAAGATCTCACACTGCCACGGGAATATGACACTGACCTTAGCTAGAGATGAGCTGCTCTGTGCTGCCTCTGTGTAGTGACTGCATCACTCTGCGTAGTCTCTACATCACAACTGAAGTTTCCCTCTCTCTCTACACTAGATCTCTCTGCTGACTAGAAATGAGGCCCTTCTGGCCTCCAAAAACTCCCTCTGGTTACTGGCACTAAACCCCAATTGTTTTCTCAACAAAAAATCGAACTCCCTCTAAAGCTCTACGCAGTCCCTGCATAGCCTTTACGCGGCTGCCTTTGTGCTTCTCTATGTGGCTTTTACTACCTCCTCTACTTTGCACTCTCTGGATCAGGAAACTCTTCCAACCAAAAATTATCTCTGCCCCTCTCTGCAAAAATATTCTCGATCTATTTTCCAAATGATCCATCAAGTCCTTATAATCTTATAATTGAGTATTCAATGATCGAGATTAAATCGCTAATCAATGGCTAAGATTAACTTGAATTGATCTCTGATTTTTATAGAAGATTCACACTCTATTTTAATTAATATTTATTAATTATTTTAATTTCCTAAGTTTAGACTTAGGGTCCCATTAAAAATAATTAATTATTTCCATAAAACATAATCTGAGTGGAATTTTCCAAAATCCTTTATGGGTTCTTTGGAATACATGTGCCTAAGCCTCCCTGCAAATTTTGAGATTTAGAGCACCTTTGATGCTAGCAGAAATCAAAACTCCCTCTTAGTGAAGAATGTGCTCTAGCAATACATCCAGTTGAAGTACCGCTCTGATTCCGCAACATCCCCTTTGTGATGCTAATGTTTGACACTGTTGCCCACCAACATTGCGTTGTTGCATCCATGTTGTTACTGACCATTAATGCTACTACCAACTGCTACTGCACTGCAATATAAAAAACATGCAAAATCTGAACTAAGTGTTCAGTAGGATGCATCTCGTACTGAAGATCTGATTTCTACTAGTATCTACATTGTCCCTCTGAAGTTGTTGCGTTGTTGTTGACTCTGCATTGTGCCTTCCTGCATTGCTTCCAACTATGCTCTACACTGCTTAGACTCTGGCGCTCTATAACCACTATGTTGTCACTTCTGCACCAACTGAAGCTTGTTCATCTTGCTACTTCTGATTTGGCCTCCCATAGCAAGGTGATGATCCGAGAGGTGGACTCCTCAAGGATTCTGCCCAATCTAAAGTTCTGTTGAACTAGTGTTCCAGATCGGCCCAACGCTCCCTTGGCGATATATGGGCAATCATGGTGAATATTGTAGGGTAAATTAAATCTACTGCGTGGTGGATTTACTTCTAGAAAAAACACAAGAATATTACAAACAACAACAATTCAATGCAAAAAAATTTAATGCATGCTATATCAATGTTGAACTTGGCTTCCATAGTAATGTTCCACATTTGAATGGACTTCCAAAAATATTGCATTTTGTTTAAATAATGGTTCATGCATCTCCAGTAAAAACTAAAATCTAGATGCCAAAGGTGTTTGTCAGATGTTACTTATGAATGCATAGATAAGATTGGTGTAATTCATATATTCTCATTGTAATACAGAATGTTGAATCTATCCCTTCAATGGTCCATGAATTGAGTTTTAACTCGTTGAGATCTCTGTTTCTACAGAATGGATCTCAGTAGCAGCATAACACTTTCAGTGTTATTATTCATTAAGTTTTGTACCTCTTGAATTGGAATTGGGTTATGTAGCTACATAGCAACTTTGAGTTTTCTTCCAAGTCTGGGTACTTGTCTATGATTTCTGGTACATATGCAAGCCTTGAAAGCATGAGAATGTGCAAGAATAAACTCTTGGCATAAATACTCATTTCATTATAAGGAATTCTCTTACATTGATGTCACCATGTCAGCAAGGAAATTTGTAGATAGCTTGACACAAAGAAACAAGCAATCAAATTCCCCTAGAATGCACTTAACTTTCCATATGCCTAAAAGCAGAGGCAATAACTAGCTGGAATCCAATCCAGGAAAATGCCCATATTATCATCCTATGCTTAGTAGTGCTTACAAGGAAATGGGTTGGGCATGTGTTTAAAGTCTATACAATAAAAAAAAACACCCTGCAATCTGAACATGCAATAGGATATTAGTTTACCAAGTCAATCTAATAATGTAGCACGTGTGGCCTCACCTTGAGATTGTTGCCTTGGATTTACTGGCTGTTTGACTTGTTAAGTGAAGGATATTCCCTTGGATATGTGTAATCAATGGGCCGGGATCTTGAGCACTGAGGAATGAGATGAACTTGCAACTGATTTTATCTCATCACTGGTGTATTCTAGCTGGGTAAGTGTTAGTTGATGAGGTTGAAAATTTTCACATATTACAAAAAAAATATGTCAATATATGGTGGCAGAGGGAGTAAAACTCCATTAGCACCAAATGACACAGGTACAATGGACAACGAAGATGACCATTTTTTATATCTTACTGATGCAGAGACCCAGTTGTTTCCATAGAAGTTAAATAGCTAAATTTAGACTCTTGATTATAATGACACTTTCATCATGATCTCTATAAGGTAGTACCTAATAATCCTTTTCCTTGTTAAGTGAGGAAGCAAGAGAGCTCAAGTACTTAAGTACCCTGAGAATTGTAGCACTAGATATTTTACTTGAAAGAAGCATGGTGTTTTCCTGAGCAAAAACACTGGAGTTCACTCACTGCAACCTTGCTCAACCATTTTATAGCATTTGGAAATTTGGTGATGAAAAGATTTCAATGGGGAGGTGCCAGTTTCACTAACTTAACCAATACATATACAACATGAGAATATACAAGGTCTAAAAAACCTTCCCATGCCAGCAAGGATGATAACAATCTAAACTATATTCCAAGAACATTGACCAGCATTGTTCATAAAATTCCATGTCTCACCTCAACACAAGCACAAAACCAAATCATCACTGTGGTGTATACTTGTGCTGAAGAAGCCACAAATGCACACCAAGATGCACGCTAATAAATGTCCTTGTTGACACTGTCTTTGTGTCAAGCTATCTACAAATTTCCTTGCTGACATTGTCTTTGTGTCAAGCTATCTACAAATGTCCTTGCTGAGATTATGTCATCAACGTAAGATAAGCCCTCATAATGAAATGGTTATTTATCCCAAGAGTTTATTCTTTCACATTCTCATGCTTTCAAGGCTTGCATATGTACCAGAAATCATAGAAAATTACCCATACTTGGAAGAAAACTCAAATTTATTATGTAGCTACCTAACACAATTCCAATTCAAGAGGTACAGAACTTAATGAATAATAACACTCAAAGTGTTATGATGCTACTGAGAATCCAGGGATCAGCAAGAATAATATTCGGTGAGATAGAAGATGTTGGAGCAAAATAAATATCATTGACATTACAAAAAAAGTCATAGGATTAAGATCTCTTGATTAGAGACCAATGATGGTTGGAGAACATGCTACATGATCTTGAACATGAACATCATGGTTTCCCAAATTTGATGGTTGTACAAATTCATGTTGTTTTTATGCTAGATCTTGCACAAAAAATATAATTCTGTGACTATCACTATGCCATGAAGCAACACAAGTAGATCTAGAGTTTGTAAAAAAAAATAAGTGAATTTTACATCCAATGGATCTCCCTTTTCCACGAGGATTGTGACTCCAAGTGAGTTTGAACAAAATCACAACACAAAATATTCATAACTTCCTCAATACTTTTCAAATTCACTATTATGATACCAATTCAGAAATGGCATAAAAATTTGGTCTTTGATGGCAGACTTCAATCTAGTACCTAGGCAAGGAAAAAATTGCCTTGCAAGATAGGGCTTTGATATGTATGGAAGGACAACCTCTTGAGGGAATAACACCTACAATACTGCACAAAATCACTATTATGAACCCAATGTGGAAATGGAGCCAAAATTCTACATCTTGCAGTTTGATTGTAATCAGCCACACTAGTGAAAAAATATGCATGTCACAATTTTTTGGTGGTTGAAGGGAGTAGATCTAGTGGAAGTTGAAAAGTAAAAAACCTCAATGAGACAAGGTATAGAGCCCTTGATTGTAAAAACCCACCAGTGTTAGATCTAGTAGACGTGTGAGATGGAAACCTTAAGAGGTGACTAGATCTACAGGATGCAATCATTGTATTACAGCTAGTGCACCCCTCTCATCTCATTTTGTAAATAACATAGCAGTGACCTATAGCTTGGAATTTGGAGGGATTGAGTGCTTTGTCCTCTTTTGGAATTAGAGTGATGAAGGTAAAATTTATGGTTGGAAAGGCACCTCAGATTTAGTGTAACTTTTCTTTCAATGCCTAGACCTCATTTTTAATGGTGAACCAAATGTGGTGGAAGAAATTTGTGGTGAAAACATCAAGACTTGGATATTTTCTAGCAAGCATATCCATGACAGTCAATTTTACATCTATTAAAGTGATGGGCCTCATGGGACTGGCAGTGTGTTCTTTCAATACTAATTAGGGGATGTGTTTAGTGATCATGTGAATTGTAGTGAAACCATCCTATTTGAGTTTTGAGAGGAGAGACCAGAAAATTTTTGTTGGTTTGTGCTCAATATGTTGATGAGAAGTTAGCTTATTACCTTGAGTGTTCTTGAGATGAGTAATTCTATTACAATTCCAATGTCGAATCATCGAGTTGTGGAAGAATTTCGAGTTGTGTTCTCCTTCTTGAGCCATTATACTTGTGATCTCTACCAGCAAAGTATTTCTTCTTGTTGATGTCGCTCACTAGGTTGGGTGAAAAACTATTGCTCTTGGCTGGAAAGGGATTCATCTCTTCCATGAATCATTTGTTGTTGAATGCCATTCTAGATCATTCAATAAGACAAAAATACTATGAAATGAAACACTAACAATTTTATTACAAAGACAAAGCAAAAGAAAATGGATTTGGAAGCATGTGAACATATCATAGAGTTGTTAACACTAAACATTCCAATTCTTATGACTCTTTATTTGTCCAGTGACCTTTCACTTCCTATAATCTCTCTCTCACCATATATGTAGCCAAGTTTTTCCTCTTATTGACTTGCCATTTTATAGACCCTCAAATTACACCACACACAATTGTTTCATGTACACTAATTTCAAAATTTGACCGTTACTTTAATGACATAAAATTTTAACAACAGGAACTTTCCTATAATAGCTCACATCAAAACACAAGATCCCAAAATGGCTTTTCCTGGTTGGGGTCAACCTCTGACAGATATGCCACCTGTACTAAAGTGACACAAGAAACAGGATTTTCATAAAGCATGACACAAATTCACGTCATTAAATATGGTGTGGCCCACCATAAGCCCTATGCATTAGATAGGGCATTGTTTGCCATGGAAAATAAAATGGAAAGTTGAATAATGTGTAGGAGGATTTTGGTGAGATCTAAAAAATTTTGGGAACAAAGGGTCGTAACAACAAATATGCACAACTGTGGTATCATTAAAAGAGCTTATTTAATCATTAATGTTTGTGCAGAAAGTTATCAACGAAATAGTGATCCTTATTAATTCTTAATGACAAACAAAAAACATCAAGAAAAAATGTGCTAAAATAGTCTGTAGCGGTAGCTAATACATGTAAAAATTACCTATTCTTGGAATTTTTCTAAATCAAATCATGTCTAACCCAAAATTTGCTTGAAAACAAGTCCTCCCCCTGAAAAGGATCTCAAAAAAGAGAGAGACAATAGTTTCCATTAAGTCTTTAGTCAAGGGAAAAAAGGAGATCCCCTCCGCTGCATGCAGCAGTGAAACTGGAAAATCCCTTTGAAACAAGGAGACACTTTCAAACTTCTTCAAAGGATCAAAGATTAGGCAAACAAGTATCAGATGAACTAATACTCACACACCAAAGAAGTCAAAATTAAAAGTGTAAGAGTTGAAGATAAAGGCACATGAATTTAATCAGCGTCAATGGAAAAGACAGGTTCAAAGGAAAAACCCTATTTTGAAATCTGGCTTTGCCAATGAGCTGGAAACGTAGAGGAGAAATATGTAGCAAAAGGCCTGCCCTACCCCATCCAACCCCATCCAAAATCTATAATTTTGAACTGGGGAAATAAAGATACATTAGGAAGAACATTCAGCAGCCAGAAGATCCAAAGGAAAGTGGAATCAAGATAGGAAAATTGATATCTATCTTGGTAACAAAATTTGCTATAGTTTTTTCTGCTTTTCTACCTCTAATTTGGCATCATATGCCTACAGTTGATGCTTCTCTTGAATCTATTTTTGAACATCTAACCCTTCTTTGGGCCTTGAAGGATTATGATTAGTTTGTGATAATAAAGTTGTGGTATATACATGTACTTCATCCTTGTACACACATATGAAGTTTCCAGCTGTCCAATACTTGTGTAGTTTCAAATTTTATTTTGCAGTCTTTCATTGATTTCTTGGTTGCACCATTTTTTACACTTTTCATACTAATTTGACATATTAAGGGCCAAAATTGTGAAGTGCTTTTGCAAACATTTGGAAGATAATATGGAAGATTTACTGTTGTAAATATGCAGTAAGTAAAATAAATTCAAATATGGTTTATGCTTGGAAAAGTGTGCCTGAAGGGATGAAATTTCGTGGCATATGCTTGGTATCTTTTCTCTTGGATTACCTAGCGTATTGGGGTTGTTGAGAAGTGAATTTTTGTCCCAGGCTCCAAGGGCTAAGTGCCCAATGCTCCTCCTAGGTAGGTACCTCTTCTAATCTAGCAACTAACTTCCCCATTGTCCACACCCAATGGTTTATTCAACAAATTGACTAGGGCATCAAACCCATAGGTAAGACGACCAAGGCAACACTCTAATGTCAAGAATCCACCCCATTTGAGCCATCCACATGCCCACAAATCATCATCAATGATGATCGGAAATATATTCCTGACAAGAGAAAAAACACTTTTGTAGTAACCCCAAAAGTTAACACCAACTTGATTTTCAGAAAGGGAATGCTTGAAGTCAATGGCATCTCACCCCTCTCCTTGCTTAGAAATGTCAACAACAACAAGAAACTCTCAATCTCTTCTAGAAACAAAGTACATACACTTTAATACAAACATGAAAATCTCCCAGATCATAATAAACTAGGCTCTGATACAATGTTCGAGAGGAGGAAAAACTGATATGTGCATTGAAACTATTCCACAACACTTCTACTTTCCAAGAAGAGCTTATCATGTGTTGTGCACTACAATAAACACACCCAACCTTAATGAATTTTATTAGCATTGATACCAATGTATTTTAAGGTCATGAAACCTATCAACAAAGTATAGATGTACTTGTGATTCTTTTCAGGTACAAAACAAGTTTCTCTTATAGAAACTACAGACATATTATCACTTGGCTCACTTCTTTCTCAATTTTTTTATTTTTCACACTTACACCTTTTCTTACACTTCCTTACTTTCTCAAATGTATGTCTATATATAAGAAGTGCAATGATCAAGTTTCACTTTGTCAAACACTAATTGCCTCAATGGTTAATAAATTACAAAGATTACACTATCAAGGATAATGTTGCTAGCACCTAAAGACTCAGCATATCATCTTTGACTAGACCAACAACCTTGTGCATACAAGTCATAACATCCCAACAAAGAATTCCAAGGTAGCAACATTTTCCAAACTCCCAAGATGATAATGTGGCAATGTCCCCTCAATTGTGTACCTCGACTGCATGTGTAATACAACAAAAAATCCACCTCAATAGTTTCATCAATCCTCACAAGCTCAAAAATTCCACACAAATGTTTTATTGTCATTTCTAACACTCCCCAACTTGCAGGAGAGTGGTTGAGATCAAAAACTCATAAGTGGGGTTGTTTGATCCTAGAGTGGGTCACAAATCGACCAAGCTTGTGAGACAAGTTCAACATAAAAGTCATCAAGTATGGACATGCAAATTCAATCATTGTATCAAAGGTGCAAAATAACAAAGAATCATCAACACCAAATGTGAATTGCAATGGGAAAATTTTCTATGGATCAAAGTGGAAAACTAGAATTGTGACAAAAACATAGTAATATGCTTAGTCAAATGGTTCTAGCATTACAACAAAGTGATCACACAATCTCAAAGTTCAGTAATGTTAATACACTACTACATTAACCTTTACTGCATGCACCAATTCCAAATTAGTGTAGGCTCAATGGAGTGGGTGGAGAGCTCAACAAATTGTGTTGCACAAAATATCAATAGTCACTATAGATCAACTTCTTCTGTTTATCTCTTCCTCTCCCGAAATTTTGTAAAATTATGAAAATTAGATTATCTATACTTGGCCCTATGATTTTAAATGGGATGGTTGTTGAGATCAGCTTCATTTTGTTCATATATTGTTGTACAGTGCTATTTAATTAATGAAAATTGGGAGTTGAAACTATTGCCCAATTCTAAACAATGCTTTCAAATTCTCATCCTTATGGGTCTAATCATTACTTTAATGTTAAATAATTTATGGGGAAATGATGTAAGATCAATGAGTAATAACGGTGAGGCTCCAAGGTTAACATTGACTGCAGACAATAAGAATGTGGATAGATCCTGTGTAGGCACCTGTTACATACCCACCTTTCTTCTACACAAACAAATTCTGCTATATCATAGTTATCATAAAAAAGCAAGAAAAAGGGGTCAGTTTTCAGAAGCCAAATTTCGGGAACCATTGTTCTAGATGCATGGTTGTATGAAGAAGAAAAAAGATGAGGACACTTTTCAGAAGCCATTTTTCAAGAAGGATAATCTTGCTATAATAAATATGCAGAGTCTACCTTACCCTTTCTAGTCCACCACGAGTAGTTACTTCCCTATATAAAAAATTAAGATCCAGATCCTTCCCTCCTATCTTTGGGATTCTGCTCATTGAAAAGAAAAAATAGATGTAATTTTTTTTGCATAAATTAATTTTAACCTTAAATATTTTACACAACCTTTTTTAATTCTTCTAGATATTTAATAGATCCAGCATTAATCTAATAAATTCAGCCTCGGAAAACAGAAAAATATTAGTGTGTCTCATAATACAATTAAATATTTCTTCAGAAAATAGAAAAATATTAGTGTGTCTCATAATACAATTGAATGTTTCTTCACTACCAACATTAGAAAAGGGCTTTACAGTTGCAGTGATTTGTGCATTCCCATATTAGTAAAAATTATTTTTACAATTCTGAATCTGAATATATATCTAGTTTCTAAATTTTATATATATAAGAATAGATATTGTTGTGAAACCAACTCCAAAAAGAGAAGAAAAGAGATATCAACGCCTTATAAATAAGCCACTTCGAGGGGGCAACTTCCAATACATTACATGAATGAAAAATTCTTGGATGATTCAAATTAAAAAACCTCCTTTCTATATATAGGAGTCCATGGGGCCACAATGTAATCCTAGTGGGGCCACAATGTAATCCTAGCCGACCTAACAATAATAATTTAAGGGCACAATAATAACAAAATGGGGGTTACAAGGGTACAATAATAACAATAAGGGGGTTACACTAACAACAATAAGGGACTATACTAGTAATATAGGGACCTAACATGCCCTCTCCTTCAAAAAAGTGTTGTCCTCAATGCTTGAGTAGCTCTGGGTGCTTCTGTATAAAATTCTCATCCTCCCATGTAGAATCTTCAGTGGGTAAGTTCTTCCACTTGATGAGATACTCTGAAATTGATCGATTTCGTAGTTGTCGAGTTCTTGTTTCCGTGACCGCTTCCAGTTCCAATATGATTTTTCCTTCCTCATCAAGTTCTGGCAATATTGTTTGAACTGGAAGATTTTCACCTATAACCTTCTTTAAGCATGAAACATGGAAAATTGGATGTACTCATGAAGAAGCAGGAAGCTCCAATTTGTATGCCATAGTACCAATCTTTTGCAACACCTTGTAAGGACCATAGTACTTTGGCAATAATTTATTATCCTTCTTAGCTTGCTTGAGGGACATTTGTTTGTATGGTTATAGCCGTAAAAATACCCAGTCTCCTACATCAAAACTTCTCTCACTGCGATGTTGATCTGCCTGTTGTTTCATTCAATTTTGTGCCAAATTTAGGTTTTCCTTTAAGAGTTGGAGAACTTCTTGTTGATGCTTGATGTGATCTTCCACTGCTTGAACCTTCAAATTTTCTCTTAAAGATGATGTGATGAATGGTGGATGATATCCATAAAGTGCCATAAATAGGGTAATTTTTGCTGCAGTATGGAAGGAAGTGTTATACCACCATTCAGCTAGAGGTAACCACTTGACCCATTGTGTTTGTTTATCAAATACAAAACAACGAAGATATCCTTCCAAACATTTATTTACTGTCGGGTGTGGAGCCTGATTATCTTGTTTACTTTGTATCACAGCATTGGACCCCTGTACCTTAAATGGGGCGGCAACGCCGCCCGTAAATTAATCGGTGCCGTGGGGGGTCCAAGGGGGGCAACAAAAACTTTATGGAGCCCCCCCTGGCGGGGGGTTTCAGGGGCAGTGCCCCCGAAGCTAAAAATAGATGTAAAATTGCCTTGTAAAAGTATAGTAATTTCTAGTCAATCTGGGCCATTCATTAGGCAAATGATCTGACGGTAGAAGTTATGTTTAGTTTAGGGTTTTTTTCCCTAGAAGGCAACCCCTCGCTTTTATGAGGGTATTGTATTGCGGCTGTGTATTGCATGTGTATTCTCTGAGCGGGAAATAGATAGGGAGACTATGAGAGAGAACAGAAAATATTACAGTGGATCTGCTGTATGTTTTGTCTCTTCATTTTGCTGGATAATAGAAAGGAAGGATTGGCTGTTCGAGGTGGACGTAGCCCAAACTGGGTGAACCACGTATATATGCGTCTCTCTGGTTTTATGTGTTTTGTGTGCTTGTATTTTCTCATATTTTATGTGTTGCATTGCTACGTAATATATAATTTTCTAACAACTGGTATTAGAGCCATATTTGGCTTCAGAGGGATGCTTTGGTAGCCAAGGGTTTTATGGCCCGGTGGATAAAGAGATCTGATCACAGATGATGGAGAGAGATATGCCTGACATGGAAGATGTCAAGGTGGACGTTGTCGTTGTATGGCTCAGGAATACCCTGCGATCACTGAGAGCCCTAAACGCCGCGATGAATTTGTGATGGATCTAAGAGACCAAGCAAAGGCAAATTTTGTGCATAGGAAAATTTGGATCAACATATTTAGGCATGAGGATATTAGAGTTCATAGCCCTTAAGGATCACAACCATGTCTGAATATTATGGATTAAAGTGCCTTGACAAAGCCGTAGTCACAGTCGAAGGAGGCATCACTCATTCTCGTTGAGAAGCATCTCTGCGACCGAGGAGTTTGTGCGAATTTTTTTCTGTGGCGAGCGAAGAACTGGTCAGATCAGGTGTGGATCTACAATCCAGAGAAATAAGGCTGCATGTGAATGACCAAGAATATATTAGACATGTTTGCAATCGAAATATGTTTTGATGTCGAATCTCCTAAGGTGCATGCAATGTCCTGTTGCAGCTGAAGCCATGGCCAGAAATGGTGGATCGAAACGCCTTGACAAAGCCAGAGTCACTGGCAAAGGCAAGCAACGAGATTTGCAAGAATTGGAAGTATTTCTGCGTCAGATACCTGCTGCTGCTCTGCGGGGTTTGAAATGCTGCTAGCGGTGTATCGAAGAGGACGAGGATCACTCCAGAAAGGATGAAATTTCCGCTCTTGGAGGTCAAGGCGTGAGCGGGAAAAATGTCTTTAGCTCATTTTATGATCATCTGAAAGAGATTTGTGAGTATCATAGACGCCATCCTATTGCACATGTTGTTGAATTGTTAGGTAAACTTGACTTGGGATAGAGTCAATGTTCACTAGGGTAAATAGTAGTGGTTTTGGGGCACATGGTATTGTGCACCCATGGTTTTGGCCCATGGTATTGCATGTAATGGAGCCTATAAAAGGCTGGGAATACTTCATTGTAATTTAAGGCCTGGAGGTGAGCAGTGAAGGCTCACTTGGCCAGATTGGCCAAGGTTGTGGCCAATGGTTAATGAAATTTCATTGGTTGGGTTTTTCCCCGGAGTTTGGGGTTTTCCCGGATAAACATCTGTGTTTATGTTTATGTGCTTTGTTTTTGGTTATGTTTATTTATTTCTCTCAGTAAAATTATTTATTATTACTTCCGTAATTTCTAACCTGCTCACCTCCAGGCCTTGCATTAAAATGAAGTATTTCCAGCCTTTTATAGGCTCCATTACATGCAATACCATGGGCTCAAAACCATGGGTGCACAATACCATGTGCCCCAAAACCACTACTATTTACCCTAGTCAACATTGACTCTATCTCGAGTCATGTTTACCTAACATTTACTATCTTAGTTTGACCATCGAATTGAGGATGATAAGATGAGCTATGAGCTAATTGAGTACCCAAACAAGAAAATAACTCCATGCAAAAAATTCCAGTAAAAATGGGATCTCTGCCGCACACAATAACCCTTGGGTTTCCATGTAGATTTTGAATTGTGTCCATAAATGTAGTAGCAACTTTACTTGCTTTAAAGGGATGAGATAATTCACAAAAATGTGCATACTTGGTAATTCTATCAACTACCACCATAATGACACTCTTTCCTTCAGACTCAAGTAAACCTGTGATAAAATCCATTGAAATCTCCTCCCAACGTTGACTTGGAATGGATAAAGGTTGTAGAAGACCCGGGGTCTTAATTGTTTCAACTTTATTCTGCTGGAAAACCAAACATTTCGACACAAGCTTTTGAATATCATATTTAAGGCCATCCCAAAAAAATTCTTTCTTCACCCTGTGGTAAGTTTTTAAAAATCATGAGTGTCCTCCTAAAGGATAAGTGTGCAATTGCAAAATAATATTTTGTTTTAGTTGGGAATTCTTACAAAGATATAAGCAATCTTTGTACCATAAGGAATCATTTTTCCAACTAAATGTATCAGATTTATTAGGATCTTGCTGCAACTTTTGAATGAGTGTCCACACTTCTTCGTCCTTCTTCCATTCATCTCTTGCTTCGGTTATCCAATCTATTTGGATAATAGAAATGGCACAGAGCAATGCTTCCACCTCTTCATTCTTTCTTGAGAGTGCATATGCAACAACATTTAGCTTCCCTTTTTTGTATATTATTTCAAAGTCATAACCCAACATCTTTGTGACCCATTGTTGCTGCTCTTCTGAAGATAGTCTTTGTTCCAAAAAGTGTTTAAGACTATCATGATAATTTTTTACCTTGAAGTCTCTTCCCATTAGGTAAGTTCTCCATTTCTTTAGTGCATGCAATATTGCTAACATTTCCTTCTCATAGATAGGTTTATGTAAATACTTTCCTTCGATTGGACGACTTTCAAAAGAAATGGGTCTTCCTTCTTGCATTAAAACAACACTAATTCCATTTCCTGAGGCATCATATTCCACAATAAAGGTTTTTGTGAAGTCTGGCGTAGCTAAGACTGGTGCTAGGAAAATTACCTCTTTAAGATGTTCAAGGGCCTTAGTTGCTTCAAGAGTCCATGAAAATGCATATTTCTTCAATAATGTTGTTAGAGGTGCTACTATTCTCCCATTATTATTAACAAACTTTCGATAATACCCTATTAACCCGAGAAATCCTCGCAACTACTTTATGGTTGTGGGGAATTTCCATTCCTTAATGGATTTAATTTTGTTAGGGTCTACCGTAACACCCTCGTGAGATACAATATCACCAAGATATTCTACCTCTTGTACTCCAAAGAAACATTTGGATGTTTTTGCATATAATTGTTTCTCCTGCAATAGTTTGAGCACCCTGTCAACATGTTGAACATGATCCTTCCAAGACCCGTTGTAGATTATTATATCATCAAAAAATACTAGCACAAATTTTCTAAGGAAGGGTTTGAAAATGGAATTCAGCAACCCTTGAAATGTAGAAGGTGCATTGGTAAGGCCAAAAGGCATGACCAAAAATTCATAATGACCCTCATGAGTTCGAAATGTCATTGTAATATCTTCACTCTTCATTCTAATTTGATGATACTCCCGAACGAAGATCCAATTTGCAAAATAAATTGCTCCATGTAATTCATCCAATAATTCATCAATCACAGAATGGGAAATTTATCTTTAACGGTGATCTTAGTTTAGCTCCCTATAATCCAGACACATGTGCCATGATCCATCCTTCTTGTGTACCAATACTACAGGAGCAAAGAAAGAACTTTGACTAGGTTGAATTATACCCACCTCTAACATTTCTGCAATCATACGTTCAATTTCGCTCTTTTGGACATAAGGATATCTATAAGGCTGATGTTTGGAGGAACACTTCCTGAAATCAAATGAATAGCATGATCATGATCACAAATAGGTGGGAGTCCTTTTGGAGTTTCAAAAACCTTGGAATGATTGTCCAAGACTTTTTGGAGATCTGCAGAAATAGATGATTTTGATGTTGAAACTTCTAGTGAGCATAATTGTGCAATTATGCCTCATTGTTCTTTATTTAGAAGCTTTTTCATGACTTTAGAGCTTATTATCCTTCCTGGCTTCCCTTCAATACCCCGTAATTCGACTTCCTTTCCTTCTGAAAAAAATTTCAAGAAAAGTTCTTGAAAATTAAAAGCTACCGTCCCCAAATATTGTAACCATTGTACTCCTAGTACAACATCAACACCTCCCATAGGAATGGAAAGCATTGGAATAGTCAATACATATTCCCCCATAGTTAGCTTGATATTATGGAATTTTCCAGAGCAATTTATAGTTCCTCCATTTGCAACCATCGCTTGACATTCTGGTGCTGGGTATAGGAAACAATTCAATTCCTTAGCTACCTTACAATGAATAAAATTATGGGTACTACCTGAATCAATCAACACTATTACCTTTTTCTTCTTGATATTTCCTTCTATCTTTAGAGTTTGAGGAGTGGTAATTCCTGCCATTGCTTTACACGATATGGTAGGACTCATTTATTCCTCTTCTAGGGTTGGTTCCTGGTGTATATCCTCTTCTTGTTCATTTTCTTCTTCCTCTTCACAATCTATGTAAAATAATTTCCTCTCAGCACACTTATGACCTTTAGTGTATTTTCTATCACAACTATAGAAAAGCCCTTTTTCTTTTTTCTTCCAATTTTTGTGGTGTCAACCTTGTAGGTTGTGGAAATCTAGGAGTAGCAACACTTCCCTCTTTATAGAAGTGAGTGGTAGGCTTCCTTGTCGCCATAATTTTACATTCAATTTTTCTTGCCAACCTGAATTCCTTCTCCAATGAATCAGGTTCCAAAATGTGAACTTCATGTTGGATGTTATCCTTTGAAGTACCTATGAAGAGATCAATCATGTGTTCCTCTGGAATATCAATTACCCTTATATTTATTTTTTGGAAGTCCTCAATGTGCTCCCCCATTAAACCCTTTTGTTGTAGATTTATCAATTGACTAAAGAAGGTGTTTCTCTTTGTATCCTCATAATGTGTTATCATTTCCTCCGTAAAAATTGACCAAATGACAATTTTTTTTATAGGAGCAAAGCCATCGATACCATACAAATGTATTTTGTTCTAAATGTAAAGTTGCAATGCATACATTTTGTGTGTTTTTCACATTATGGAGATCAAAATATTGCTCCATCTGTAGTATCCATGTTACAGGATCCTTTCCATCAAACTTCCTCATATCCATTTTTGGAATATGGTGGTTCTTCCCGCCAACATTATATTTTATGAAATCATGATTAACATTTATTTTGTTCTCATCATGAGTTTCATCTACTATCTTTTCACCATTAGGAAACATTTCTTGTATCAACTTTGTCAAACCTTCCATGTCTGATTTTAGATCATTCTTCATGTTTTCCATTTTCTCACCGGTCTTAGCTTCCATGTCATCCATCTTAGATTCCATGCCAGCTTCCATGCCATCTATCTTAGATTCCATTCCATTCTTCAAACCATCCATCTTAGATTCCACGCCTTTCTTCAAACCATCCATCTTAGTTTCCATGCCTTTCTTCAAAACTTCAATGTCATTTTTTGTTGCTCTTTGCGAGAGCGAAATTTGTTGCACTTTCTCTTGTAATTTTGATATTTCATGTTTCCATTCTTCATCTTCATGAGTCATAGTAGAGATTTCTAAAGGCTTAAGGGTGTTGAATTATTTTTAGGGGCCATTTTAGAATCCAATATTGATATCTGTTCTACAATATGCCCTTGGAATCAATTCAACTTGATTCTTCAAACAAGACTTATGCAATTTGGAAAAAAAAATACACACCTTTTACTTGCTTTTGAGGAGCTCGATATTGAAATTGAATTATCTCTATAATTGAGAATCCTAAATATCTGAAATTCAGCCTTGTAGTAGCACTCTGAAGCTTCTTTTAAATGCCACAGGTCTGATCTGATTTGTATTCTTCAAGACAAAGTTATGTCCAATCTCCCACAATGACCCAATTTTGGACTGGTTCAGTAGAGCAAACTTGTACGACTTGCCATGTGTCACTGTTTCCTCCTTTAGATCTGAAATTGATAGATCAAAAACTAAAGTCTGTGTACTTGCGATCACTTTTTACATCATTTGAATCCGATGCTCAGAGAGAAAGCTATGAATATTTTCCCACGATCACCTCTTTGAGATGAAATTCAAAAGCCTCAAAAAGCCCTAACTTCCACAGATCATATCTCTGAAACTATTGTGAACCAATATCTAAAATTTTGCGAAGATGTTCCTCAGGATTGTGACTTCGTACTCTAAAATTTTTAGCTTCTGAGCCTTCGTAGAGAAACAATTATTACGAAAATACCACGATGACATGTTTAGGTTAAATTCAGGAGCCTCCAAAATGACATAACTTGCAAAGATCATATATCTGAAAATGTTTTAAACCAAGATCTGAAAGTTTGCAACGATGTGCCTTAGGATTTTGGCTTTGCACTCTAAAAATTTCAGATTCTAAACCTTCGTAGAAAAAAAGTTATAGAAAAAATTCCACGATGACCTGTTTGGAGCAGCGAAACCCTAGAATCTCAAAGCTCTCATACCAACACATTAACCAAAAGAATCGGTGTGTGTCAGGGATCATTCCAATACATCAATTAGTTAAGAAAATGTTGTGGGTAATTATCCAAATCACAAAGGCATGGGCATTCAAGCTACCATGCTTCCCATAAATTGAATTTAAGGTATGAGCCAGCCTATTCAACGACACAGAGTTCCACAAAGACCCTAGCCAGTGACCCAATCAAATAATGGAAGTCAGAAAATGGTTTTTTTGTGTTGTAGCTTCACAATTATATGAAGGGGCATTTAATTGGTTGGTGCAATGGGGTTGTGGTGAAACTCCCAAAGGAATAAAGGAATTTCACTTGCTGCAACTACAATGTCAAGATACAATATTACAACCAACAATGCTGCAACATAATCATAATGATGTTATATGTATTATTAGTTACATAACATAGAAATTTTGAACCAGATAATATTTCAAATCCATTTCAAATCTTTAACATTCAAGAGGATGGAGGGGTGAGTAGTTGAACTGTAGTGTACCTAGAGGGGATAATATAGGGTATAGAGGGAGGTACCCAAGGGAATAATATGATGTATTAATATAAGAATGATAAATAAATGGGCCATAGTTAATAAATAAAGTGGTTAACCCACATTATGTAAGGGATCACATGTAGCAAGGGAATAAAGTGATAAGCCCATTGTATTGGATGTAGGGTATTGAGAGACCCATGGTAACTACCCATGTACTGCATGTATGAAACCTATATAGAGGTTAGAAACTCTCCATTGAGAGATGTCAAGGATTATTGTATGGGCAAGCATATGGCTTGTGGAGTGATCTCCTTCCTTAAGGAGTGAATGTATGGTGTTGCCCTACCTTAAGGGTTTTGATATTAATGAAGATCTGAAGTTTTATCTTCTATGGTGTTATTTCTTGGGAATATTTTCCATTTCTATACATTTTCTTATCAGATCTACTACAAATGGTATCAGAGCACTTTCTTGGGCAAAGTTTGGAGATTTGTTTTTTCATTTTTTGCAGGAAATTTTTGGGCGGCGAGTTTGTAGAGCAGATCTGGAAAATTTGGTGAAAAATTTTCAGAAATAAATATCAGATCTGGATTCCTTATCGAAAAATACCCAATTTCAAAAAAAAAATCAGTCGAATCGGAGTCCGGATGAGGGTGATATCGCTGATTTAAATTCAGCTATGTTGCAGAAATGTTTCTGACGACAATTTCTGTACGGCGACTCTCCTGACGTTTTAGTAGATTCTGGTGCAAAATTTCAGACAACCAATTACAGATCTGAGCTCCCCTTGAAAAATCACCCGATTTCAAAAAAAAAATCAGTCGAATCGGAGTCCGGATGAGGGAGTTATCACTGATTTAAAATCAGCCATTTTTTTCAGAAATTTTATGACGCCGGGGCAGTTGCAGCGCAAATATGTGTTTCCAGAGTGCCTGGATCGGGATTTCAGCAATATGTTTAGATGCAGAATGGCTATTCCATTTTTGAAAACAGGTTATATTAAGGATTCTGAGTTATATTGACCGAGTAATGTCCATTTTAAATTTTTGCCAAAGTAAGTGATTTTCTTCAAAACCCTTACTTTATTTTATGGATTCTCGCAAGATGAAGTTTACAGGAAAAGATGATGGCCCTACTATTGAAGATTTTTTACAATATCACAAGGCTCACTACCGACAAGCTTGGATATGCTCCATAGGGCTTCATATGAAAGATGAGGCAAATAAATGGTGGACCTCACTTGACAGCTCAGTGAGGAAACTTCCCGAGAAAAAACTTGAAAAAGTCCTTTTGGACAAGTGGTCTCAAGCGGGAAAGAAGGATAGTAAGAGCCATAAAGACTTATTTTCTACTAATATCTCCATATTATGAGTTCATGGAAGTATTCATAAAGAGAACATCATTGTGTATATCATTCCTAGTTGCAAGCATAATTGTATCAATGTGAATTTGGATAAAAAATTGCAAGTTCCAGCAAAGCATATTGAAAACACACAGGTTGATAATGAAGATGTTCAAATTTATAAAGATTTGAATATTTCTATGGATAATTATGTGTTGCATTCTGATTTTTATGCTTCAGATATGGTTGTTGTGGATGTTGTTTTGGGACATCCTTGGATGGAATCCGTTGGTACTGTCAATTTTAATGTGCAAAATAAATTCATGAAGCTCTAGTATAAAAAGAAGAAAATTACATTGCATGATATTTGCATTAGGAACCATGCAGAGATCGAGGAGGAAGAAGAAAAAATATCTAACAACACAGACACATCAGATGATGAGCCTTTGATGGTAGACAACCAAACACAGACATCAAAGCAAGTACCAACAAAAGAACCAGACACCACTCCATCACCAATAATGGAGGAATTAAGGAAAGATATTACATCAGTTAAAGCTTCAACATATCACCACCCGCCTCACCCAGCAAGACAACAACCAGCAAGGTGGAAACGAATTAGCAACAAGGACAACAACCCCTGGATGACACATAGAAACGTGCGACGATCCACTAACAACACATCAACAATGAAGAACCACCAGAACCCACTTCCATCTCAAGCGAGTGAGGCACCAACTAGATCAAGTGTTCACCTTTCCCTTGGATGGCTAGATGCACATGAATGGTACCAGTGGAATACTCTTTTGAGTAGATCTTATTATTTGTGTTCTTCTCATGTTTCGGGGACGAAACATGTTTAAGGGGGGTGTAATGTAGTGTACCTAGAGGGGATAATATAAGGTACAGAGGGAGGTACCCAAGGGAATAATATGATGTATTAATATAAGAATGATAAATAAATGGGCCATAGTTAATAAATAAAGTGGTTAACCCACATTATTTAAGGGACCACATGTAGCTAGGGAATAAAGTGATAAGCCCATTGTATTGGATGTATGGTATTGAGAGACCCATGGTAACTACCGATGGTATTGCATGTATGAAACCTATATAGAGGTTAGAGACTCTCCATTGAGAGATGTCAAGGATTATTGTATGGGCAAGGATATGGCTTGGGGAGTGATCTCCTTCCTTAAGGAGTGAATGTATGGTGTTGCCCTACCTCAAGGGTTTGGATATTAATGAAGATCTGAAGTTTTGTCTTCAATGGTGTTATTTCTTGGGCATATTTTCCATTTTTATAAATTTTCTTGTCAGATCTATTACATGAACTATGTTGTGAGTAGAGCTTCCTCAAGACCATAGTGGAAGCCAATATCCTGCCTACAAAACTAGGAGAATGGGGTCTCACAAATCTAGAATTTGATTTCGGATGGGGCTTTGGAAAATTTCTTGTAGTCATCTACCGCCAAGATCAACAAAACCAAGCAAGTGATTAGCCTAAAAAAGTTTTACTTGGGTGGATGCTATAAAATTTCTGTTAGATTCTGGTACTTCACTCATAAAAAAGGGTCCTTCTTATTTTATGTTTACATTTGATTGACTTAGTTTCATAGACAAAGGATTTTTTCTTTTGTCTCCTGAATCTTGGTACTTCACTCATTAAAAAATTTGTATCTTTAATTCCAGTACTTCCTCGGTTTAGTCATATTGATGAAACTAAGACAGTCATGTGTAAACATAAAATATGAATATGTAGGCATAAGTTGTTTATGATCGAACAAATCTAGGTCAAAAACTATGGAAAACACCGCTTAATCATGAGAGCATATCATCTTTGATGATAGACAAAGATTAATATTTTGATTGATAAAGCATCTTGTTAACCTCGACAGAAAATATCCTGCATAATACATAGCTCCTTAAACAACACTCTTTATACCTGTATACTTGGAGGATTCAGCAAAAATATATAGGATGCTTAATATTATGATCCTAGAATGGAATTCCATAAATTGGAATGGTATCAACAGATGGGGTAGTCATCATAAATATATAATGGAAAATATGAAAAATAATAATAGTTGTAACTATCCCAAGGAAATATCACACGTATATAAACTGAAAATCCTATAAAGGTTATACCTCAATAGTGAATACACTACAAAAATACTAGGCAGTTGAATCTTGTAGGTATTCTGAAGCAGTTTACTAAGTCAAATATAAGACTTTCCAAGTTCACAACCCTGTTTTTGCTTGCTTAGTTTCCAGTGGGTATTCTAAAATGTATTCAACTAGTAAAACCATAGGCAGGGAAGCTAGATGTTCCAAAAATATCTCAAAGAGCAACATGTCATACTCTTACATGTTGCAATCAACCAATTTGGCATAGCCACATCATTCCCCCAAACAGTTTCCTAGATTCTATATTAGGATGCAACCACACCTGTAACAAACAGAAAATAAGTTCACCATTTGAAAGGGATTAACCCTAAATGTTCAAGAAGACATCAAGCCCTTTGAACCAATTTGTTCCTGAACAAGCCAGTTTAGCTACAAATAGTCCAGCCAAGTTTATCTAGAATTAAATGAGATTCGACCAAAATGTCAAGTCGGCTCACCATGTTGGCAAGAAAAGTTGATATGTTGAGTACTTGCCACAAATAGTGAGTAGTGTTACAAAGCATAGAAAAAGTTCTTTATTTTTCTAATATGTAAAGGGCTTCCCATAGGACCATTTCCAAGTGTAAAAAATAAATTGTTGAGTGCTCAAATTCATCTTGAACAAACTAGACTCCAAATGATATTGCAGAGTTTTTGAAAAGGAACGTTGTTAGTAGGTTGTACCGATTGAGATCAATTAATACTCTCCATGGTAACAAAGTGATCACTGCCTTGTCAAACAAATTCCTCCACATACAATATATTTTGTGATTATTTTCTTACCTACAAGAAAAATATATTAAACCATATAGCTCCATGTCCAATGGGAGGGTATAAATAGATCTCACTGCTATATGCCACTCATTTCTATGGCTTGCAAAGTCCCAATGTAGGTGATTGGACACTAAATACCAAGCCTGCCAAATTTTTTAAAGGATAGTTGATCCAGAGACCTTGAGAAACACCACCAATGGTTATATCATAGATTCCAAATGGACCTTTAATAACCCCTATAAGAGTATCATTTTAAATGAAATGTTGAACAAGAATTCACCATATGTGACCACTCATTGCCCTGACCATTGAATTTTCAACACTACTCTCTAAGCTCACACATCAATCAAACCAGGGCATTTTCCCTCCCTCAGTAAAAGTACAGATGCCTATAAAAGTAGAGGAAGATATCCTTCCCTCCATTATTCCCACACAAGAATTTGCTGTAATCATTTTCATCTTCCTACAACTAGAAGAAAGGAACAAATAATAGGAATAGAAATCATGTAGTGATTCTACCTGATAATGATAATTTGTAGGCTTAAAAATTTAGAAGCTTGCTTTCAAACTTGTTCAAAACCCATTGCTACATCTTAGGGGATACATTGGTACCAAAAGAGACACAAATTATCTTATCATATGATTAGGATTAATGTCATTGTCACCTTCTTCGACATTATCTAGCTTGTTGAACAACCCACTATGGAGAATATAATTAATGTCATTGTCACCTTCTTCGACATTAATTTTTTCATATAGATACTAAAAAAACTCTTTAAAGTCCCCAACTCATGTGTATTCATGATTGCCAACAATTAGAAGAATACACACAACAAAGAAAAAAAAAAACAATATTTTTTCTTTCACTCAATTTGAGCTACGTTTAGATCTCCATATGCTATAAATTACGACGTTTCCTTTGAAAAATCTCGTGCAATTTATATTATATGTCATGTGCCATCATTTCATGAAGGGAGTCCTCCTATAAACCTCCTCAGTTGTTCATAAATCATTCCAAAGCACACAAGATGATGAGTCATGCCTCCAAATGTGAAAACTTTCCTTAAGGAATGTGACAAGTATTATTAAATAGATAATAATGTATGAAAATATGTAGAATCCCTACCCAAAGGTAATATTTGCAACACATCACTCTCCTCTTATTTGGGATTTCTCCAAAAGCACAAATTTCAGACAATTTTTCACTAATTGAAAGCCCACTGAGGAGTAATTCGGGCCAAGTTTGGGATTCTTGAGAGCATCAAAGTTTAAGATTGATCTTCATTATTCACTGGACTGAAGGAAACTTCACAACAAAGTTGAGATCTATAATAAGAACTTGAAGGGCCTAATGATGGAGGAAGTCTTAATTATGTCAAGTTCTTTATGAGGTCATTGTCTTCAGTCCTTTTGTAGAAGCCTCCTAAGGCTCAGACCTAGTGCATTCCTAAGGCCCATTTTAGATTGGTTGAGGCTAACCTGTAAGGAGACTCATCCCAAGGACACAATGTCTAAGGAAATCTGAACATAAATTTGATTATGGTTAGGTTGACTTAAATCCAAGCAATTTTCAAAGATCCTCTTGAGCTTACAAGCCTAAGGAAAAATTCTAAAGGATATCTCAATGGTGTTTGTCGTCTTTATAAGAATTTTGAAGGTACATCAGTATTGTAGAAGGTTGACCTTGAAGTAGATTCATGAGGTCTGTTGTTGAGAAAAATGAACATTGAATGAACATGTTAAGGAATTTAAGCAAAAAGTTTTATCAATGTCTAAAGAGGACGAGTTCCTCATTACGTTTAGAGACCAAAGTTCCCTTGAAAAGTTCAAGTCATTTCCAGATCTAGTACTGTCCTATCACTATTATAGCAGGCCAAGGATATAAATGATTGAAGACATATTGGATTGATTTTTTTTAACGAACCTGTTGTTGCAAAGATCTAAGCTTCTAAAGTAATGATGCCATGTGTACTACTGTAGAAAATCTTGCATTTACTGCTAATATTATTCATGAAATTAGCACTTACTGCAAGTGATTAGCTTGTAATTCATGAAATTCATGAAAGCCAAAATCAGGATGGTGGTTGCAAGGCAAGTGTGACGGAAACAAAACTGAAAGTCGGCCCCTAAGGAGAGCTGGTCTCTTCTCGTGGCTCTGTCAGCATTTCCCTCAATTAACTTAGTTTTCCTCCACGTGGTCTTCTTTCTATTTCTCGGAATTTTATTTATCGATTTCAAAGAAATTGACAAACAAACAAATACTCTACAAACCTTGAAATTAATTTATATCTCCGAACTTTATATTCCCTCGCCACCTTACAATAAGGTTGTCACCCGTTAGAACTTTATATTAATAGCTCGATATTTTTTGAATAAATGACTTGAAATGGACCTTCGGCTCCGGGCCCACATATATATATCAATGGCCGATCAAATACACGCACCGTACCTTAGATTATCCTTCGCGCTACTTCCGAAAGCGACCACCGTCCGATGGCTTCCTCCCATATCGACGCCGTTCAACGATATCACGCGGCCTCCCTGGTCAAACGTTAATGTGTGATGGTGCACAATGAGAGCAGTTTCAGGGGTCCTGCCTTTGCCACATGTCGAGCACTCAATAGAATCGCTCTGAATTTAGGAATACCGCTTATTCCACAAAAGCGGTGCGAAATGGGCAGTCTGGTTTCGTAAATCCACTCGCGGTTTTGGAACAGTGATTGACCACGGGTTAACGCCTTTCTTCTCGTGTTCTCCTGGTTTTTACTTAGGTCAGACCTCGGTTCAGGATTCCAAACATTCCATCCATTTATTAAGCGGGATTTTCATTACTACGGGACAGAGCTTAATGACCACAACAATACACAAACCTCGTCTGCAGGTGGGGTTTTCAATTTTTCAAACAATTCAAGGGAAACAATGAACATAGAGATGCGAAGATTGTACAACAACTCAATTCAACAGTTATATACAAGACAATGTTCAATCACCTCACAATTAAACAAATTCCTCACAAATAACAATTCAAGACAGTTGGATAGTCGACGGGAACTGAAATTCATTTAACTGGAAGCGATTGTTTGATACACAGATTTTTACTGCAGAAATCTCTCCCTCAATACATCCGAGGGATACAATTTGTATACATTACAATGTGTCTCTTTGGTTCCTCTGTGAGGACCGTTTAGAAAATCAAAAGCCTAATTACAATAATTCAACTAACTGAAACATGACAGATGGATCGAATCTAACTATTCGACTTCTACAAATCTAACTAATCTAAATGAAACAGTCAGCTAAGGTATTGACACCTAGCTCTTACAATTCAAATGTTTTTGAACCCTCCTAGCCACAACATGTGGACAAAACCTCCTACATTGCTGGCTAGTGTCTAATGCCCCTGCATCAGACTCCCGAGGGAAATTTTCTTCATGGGCTCCTGTCCATGATCTCTTCCACTGATCTGCCTATTTTCTGCAACATTCCTTCAGTCATCCAAGTGGCATCTTCCTCTAGCTTGTCCTTCCATTTGATTAAGTATTGAAATTACTCTTGTCCTCTGGTCTTCCTGAACACTCTTTTGTCCAATATCTTCTCTGGTTGTAATGGTTGTGCTGGAGGTAGTTGCTTTTCCCACTCAATCTGTTCCTTGTCTGCTGATCTTTCTTCTTCACCATAATCTTCATACTTGTAAAAATCTGCAACATTAAAAATGGGAGATATTCCAACATTAGGTGGAAATTCAATCTCATAAGCATTTGTATAAAAATTTATAAGTATCTTGCATGGCCCAATCTTTTTGAACTTCAATTTGTTATACTGCTTCTTTGGGAATCTCTCCTTTCTCAAGAGTACCAAAACTAGATCTCCTACTTCAAAATGAACTTATTTTCTACTCAAGTCTTCTCTATTTTTGTATTTTATGCTGCTGCCTTGTAGTTTTTGTTTCACTTGTTCATGTATGGCCTGGATCTCTGAAGCAAATTCCTCACCATCTGCGCTCCTTAGCTCTGTCGTTCCCAGATTTCTTAACTCTGATATTCCTCTAGGGTGCATTCCATAGACAATATGGAATGGACTCTGCGTTGTGCTTCTTTTTGGTGAGTCATTATATGCATATTCTACCTGGGGAAAAATATTGTCTCACTGCTTGGGATGCTCTCCTGCAAGACTTCTCAACAAATTTCCCAAACTCCTATTCACTACCTCAGTTTTTCCATCAATATGAGGATGATAAGCTGAGCTGAAACTCATTTTGGTACCAATTTTCTTCCATAGTGTCCTCCAAAAATGACCCACAAATCTGGTGTCTCTGTCTAAAACAATGCTCTTGGGAAACCCATGCAATCTAACAACTTCTTTGAAAAACAAATTAGCAACATGGGTGACATCACTAGTTTTATAACATGGAATAAAATGTGCCATTTTGGAGAATATGTCCACCATAACTAAGACTGCATCATTCCCTCTCTAAGTCTTGGGCAATCCTAGAACAAAATCCATACTCACCATGTCCCAAGGCATGTCTAGAATAGGCAAGGGGGTGTACAATCCTGCATTCTGGCTCCTTCCTTTAGCATATTGACAGATTTTGCAATTTTTCACAAACTTGTCCACTTCTGCTCTCATCTTGGGCCAGTAATAGAAGTGAATCAGCTATTCATAAGTTTTATCAGTACCAAATTTTCCAGCAAATCCTCCACTATGCTTCTCCTGAATCAAGTTTTCTCTCATGGAACATTTTGGTACACACAATTGGTTCCTCTTGAATAACAAGTCTTCCTACAAGAAATAATCCAGCCACTGGCTTCTATCTGTTAGAATAGGGTTACAACATGCCTCAAATGCTTCCTTAAAATATGAATCTGTTTTATACAATTCTTTGAGAAAATCAAACCCTACAACTTCAAAATTAGTTTCTTGAACAAGAATGTGCCTCCTACTCAAAGCATCAGCTACTTTATTTGCTTGGCCACTTATGTGTGTCAAAAAAAAATTAAAACCTTGGAGATACTCAACCCATTTGGCATGCTTATGATTCAACTTGGGCTGCTATACAATATACTACAAAGCATGATTATCAGAATATAATACAAATTCTTTGGACATCAAATAATGTCTCCACTTTTTCAATGCTTGGACAACTACATAGAATTCCTTCTCATAAAAGGAATACTTCCTTCTGGTGTCATTCAGTTTTTCACTGAAATAGGCTACAGGCCCATCATCCTGACTCAGCACAGCTCCAATGGCTTCCCCACTGGCATCACACTTCACTTGAAATGGTTTAGTAAAATCAGGCAAAATCAAAACAGGCTTCTTAGATATCTTTTGCTTCAAAAGTTTAAAGTTTCTTTCTGCTTCAGCAGTCCATTTAAATGGTTTTTTGCTCTTCTTTATTGTCTCAATTATGGGTGCATTAATATTACTGAAGTTTCTTATGAATTTCCTATAAAAACTAGCAAGTCCATGGAAACTTCTTACCTCAAAAACATTTCTGGGTGAAGGCCACTCCACAATTGCCTTAACCTTTTCCGGGTCCATCTTCAATCGTTCTGTAGAAACAAAAAAGCCCAAATACACCAACTCTTCCTTGATGAATGAGCATTTCTTTAAGTTTATCAGCAGTTTCTCTTGGTGCAGCTTCTTCAGGACATAATTAAGATGCCTTAAATGTTCTTCTTTAGTTTTGCTGAAAACTAATATATCATCCAGATACACTATCACAAATTTACCAATGAATTCTTTCAACACTTCATTCATAAGTCTCATAAAAGTGCTAGGTGCATTTGACAACCCAAAAGGCATTAACATCCATTCATACAGTCCTTGATTCGTTTTAAAGGCAGTTTTCCACTCATCACCCTCTCTTATTCTAATCTGATGATATCCACTTTTCAAATCTATCTTTGAAAAATATTTAGCACCACTCAAACAGTCCATTAAATCCTCAACTCTGGGCAAAGGGAATCTGTACCTGATTGTGATCTTATTGATTGCTCTGGAATCAGTACACATCCTCCAACCTCCATCTTTCTTTGGGCTCAATACTGCTGGTACTGCACATGGACTCAAAATCATGGAAAATTTTAGGGGCTAATATTCGCAGGTGGGCTAATTTTCCATGGTTTTTCCCAAAAAAATATTCGCTAATTTCCATTTTTTTATAAAAATGATTCGCCCAAATTTTACAGTATAAAATTATTTTACGTTAAAAATCACCAACATTATATAGACAATATATATAATATCATTATAAATTTGAATAATTTTACAAATACATCAATAAACATTTTATAGTTTTCATATTAGGGACCAGTGAGATTCGCCAATTTTTTAAACTTCAAGATAATTTTCCATCCTTAAAATTATCCCTGCTCAAAATTTCTCTAATCAGCCCCTTGTCCACCAATTCCTGTACTTGTCTCCTGATTTCCTCGTTTTCTGTGGGATTCATTCTGTAGGCTGCTTTATTTGGCAGATTTAAACCAGGGATAAAATCTATCTGATGGCTGATCTTTCTCATAGGTGGCAGCTCATCAGGTAAATCATCCACAAAAATGTCACAATAATTTTCTAACATCTCTTGGATTTCTATTGGCAAATCAGAAATCTTTGTAGAAGTAAGAACTACCTTAGGTTTGAAAACTAAAGCAAAACTTACCTCTTCTTCTTCTATCTGCTGCAGATATTCCTTCCCGCTAAGCAACAAGGTCTTTGGATCAATCACTCTACTAGATGGCTCTCCTTCTTCCATGGGTATCAATGTATGGTGTACCCCATCTTTGAAGAACTTGTAAGTGTTCCTCTTGCCATCATGAACCGTTGCTCTGTCGAACTACCAAGGTCTACCTAGCAGTATATGACACACATCCATGGGCATTACATCACACATGACCTTAGCTTTGTATTTTCCCATTTGCAGCTCTATCTCACACTGTTATTTTACAACCAGTTGGTGCCCTTTATGCAGCCAGGACACCCTGTAGAGAGTTGGATGCTCCCTTGTCTTCAGCTTCAACTTCTCTATCACCTCAGTGGAAACCAAATTGTCTGTGCTGCCACTATCAATGACTAGCTGGCAACATTTCCCTTGGACTTTGCATATGCTCCTAAACAAAGTCTTCCTTTGTGCAGGCTCAGTGACCTCTTTGGCTTGTTTCAATAGGACCTTATTAACCACCAAGGACTCTCCCCTCTCTGGTAGAATTTCTTCTTCAATTTCTGCCTCTTCTCCAGCCTGGGCAACAACAACATTTCTTGGACCAGCACCCACATTCTCTGGACACTCATAGTGCTTATGTCCCACCTGTTGACATCTATTGCACCTCAACTCTCTAACTTTGCCTCTGTCTCTACCTCCTCTTCCTTTTCCTCTGTAAGAACCCCTTCTTCCCCTTGCATCATCCTCTGTAGATGCATTCTGAGGTGAGCTACTGTTAGCCCCATCCCTGGGTGTAGTAGGCTTTCCTCTACCACCCTGACTTCCATTTCCACGGAAAGTACCTCTCTTCTTGGCAGACTGTTTCCTCAGGATTTTCTCCTCTGCTTTCAAGGCCATTTGGTAGGCCTCTTCCACTATCTTGGGAGACAGAAGACCAATCTCATCTTGGATCTCCAGCTTGACACCATTCACATATCTGGCAGTCTTCTCTGGTGTGTCCTGAAATTTCCCATCTCTTATGCTCACTCTGTAGAATTCCTCTATGTATTCATTTACTGTCAGCAACCTCTGTCTCAGGTTCTGCATTTTCCTAAACAATGTTAGCTGATAATCACTAGGCAAGAATTTACCTTTTAATTTAGCCACCATTCTGGTCCAGCTTTTGATAGGTTGCTTTCCAACTCTCCTCCTTTCTGCCTGCACTCCATCCCACCAGAGTGCAGCATGTCCCTTAGCTTTGTCACTGCAAACTTGACATTTTTAGCTTTGCTTATTTCTTCATAGTCGAAGCACTTGTTCATTTCATTAATCCAATCCACCAGTTCCTGTGGATTCAATCCTCCTGCAAAATTTGATACTTCAATGTTGGGCTTAACTGAAAACCCCAGAATAGTTCTGAGGAGCCTCATGTCAGGAGGAATTTCAACATTTTCTTCCGCTTCTTCTAATTCAAGTTCATTGATGTCTTCAGGATCTCTGGGCTTTCTTCGCTCCATGGCATCCATTCTGGCCTCGAACCTCTGCAAAATTCCCAACACTTCTGCATTGGCAACGGGTCCACCTCTCCTTCTGCCAGCACCTCTACCAACTCAGATTGCCATGTTAATTCTCTGCAAAAACAACTCGAAAATGCTCTGATACCAAAAATGACGGTAACAAAATTGAAAGTCGGCCCCTAAGGAGAGCTGGTCTCTTCTTGTGGCTCTGTCAGCATTTCCCTCAATTAACTTAGTTTTCCTCCACGTGGTCTTCTTTCTCTTTCTCAGAATTTTATTTATCAATTTCGAAGAAATTGACAAACAAACAAATACTCTGCAAACCTTGAAATTAATTTATATCTCCGAACTTTATATTCCCTCGCCACCTTACAATAAGGTTGTCACCCGTTGGAACTTTATATTAATAGCCCGATACTTTTTGAATAAATGACTTGAAATGGACCTTCGGCTCCGGGCCCACATATATATATCAATAGTCGATCAAATACATGCACCATACCTTAGATTATCCTTCGCACTACTTCCGAAAGCGACCACTGTCCGATGGCTTCCTCCCAGATCGACGATGTTCAACGATATCGCGCGACCTCCCTGGTCGAACGTTAACGTGCGATGGCATGCAATGAGAGCGGTTTCAGGGGTCTCACCTTTGCCACGTGTCAAGCACTCAATGGAATTTCTCCGAATTTAGGAATACCGCTTATTCCGCAAAAGCAGTGCGATATGGGAAGTCTGGTTTCATAAATCCACTCGCGGTTTCAGAACAATGATTGACCACGGGTTAATGCCTTTCTTCCCGTGTTCTCCCGGTTGCTACTCAGGTCAGACCTCAGTTTAGGATTCCAAACAGTCCATCCATTTATTAAGTGGGATTTTCATTACTACGGGACAGATCTCAATGACCACAACAATACGCAGACCTCGTCTGCGGGTGGGGTTTTCAATTGTTCAAACAATTCAAGGGAAAAAATGAACACAGGGATGCGAAGATTGTACAACGACTCAATTCAACAATTATATGCAAGACAGTGTTCAATCACCTCACAATTAAACAAATTCCTCACAAATAACGATTCAAGATAGTTGGATAGTTGACGGGAAATGAAATTCATTTAACTGGAAGCGATTGTTTGATACACAGATTTTTACTGCAGAAATATCTCCCTCAATACATCCGAGGGATACAATTTTTATACATTACAATGTGTCTCTTAGGTTCCTCTGTGAGGACCGTTTAGAAAATCAAAAGCCTAATTACAATAATTCAACTAACTGAAACATGACAGATGGTTCGAATCTAACTATTCGACTTCTACAAATCTAACTAATCTAAATGAAACAGTGAGTTGAGGTATTGACACCTAGCTGTTACAATTCAAATTTTTTTGAACCCTCCTAGCCACAACATGTGGACAAAACCTCCTACATTTCTAGCTAGTGTCTAATGCCCCTGCATCAAAGTGGGCCTGTTTTAAGCAGTTGGAGGACGACGAAAAATTTGAAGCTGTATTCACAGGTCGTCGAAAATATTGATGTGTGTGATTGAAAGTACATGCTCAAAAGTGCACTTGCCATCTTCTTTATTTTCAGAGGATACATTCTTTTTTTGCTTGGAACTGGATGGATGTATTAAAGTCCTTAGAAAGCATATTTTGTATCATAGTAGATTGGCAGATGGGAGAGAATGATCAAAATTACTGGACACAAATTATTTATTCTGAAACTTTTCAAATCATATTTTGTATCATAGTAGATTGGCAAAAGGGAGAGAATGATCAAAAGCACTAGACGCAAATGATTTATTATGAAACTTTTCAAATTACAATTTTGAACCCTATGAGACCTTGCTGGTCTACAATGCATTGTATTCGCGTGCCTCTGATTATAATTCAGACTAATAAAATTAGGGCTCTAGCTTTGATGGGATGGGATGAGTAGCTTGTAAAACAAGAATGCTGGAAAGAGAAATTTTCATACAAAATACAAATACAATACCAGGTATTTGATGAATTTACCCTTTAAAACACTGTCGTAAGGAAAATCTTTCTCTGCCCAGCTTGTAAGGCAAGGAAAATTTGCATACAGATACAGTGCCAAGTGATTAATGAATTTACATTTAAAATGGAGGTGTTGGAGGAAATCTCGTCTCTCTGCCACGTCACTCTCTTTAATCATCATAGTCTCTCTACCCTCGTCATTCTGTTTAATCATCGTTCACTTGTTTTTTCATGATTTACTGCTATTTTTTATTTTTTATTTAAAATATATATATATTATATCATTATTTATATGTTCACTTGTCTTTTCATGATTTACCGCTTTTTTTAATTTTTTTTATTTAAATATATATATATATATATATATATATATATATATATATATATATATATTAATTCATTATTTATATATTTTAATAACTGGTTTTTAAATTTTATTAATTATATTTTTAATACTCCATTTTAAATAGTTGGTTTTCAAAATTTATTAATTATTTTCTTAATACTCCATATTAAAAAAACAATATTTTCATTATTTACCTTTCTTTTTTATTCTCTATCTAAAAAAAATGCATTATTTATATATTTCAATACCTGGTTTTTAAAATTCATTAATTATTTTCTTAATACTCTATATTAAAAAAACTAATTATGTTTTAATGCTTTGAAATAATTTTTCAATCATTTAAAATATATCTAAATTTAAGATAAAATAAAAAGTAGTAATATTTCTTTATAAAAATTATATTTGTATTAAGAAATGACACCTTAAAATGTTATTGTCATAGTTTTGATGGAAAGTTTTGACAACATCACAATTTAATTTTTCCATTACCCTTTTGCAAAAGAAGGGAAAACAATAGGATAAACACCCAAAAGATGGCTATTAATGATTGGACTTTTCAATTGAATTTTATATGCTGAGAACCTTTTTGCTCAATACTTTTAACTTCCACTCAAACAATTTTATGTATTTTTAACTATAAATGTTACAGTTTGCTCGTCTCTTGGACCTCTCGTCCTTTAATTTGCAACTTTTGGATATGCGGTAGGCTATTATTGCATGAAAAACTAGTTTGAGACTATTTCTTGAGCATTTTTTAGTCTCGTGTCAAAATACATCACACTAACATCATATGTCATGTCACCAATCCTATCAATTTCCCTGTCAAGTGCTAGGTTGATTAGTGTAGTCACTTGTTTATTATGTCATCAACCCTATTAGCCGCTAGCTTAACCACCTATCACATAGTCTGATTCATTACATGTTCGATCATCCAATAGTGTAGTTATTTATGACACTAGCTTATGTGTCAACAAAGTGGTTTCCCCTGGAGTTCCTTGGTGGTTCAACATCCTCAAACTTCTACAACCATAGGTTACATATCTTGTGACTCAAGCTTAAGAACTAACATTATTGGAAGACATTGCTAGTGGGTTTAGCCAACCATTTCTCAAGCTCAACTCCTTTCATTGATGGACGCATACATGTTCCCTCTTGATCTTCCTTCCTTATCATCTTCTTCAAATTGAATGGTTTACCAAATATTCACTCTTATCAAATGACTAGATATGATAAGTTGCAATGTTTCACCTTTAGGAACACAAAGATTATCTAGCTTGTTGAACAACCCACTATGGAGAATATAATTAATGTCATTGTCACCTTCTTCGACATTAATTTTTTCATATAGATACTAAAACAACTCTTTAAAGTCCCGAACTCATGTGTATTCATGATTTCCAACAATTAGAGGAATACACACAACAAATAAAAAATAAAACAATATTTTTTCTTTCACTCAATTTGAGCTACGTTTAGATCTCCATATGCTATAACTTACGACATTTCCTTTGAAACATCTCATGCAATTTATAGTATATGTCATGTGCCATCATTTCATGAAGGGCGTCCTCCTATAAACCTCCTCAGTTGTTCATAAATCATGCCAAAGCACACGAGATGATGAGTCATGCCTCCAAATGTGAAAACTTTCCTTAAGGAATGTGACAAGTATTATTAAATAGATAATAATGTATGAAAATATGTAGAATCCCTACCCAAAGGTAATATTTGCAACACATCACACTCCTCTTATTTGGGATTTCTCCAAAAGCACAAATTTTAGACAATTTTTCACTAATTGAAAGCCCACTGAGGAGTAATTTGGGCCAAGTTTGGGATTCTTGAGAGCATCAAAGTTTAAGATTGATCTTCATTATTCACTGGACTGAAGGAAAATTCACAACAAAGTTGAGATCTATAATAAGAACTTGAAGGGCCTACTGAGGGAGGAAGTCTGAATTATGTCAAGTTCTTTATGAGGTCATTGTCTTCAGTCCTTTTGTAGAAGCCTCCTAAGGCTCAGACCTAGTGCATTCCTAAGGCCCATTTTAGATTGGTTGAGGCTAACCTATAAGGAGACTCTTCCCAAGGACCCAATGTCTAAGGAAATCTGAACATAAATTTGATTATGGTTAGGTTGACTTAAATCCAAGCCATTTTCAAAGATCCTCTTGAGCTTACAAGCCTAAGGAAAAATTCTAAAGGATATCTGAATGGTGTTTGTCATCTTTATAATAATTTTGAAGGTACATCAGTATTGTAGAAGGTTGACCTTGAAGTAGAATCATGAGGTCTGTTGTTGAGAAAAATGAACATTGAATGAACATGTTAAGGAATTGAAGCAAAAAGTTTTATCAATGTCTAAAGAGGACGAGTTCCTCATTACATTTACAGACCAAAGTTCCCTTGAAAATTTCAAGTCATTTGTAGATCTAGTACTGTCTTATCACTATTATAGTAGGCCAAGGATATAAATGATTGAAGACATATTGGATTGAAGTTTTTTAGCGAACCTGTTGTTGCAAAGATCTAAGCTTCTAAAGTAATGATGACATATGTACTATTGTAGAAAATCTTGCATTTACTGCTAATATTATTCATGAAATTAGCACTTACTACAAGTGATTAGCTTGTAATTCATGAAATTCATGAAAGCCAAAATCGGGATGGTGGTTGCAAGGCAAGTGGGCATGTTTTAAGCAGTTGGAGGACGGCGAAAACTTTGAAGCTATATTCACTGGTCGTCGAAAACATTGATGTGTGTGATTGAAAGTACATGCTCAAAAGTGCACTTCCCATATTCTTTATTTTCTGAGGATACATTTTTTTGTTGCTTGGAACTAGATGGATGTATTAAAGTCTTTGGAAAACATATTTTGTATCATAGTAGATTGGCAGATGGGAGAGAATGATCAAAAGCACTGGACACAAATTATTTATTCTGAAACTTTTCAAATCATATTTTGTATCATAGTAGATTGGCAGAAGGGAGAGAATGATCAAAAGCACTAGATGCAAATGATTTATTATGAAACTTTTCAAATTACAATTTTGAACCCTATGAGACCTTGCTGGTCTACAATGCATTGTATTCAAGTGCCTCTGATTATAATTCAGACTAATAAAATTAGGGCTCTAGCTTTGATGGGATGGGATGAGTAGCTTGTAAAACAAGAATGCTAGAAAGAAAAAATTTCATACAAAATTCAAATACAATACCAGCTATTTTATGAATTTACCCTTTAAAAAACTGTCATAAGGAAAAAATTTCTCTGCCCAGCTTGTAAGGCAAGGAAAATTTGCATACAGATACAGTGTCAAGTGATTAATGAATTTTCATTTAAAATGGAGGTGTTGGAGGAAATCTTGTCTCTCTGCCGCGTCACTTTCTTTAATCATCACAGTCTCTCTACCCCCGTCATTCTGTTTAATCATCGTTCACTTGTTTTTTCATGATTTACAACTCTTTTTTATTCGTTCACTTGTTTTTTCATGATTTACCGCTATTTTTTATTTTTTATTTAAAATATATATATATTATTTCATTATTTATATGTTCACTTGTATTTTCATGATTTACAGCTTTTTTTTATTATTTAAAAATATATATATTATTTCATTATTTATATATTTTAATAACTGGTTTTTAAAATTTATTAATTATATTTTTAATACTCCATTTTAAATAGTTGGTTTTCAAAATTTATTAATTATTTTCTTAATACTCCATATTAAAAAAACAATATTTTCATTATTTACCTTTCTTTTTTATTCTCTATCTAAAAAAAATGCATTATTTATATATTTCAATCCCTGGTTTTTAAAATTCATTAATTATTTTCTTAATACTCTATATTAAAAAAACTAATTATGTTTGAATCCTTTGAAATAATTTTTCAATCATTTAAAATATATTTAAATTTAAGATAAAATAAAAAGTAGTAATATTTCTTTGTAAAAATTATATTTGTATTAAGAAATGACACCTTAAAATGTTATTGTCATAGTTTTGACGGAAAGTTTTGACAACATCACAATTTAATTTTTCCATTACCCTTTTGCAAAAGAAGGGAAAACAATAGGATAAACACCCAAAAGATGGCTATTAATGATTGGACTTTTCAGTTGAATTTTATATGCTGAGAACCTTTTTGCACAATACTTTTAACTTCCACTCAAACAATTTTATGTATTTTTAACTATAAATGTTACAGTTTACTCGTCTCTTGGACCTCTCATCCTTTAATTTGAAACTTTTGGATATGCGGTAGGCTATTATTGCATGAAAATATAGTTTGAGACTATTTATTGAGCATTTTTTAGTCTCGTGTCAAGATAAATCACACTAATATCATATGTCATGTCACCAATCCTATCAATTTTCCTGTCAAGTGCTAGGTTGATTAGTGTAGTCACTTGTTTATTATGTCATCAACCCTATTAGCCGCTAGCTTAACCACCTATCACATAGTCTGATTCATTACATGTTTGATCATCCAATAGTGTAGTTATTTATGACACTAGCTTATGTGTCAACAAAGTGGTTTCCCCTGGAGTTCCTTGGTGGTTCAACATCCTCAAACTTCTACAACCATAGGTTACATCTCTTGTGACTCAAGCTTAAGAACTAACATTATTGGAAGACATTGCTAGTAGGTTTAGCCAACCATTTCTCAAGCTCAAATCCTTTCATTGATGGACGCATACATGTTCCCTCTTGATACTCCTTCCTTATCATCTTCTTCAAATTGAATGGCTTACCGAATATTCACTCTTATCAAATGACTAGATATGATAAGTTGCAACGTTTCACCTTTAGGAACACAAAGATTATCTAGCTTGTTGAACAACCCACTATGGAGAATATAATTAATGTCATTGTCACCTTATTCGAAATTATTTTTTTCATATAGATACTAAAACAACTCTTTAAAGTCCCCAACTCATGTGTATTCATGATTGCCAACAATTAGAGGAATACACACAACAAAGAAAAAATAAAACAATATTTTTTCTTTCACTCAATTTGAGCTACGTTTAGATCTCCATATGCTATAAATTACGATGTTTCCTTTGAAAAATCTCGTGCAATTTATATTATATGTCATGTGCCATCATTTCATGAAGGGCGTCCTCCGATAAACCTCCTCAGTTGTTCATAAATCATGCCAAATCACACGAGATGATGAGTCATGCCTCCAATTGTGAAAAATTTCCTTAAGGAATGTGACAAGTATTTTTAAATAGATACTAATGTATGAAAATATGTAGAATCCATACCCAAAGGTAATATTTGCAACACATCACACTCCTCTTATCTTAGGCGCTAATCATAAATCAAGAAATTATGCTTTCAAAGTCACTTCCACGATATCATGCCCAAGATGCACCTATTGGACAGGTTCATCAAAGCCACTATTCTTTATGGTTTAAAGGTTTGAGGACCTTGTTTGCTTCAAGTGAAGGAGACCCTTGCTCTGATGATAGAAGAAGGTTGAACTGATGTTGAGAACGTTGTTGGGGTTTTTAGGGAGAAACACTCTTGTGAACAAGGAGCTATGATTTAGAAAGGAGTCTGAGAAAGAAAGGAAGAGGAAAAGCAATCATAGTGTTAAGAAGAAGAACATATTCCTATCTGGTGTTAGGAGTCAACATCACCATTTAGAATACTAAGGAAATATCCCAAACATTCCTGGTGGGGCGAGTAACAGGTTGAAAATCCAGGTCCATAACCACTTATTTTATCAGAAAACTTTTATGTACTCCTTTTCACTGAATATATGGAGCAATCTAGCGATGTTTGCAGACACGAAGATGTAGCCGAGGAGAGGTGAACTTTGTCACCAAATCCTTTGTTTTTTCTCTTCATGAATGCATGTATGAGTTATGTGATGAAAATTTTCTTATGTTTAAGTTCACACTACACGATAAAATAGTAAAATATGCAACTTACATGACAAGCATGCAAAATTAAAGGATGCTTCAAGATTTGAGATCAAGCATCTTACAACAATAAGAATCTTAATGTGGGTTAAAATATGTCAGGGTCTGCTGCCCTCTCATTCATTTCCATTCAGCAGTGCATGTGTAATTTTCAATTCATATCCGCAGTCGGTGCGCATCGTCATTGAAAATTTATCGCGTCTGGTTGCGTTTGTACTTCTATGTCAGTGAGTTTTTCAAACTGTCGCGTTTACGCACTTCTAGTTTCACATGTATCACTTTCATGTTTTTGATTGTCACTTTTGCTTGCTTTCACTTTAATTATTTTCCTTTTAATGTTATATTCACTCTAGCATGTGTTTCTTTCATCGTCGTTCGCATATCGCAAGTGTTGTTCGCACTTTTCTCTTTATATAGAAAATGTCGTCTTTTGGCATGGGAAGTGTCGCTTATCATGTAAAGTGGATTTTTGGCTTGTTTCAAAGGGTAAATTTGGTGATGATGAATTCCCCTAGTCATGCAGACATGCTTTACACTCATTCCCAATTTTTTATGCACTATCGCAAAAGTGTCATCACTGTTGTCACAAAGTGTATCTTTAGTGTCACACTTGGGGAAATTCACTGCAATGTCATCACATTGAAGGAAGAATGTTGTTCATGTATTCTAAGTGATCAATGTTGTGTCTTCAATTGTTCTAAGTGTGTTATCATGCCCAAGTTTTTTCCTTGTTCACTTTGGTCTCATTGATTCCACACTTAGTCTCATCCAAAACATTTCACTCCTGATCAACTTGACCTCACTCAACCTTCCTAAACTACTCATTGCGCAGTCTCAACCCTCAAGTCTTCACCTTACCTCTTGAAATTGTGCACTGTGTAGTCACAGTGCCCAAATTTGACCCTTTAGCTCTAGAACTATGTAATTTCTACCTCCCAGTTAGCCTTAAATGCACATTGTGCAGTCTCAAGCCTCAAGCTTCCAGCCTGACACCTTGAGCTACGCAATTGCGTAATCCATTAGATTTTCCTCCCTCCAGAATTGCGCATTGGGAAACTTCAAGCCTCAATCCTGAGCCCTTGAACCCCTCAACTGTGTAATATCCCATCTTGCTCTCCTTACATAATTGCACATTGAGCAACTTCAGGCCTCAAGCCTCAACCTTGAGCTCTTGAGCTCCTCAACTGCACAATCACTTAGTTAGGCCTCTCAAAACTGTGCATTGGGAAACCTCAAGCCTCAGGCCTCAAGCTTGACCTCATGAATCCCTCAACTACGGAGTTCCATGATTCTGTCCTTCAAGAAATTCACATTGGGCAACCTCAAGCCTCAAGCCCTCATGTCAGTTTGTTTGGATGAGGTTTTTACCTCTAAACCGACTTTGCGTCAGTGGAGAGTGGAAAAGTATTTGTGACTCACTCTCGATGATATTTTCTTATTATTCTTCTATAGCAGAGCAGAGCCAAAAAAGTAAAGACATCAATATGGCACATGATTACATGATGATGATGATAGTACATTATGGTACGGGATGATAGGATTGCAGAGGTCGACAAATGGAGCTCTCCCTAGTTGAGAGGGAATGCTAAATTTGGAAACTAGGGCCAAACTCCATGTTGCATTGCTCAAATTATGGAGATGATACTTTTTTTGGATTCCTCTTTCGGAGAGGTGCAAGATTGATCTAAAGATCATCTAGTTTGGATGAGCAAAACTTGTATTTTGAATTTATTTTCCACACGTGCAAATTGTCAAGGTCGATCAAAAATGTAATGTAGGCTCACAAGCCCCAAAATATGTGTCACACACCCATAGTCATGGATATAAAAATGAGAGACATTATTCTCATTTCATCGTTCACTAATCTCACACATCTCTCTCTCATCTGATTGGTTCGTACAACCTTAGAGGCTTCTCTCTCCTCCAAACGTGTGAAAACAAGAAGTTGAATATTTCAAACTAGTTTAGGGAAAATATGGACAGATTTGACCAGTGTTGACTTTGGGTCAACCCACATCATGTGACTGTGTATTTAGCTCAGAAAATCTGATCTTTGAAGGCTGCATTTGAAGACACAGAAATCAAGGTCAAATGTTGACCTTTGACCACGACATTAATTACAGTGTTGAATAGTTTTATCGTAGAAATTTGACTTCCGCGTTGACTGTTTTGTTAGCTGATTTTGGGGTGTGTGTCTAAAGGAAGGTTGAATTTGTAAGTGTCTGACTGAACTTGATTGGAGGTTTAGGGGTTGGTTTGACCAACAAATTCTTTGCTGGGTAGGGCATCCTATTGACTGCTGTAAAATACATTTCTCTCTCTCTCTCTTGAATAAGAAGAATTACAAATTCTTGTCTCTTGTATTGGCTTGTCTTCTGTCAATTTATTTTATGTTCTATCAGCATTTACTTTCAATGATTATGTGTTTTCCAATATGAAATTGAATCAGGCTAATAAGAAGAAAGATTGAAGTAAACTGCTCTAGGAATAGAACATACCATGATTAACTAAAATTAACATAACTTTAATATAGATGGCTATAATATTTTAAGGAATCCTGCAAAAGCTAATGTGGGGAAATACATGAACCCACTTTCCTTTTTCGAATTTGCCCAAAGTCAAGGAAATTTTCAGTGTCATCATCAACATAGAGGTAAAATTTTTCAATCTCATTAGTAATCTGAGGCATTACATCTAAAATAGCTGATGAAATAAATGGAAACGATGTACTATACACTTCGTATGGGTTTGTACCAGTAAGAAACTTTCTTGGCCCTGGTTCACAACGAGCTCTAGGCCCTTCAATTTAATTTCTCCCACCTGTCAGTTGAGGTGGATACTTTGCAGGGCTATATTCAATATCTCCTTCTCAAGGGTCAATCTACAAAAGTTCGAAGTGATGCGAGTAACCTCCCTATAGGTAATCTGAGCATAGATCTGAACAAACCTACAGAGAAGGCAACATAACCTCAAATTTGATGGGTGTTTTTTTAAGTGTATTTTTCTATTGTATCAATTTGGACGAGCATATGTGAGTAAGCCTTTAAATGTAGTTGTTCTAGATTTTTATATAATCTAGGTATGGAATTTTAGTTCTTATTTAAAGAACCAACTATCCACCCACTATCCAAGGGAAAATAACTATGTAATTTCTCGAGTAACATGTTGTGACTAGACGTAGAGTTAATTTGAATCTAATCCACATAAAAGTAAAAAGAAACCAACCTCATATTGATTGTCAATATCCTTTAAGAAATAGAGTTTTGAGGTATGCCTCATGTTTGGATTGTACATTGTTAGGGTAACATAGTAACCACCTTTGGCAAGATAATGCAGTATGTTACAATAGGACATGCCATTACAACTCTCTTCCATACTAGGCTAGAGAGCGTCTCTCAACACAATGATAGATTCAAAGACTAGGAAGCGATCCAATTTGGATGCCAATTGCTAAGCCCCTCCTCTTCTATTGTTGCGGGTAAAGGTACGATTGGTATTGGCAAGATTTATTAGGTGGAATTATGTCACTATGTATTTGAAAAGAGTTGAGAATGCTTCAAGCCTTACGATGCTGCCACACTTCTCATCCAATGATTTTATAAAATTGAAGTCACCACCAAGGATCCAAGGGGCAAGAGCAAGGAGCTTGTGCATCCGAGTAATGGAATCAAGGAAAATAGTCTTGTATCTTGGAGAGTTTGGGCCGTATATGTTATAAAGAAAACATGTCTATGCTTAACCAATTATCCTAGATTGGATTGAGAGAATGTGAAATGCGGAAAACATATTTAAGATTTGAATCTCTCGAGTGTTCTAGATGATGGAAAGGCCCCTTAAATGTCCCTGATCATTTATCATGATCACATAAAAATCTCTACCCCATTTACTTATTATATTTGAAATGACCTCACTATAGGATTTAGTCTCTTGGATCAACATGACCACAAAGTTTTTAGATTTCCAGTTCTCTTTTAGGAGTTTTTGATTGGCTCTATAGTTGAGGACTATGATATTCCATGAGAGGGTTTTGATTTTGGGGTGATGCTGGAAGTAGGGAAACAATTAGTTATCATCCTTATGCACCTTGAATTTACCAACATACCCCTTAATTCATCCAGGAGTTGAAGGTTTTCTTTCTGACCTCTTCTTTTTCCCTCTTTGTGCAATTTTGATGAATCCTTCAAAGGTTGAGATTATACCCCTAGTGGCCCAGTATTAAATTGTTAAGAGTCATTTTTTAGACCAACTTGACACGTTTTGAAGTATGCCCAATTGAGCTATTTTACTTGGTGCTTAGGAAAGGAAAACATGTCTCTCTCTTTTAAATCTTTTTCCAAGCTTAATAGATTAAGGGAGTTGAGATTCATCTCGTCAATTGGGTTGAGGGTAAAATCATGTTTTACGAGTGAGGGGTATTGGGGCATGGATTGTAATTATGAGGGGAGCTAGGGTTCTGGAGGCGTGGATTGGACTAATGAGGGGAGTTGGGGTTCAACGAAGGAAGTGGGATGCAAAAGAGAGGAGCTGGAAGGGCTGATCTTCGCAAAAAAATACATTAACGAATTTGAAGTCTCTGTTTGACATGCATTGTCTTCCCTACATCGACCTTCGTTACGTTGTTGTCATAATCTGCGACCTATGTTACGTTGTTGTCATAATCTGGGGCAAGCGATATAACACGGGGCCTGAATTATATTTTTCAGGGTTTCAAAAGAATTTTGGCACTTAGGGTTTGATAAGGAATTTCAGCTGTCAGGTTTGATAAAGAAAATCTGCTATTAGGGTTCCACAAAATTTGAGAAACTTTGCAGAATTTAAAGTTGCAGTGCAATAGTAGGGACTATATTTTTCATGTTTTTATCAGTTTTTTGTTGGAATAAGTTTATGATGATGTTGAAAAATGAAGAGGGAGTGAGCGGGAGCTTAAACAGGATTAGCCTAGACCGACTGGGTTGCAAGAGGGGTGTTGAGGATCAAGTGGAGGAGGAACAAGCTCCCACATACCTGAATATCACCACCAATTTCCCTTTCTTGGTCATATAAACTGATAAGTTCTCTGCACAGTATAACGATAATGCATGGCATGGCTATGATGTTGGAGAATTACAGTGCAATTTCCCTACTCTGGTTCGAAAGCTTCTTTATTATTTTGAGATTTATGTCAAGGACAAGGGACAGAAAGGCAACGTTTCTATTGGCTTCACCGATCAGCATTTCAATATGACCAGACAACCTGGGTGAGATGCTCTGGCTTGTATTGCTGAATTGAATTTCTTCTGTCATTATGGATTATTGTAGATAAAATTCTTATTGTATTTTCATCTCACTTGAGTTTGCATAGTATGGCATTAGTGTTACAAAGTTTTACTATTAGGAAGTTCAACATATTTGAATTTTATAGAAATTTCTTAAGAGTTACTAGATAATGGTAGAATAATGAATCCTTTCAGTCAAGAAGATGTCAATAAATAAAATAAATATAAATAGTACAAAACTCTATGTCATGGATGTTTCCTTACCAATTGCATCTGTTGAAGAACACAAACATAATTAAAAAAATAAATAAAAATGGAAAAGAAAACAAAAAAATTACACATGAATATTATCTTGTGAATTGAATTGAATTTATAACATCGATACATTAATCTCGAATTTCAAATGGATTTGAATTTACTAAATTATCCCTTATATCCATAATATGCATAGTGCAAGGGAAACCGTTTCTTACCTGGAATATTTGTAGCCCTTTTTTCTCTTTGTTTTTATTTCTTGTTTCATTTCCCATTTCTCACTTCTGGTAGCAGGGTGTCCTTGCAGAACAAACTTTTCTAGCAGACTGTAGGAATATTCTAGTCCAGATTTCAATTGAAGTCCTGTACATAGGATTTTGTCATTGATTTTCCCTGTTCATGTTGTTCTTCCATTGTCAAAAGTTGCAAAAGAGAGATGTTATTGGAGATCTCTTTTTCGTAACACATGTTATTATAGATGGGGTAGTATAGATCTTGCGTTGCTTCCATTTCTTAAGCAGCTGCATTCTACTCTTTGCTTATAGGAAAATTTTTTGGGTTAATGTTTTTATTTTTTTGTTAATAGATTTTCCATGGAGAAGAATCACCAAAGTACCAAAAGGATGCAGAATGGAAAACTAGCTATAGAAAATTTGAAAACATAGAGTTTTTGTAGTAGGTTAGTGATCATCATGAAAGCATCAACCATTTGTTACACAAATGACATCAACCATCTAGAAGTTTTTTTTTCCATAGGAAAAATCATGATTGATATGAAAATTACATGTTGTATATGTTGTTGTGCATATTCTGATATGTCAGCTTGTAGCCGCATTCATAAAAATAAATAGTTATCAGATAAGTTCCAAAAATATAATAGAGTTGTGTACGTATGCATATATAAGTGTTGTGCATTTACAAGAAAATATATAAATAAAAACTGTCACATATGCCATCCAAAAAGAGTTGAGTATCATCAGCTAAGTTAGAGTGTGCCTGCTCTCTATTCTGGTATATCTTCATATGGTCTGTGGAAGAAGTGATAAAACTAATGATCATTATGTTCCATTATCTCCCATTGGTCCCTTAATAGGTGTGTTGCCTCCTTGGATAATGAATCGGAAATTTGATTCCTCTCCCTGTATATATGATGACAAGATATATGGTCAAATTGTGCTTTGAGTTGATATACCTCTTCCAATATATTTTGAAGTGTGTGTGTGTGTGACAAGAAGTAATATCATTGAACCAGTTAATGATGATATTTGAGTCTCTGAAGATCTACAATATATTGCAATGTTTTGTGAGGGAAAACTATAGGAGAGCTCTAAGACAGAATAGTTCAGCATAATTGTTTGTACCCCTCCCTAGTCCAATATTTATTTTGTATAAATGAAGCTCTGTAAGGAAAAGGTGCACTCCCTCCCCCCCCCTGCCGCCCCCCCAACAACCAAGATGTTGAGCAGAGCCATCAAAATAGGCCCACGGAAAGGATTTATTAATAGTTTCGGGGATGATGGACCGAGGAGGAGGGAGAGGGGGGTCATCCGAAATCAAATGGTGAATTGTGGATATATGGGCAGATATGGTCAGCTAAGATGGGAGGAGGTCTTGGAAGATAGATGGATTGCGAGCAATCCAAATACCCCAATAGATTAAGATGGGAAGGTTACGGAGCTTATGTGCTTAGGAGGATTGCCACCATGATTCCCATGCTTGATTGACTGTGGGGCTTGACTAGGTCTTGTTGAGATTGTGGGCTGTCAAGATATGGGTCCAAAGTGATTGGGTAATAGGGCGAAGGATAAAGAGGTGTTCATAGTCCTCCACCACCATTTTACAGAATGTACACCATGATGGGCCGACGAAGGAACGATTTTATAGGTATGCCCGATGGGGATCTTATTGGGGAGGATACACAACATAAGAAACTTTACCTTAAGCTGGAAATTTCAGTTTCCATAGTGGACTCCACCACCAGCAAAATTCCAATGGTTGATGAGGTTCATATATATGCATATAGCCCTCCTTGGGAGTGTATTTTCCATGTTTGGAGATAGCCGAGATGATCTTGTCCTCTCTATCTGTGATGCGAACGTGTGATTTAGAGAGAGTAGATAATTAGAGTGCCCAATTGTTTTCCCATTGACAATGAACATGTAGATCGTGGTAGATTAGCCAACCTTGTGAGAATATGGTTGTGTTGATTGGGTTTGCCACCTGATAAAGAGTATCATAACTAGCATTTTTCAATGCGAGGATGAAATATGGAGGGAGGATATGAGTGTTTCCACTACCAGACCATGGATCACAACCAATATAGACCAAATTGCTACAGACAATTTTCCGTGCAAGTCCAATTTTAATGTATTAAATGGAGTTCAAGATGGCTCTCCATATTGTTGAGATATTAGTTCTGAGAAAATTCCCCCCTTTGATCCATTCAATTGGTTGTAGTGGATGGATATATTTATGTATGAAAACCTTGGTCCAAAGACTATGATCTGTCAGTATTTTCCACACCAATTTTGCAGCCAGTGCCAAGGAGAATGTGTTCAGGTCTTTGATGCCCCAACCCCCCCCACTTTTTGGTAGGGCAATGAGATTCCATCTAGCCCAAGAAAAGTTGTGTCCCTCCTTTGAGCCATTCCACAAAAAACGACGACAATTTCTCTCCTGTTGAGAATACCCTTGGGTATCCAAGCCAAAGACATCTAGTAGACCAAGATGGCCTCTAGAATAGATTTAATAAGTACCAGTCAACCTACCCGAGAGAGTCATGTGTGGTGCCAAGCATTTAGTCTCTTGTCTATCTTTGCAATTAGCTAGGTCCAATCTACAACTCTGTAAATGATTGGTTTAAGGTGAAACCCTAGGTATTTTAAACCATCCTCAAATTTACCAAACTGAAGGGGAACTGCTGCATAGCAAAGTGAGTCTCATGTGGAGAGCATCCATGAATGGTAATAGTATATTTGAAGTTATTACAAGACATACCTATTTCTTTGCAGAACAATTGAATTATAGAGTTGACAACAATTATGTCACCTAGGGATCCATTTAGAAATATAATGACATTGTCCACAAATAACAGATGTGTCAGTATGCAATTTTCTAAGATTTTGATATCTTTCAACTTGCCCCTCTCCCTTTCATCAATCAGGCACCTTCTCATACCTTCCATGAAAAGTAGGAAAAGTAGAGGGGAGAGTGGGGATCCCTGTGTAAGGCTCCTCTCTGGGTGGAAGAATTTTGTTGTTGCACCATTTATGAGTATGCTATAGGAGACAGAGGTGATGCAAGACATGATCCAGTTGATAACTGCTATTGGGAAGCCAAGATGTGTGAGGAGCATTTTGATATAGAGCCAGCTGGTGTGGTCTAAAGCTTTTGCAAGGTCGATCTTAAGGATCATGCCTTTAATCATCTTAGTGTGCATAGATTGAAGTCCCTCCTGTGCAACCCCAATAGCTTCATGAATCTGCCTGTTTTATAGGAAAGAAAATTTTTCGGGGGAGATATGTTCAGATAGGATGGGCTTGAGTCTGTTGGCAATAATTTTGTAAATGCAGTTACACATGGAGATAGGGATAAAGTCCTTAAATAAGGAGGGGTGGTTAGACTTGGGGATGAAGGAAATGAAGGTAGAGTTAAAAGCATTGTTTAGGCGACCTGTGCTCTTGGTTTCTTCCACCACCTCCAGTAGCTCTTGTCCCAGAAGATCATAGAAATCAAGGTAGAACTCAACTGACCATCCATCAGGGGCAAGACTCTTGTCCTTCTTGAACCATTTGAGAACAACCTCCAACTCTCCCATAGTGACTGGGTTGAAAAGTTCCTCTGCATAGTTTTGGTCCACATACCTTGGGTATAATCCAACTACCTTGATTTTTTCTACTAGGGTGACATCCTGAGGGCTTTGTAGAGGTTCCTGAAGTGTGAAGTGCCCAGGTTGGCCAGCTATTCAAAGGATTCAGCAGGAGTGCCATCCAAATTTTTGAGTTCCCAAATGGTATTTATGGCCCGTCTACATCTAGAAAATTGTTGAAAGAATTCAGTATTTTTATCCTTTGCTTTTAACCATATGGACTGAATTTTAAGTCTCCAAGATTCTTCCCTGTCTTTGAGGATTTTAAGGCGATCAAATTCCAATTTTATGAGGTAATATTTGGCAGCATTACCACCATAATTTGGATCCTCAAGTTGATAAATCTCCCTCTCAATCTTGGCAAGCTCTTGGTCTGTCCATCGTCTCTTGTCTTTTTCCCATTCGATAGACATTCTCTTAATAAGGTGTAATTTATGGGCAAAGGAGGCAGGGCTGGTGTTGTCGAGATGATTCAAGGAACTCCTCCAAGCCTGATTGATCATCCTAATATAATCTTCATCCTGAAGCCTAACTGAACAGAACTTGAAGGGGGAGGCATGGTTGTGGGATTCTCTAGAGATCTCAAGGTAAATGGGTGAATCATCAGAAATTACCCATGATCCAACCCATTGTCTGTAAGATACCAAGTGATGTAGCAATTTCTCCTTGATAAGGAATCTATTAAGTCCTTGGGAAATGATAGCATTACCTGTACGCTGGTTGCGCCAAGTAGGGCAGAGTGATGCCATGGTGGGATCAACCAGGTGATGGAGAGAAGATATGTCTGAAGAAGTCTATGAGTGGGTCCATGTGAGCATTGGATCCCTAATATTCGGCAAGGCCCATAGAGAAATTGAGGTCCCCTACCAATATGAAGTTATCTACTTGCATGAAGGTTGTTTGAAGTAGGGCGAGAACCAAAAATCCTGTCAATGATGACAGGGTCCATATACATTGAAAATCCTTAATACTTCCCTAAGTAGCTCAAAGAATATGTCAGCTACAAGTACTCCCTCCCTACCCTAGCAATTGATGAGTCTGATAACCCGTGGGTTATAGCCCAGAGCCAGACCGCCCAATCGCCCTCGGGCATCCAGTGCATGAAAGATCTAGGATGGAAAGAGGGAAGAGAGGACAACAGTAGTAGCCTCAGATGGCCTTAGGGTTTCTTGTAGGAGCATAATATCCACATTAACTAAGTCATAGAGGTGCCTAAGGGAAAGGCACTTAGCAGGGCTAGCAAGCCCTCGACATTTGAAAGAGAGGCATTTCATTGGGTAACCATAGGGGGGGAATTTATTGCTCTAAGGACCCCTTCAATGGATAATTTCTTACCAGCCGCAATGTTCAGGCCATCTTGTAATATGGCCTTGGATATATTAGAGTGTCGACCTGGGAGGGTTTAATAGGGATGTGGGGAGGAGTGGGTACAGGACCCAAGCCAACAAGGGAAGTTGAGGGACGAGGTCAGAGATTATAAGAGTTAGAGGATGCAGAATCAATTGTATTCTCAATCAAGGGTAACAAGGAGGATGGGGGTGGGGGGATGGATGGGGTAGAAGAGTAAACCTCAGGGGTGGATATAGTGGAGCATACTATGGAAGATACTCGAATACCAAGTGGAATAGATTCAGTACAAAAATGCAATGCAGGAGAACACAAGATAGATGAAAAATTAAAAGGGGAGAGAGGAGATGTATCGATACCCGAAGGGTGTCCCGATGCTGTAGCCATTGTCATGGATCTGGTGATCCTAGTCGAAGTGCGGATAGTAGCAACATTGATAGTCCCTAAGGGTGGCAGGTCTTGTGACGATTTAAGATTACCTGAAAATAGATTCTGCATGTTTAGTGAGATGGTGATCAGATCTTGTGGTGCCCAAGGAGTGGCTGAAGTAGGTGCAATAGGAGCATTAGTGATTAACAAGAATTCCTAGTACACATGCCCGACCTTGTGACAACGTCTGCATCTGAAGGGTAAATCTTCATAGTCCAAGATTTCTATGTAAGTCGTATTCCTCCAATGAATCTTGAGGGACTTCTCCAATCCCTCCCTTGTATCTAGGTGAACCAGAATGTGAGAAAAGGCCATCTTTCCTGACTAAATGTAGGTCCGATCGTGATCTAAATAAGTCCCCAGTATGTTCCCAATGCTAACAAAAATCTCCTCCCATAAATGCAGAGGCAGACCAGGGAGACAAACCCATATGGGGCCAGCCCCTAAATTTTCCCTCTCTGGATCGAATAAAGGGATCCATCTCTTAAGGTGGACAGGTGCAAGTTTGATGTGCCAGAACTATGAGAGAACCCAGTCTGTAAGATCCTTGGAAGTGAATTGGAAGGAAAACCATCCCTTCGTCAATGTGGATACAGTGGGGAGCTCCTATAGGATGTTGCTCCAAATTTCAATTACCCATTACCGAAGCCTCTTTGCGCTGTAATTTCGGCCTCGAACCCGACCCACCAAAACCTGGTCCACAGTCCCCATAACAACCGCCATTTGGATTCCCTCACCAAGGGTGAGGTGACTGCCTTTGTTTCAGACCTTGACGCACTTATTTTTCCAGGCTACACAAGGGTGTGCACAGGTGGAGTGTGGCTTCAAGGAAACTGAGGATGGTGGAGTGGTAGCTGCATCCGTGGGCGGGGGGATGTTCAGTTCAGGGACGGTGACGTTGAAGCAGCCAGATGGTGGGCGAGATGAAGCAGGAGCAGTACGGGATGGGATAGGGGATATGGACACCGCAAGAGGAAAGGCTGTGTGCAGCTTACCTATGGATCCAGGGCAAAAAGTAGAGGGTAGGGGTAACCCCAGAGAGTTGATAAGAGAAGGGTTTGGACCCAAGGGTTTCAGGAGCGGCAAGGGGAAAGTTTGTGAAAGGAAAGAAAGTGAGGACTAATATGGATGACGAAGGTCGAGTGAGTGGATGTGATTGAATTCAACCGTAGTGAGTATGATTGGGGAAGTAACAGCATTGAGGTCAGGAACCAAAAATGAGTCAAAATCTGGGATAGGGTATGAGGAGGCGGGGTGAGGGAGTGAAACCCTAGAAAAAACGTCTTGTAAATGGGAGGAAACAATTGGTAAAGTGCATATCATATCTGTAGTGAAACGCGAAGGGTGAGACTAGATGTCAGTGAACGTGAAATGATCCTTGGAGTATTCAAAAAGCTCTTTGTCCATTTCAGAGGCCATGGTCAAAGTGCAACCGACAAACACAACTGGGAGACCGTCGATAGGGGGTGGCGAGGCAGTCACAACAGTCCAACAACAACACAGGGGTCAGAACACCATTGCACGGGCAGGAAGGGGTAAACCGTTGGGGACGTGGAGAACCAGGGGTGCCCCTCAAAACGCCAGTCCGCAAACCCACAGGTCACGGGTTCGAGCCACCCAGGTCACAAAGTTCAAACATGCCCTCATCCTCCTTCCATCTTCGCGCACATCTCCTAGAAAACCATCTAAAAGTTATAACTTATAGCATTGTTATTAAATGATCAATCATAACATCAACCTTCAATTTTCAAATTTCAATGGATAACATTTGTCATCAACCATGAAATGAAACATGGCATCATGACTGAAGAGTTGTAATATACAGTGAATGTTCAAACTTGAACCTTAAAGTTATATTGTGATATGATGTTTAAAAATAGTCCAAAATAAAGAGTTAAGACAAATAATTATAAGATTTAGAATCTATATTATAAATTGAAAAAGACAAATAATTTTACAAACTATCAAGTTTTCCCCTTGTTGGTGAGAAGTTGTTAATTTTAGGGGATTCAAAATTAGTGATCATGTTGAAGGACAAAATGTTGACAGATATTGATCTTATTAATGATTGTAGAGACCTAGTTCAAATACATGAAGATGTCTAAGACTTCTCTTAAATAAGAAGGCTTAACATATTTTTTGAAGCCTGAATTTTATGCTAATGTTGGAGTCAAAAGAGGTGAATTAAAAATTGATATAAAGTGCCACCTCATAGGAATTAAGGGTTCTAGTTGGAGACTTGGTGTAAGGCCATTGAACAAGGAGTTTATATTATTTGTAGATATGTAGTTTTTCCAATTCATATATGGTGTGTTGATTGGAGTAGGGAAATAAGGGTTCTACTTACCTAAGTGCGAAGGTTAGCAGAGGGACCCACAAGATAGCCACTGAGTAGTGTATTAATTTATTTAACTATTTCCTAAAGTTGGACTTATAAAAAACTTAAAAATCCTAAGTTAAATTACGATTCAATCTCATCCCTTCATCAATATCTAATCTCAACCATTGAGTGTGAAGCAGGGGCTTTGGTAGAAATTATAAGAGGAGATAGAGTGAGTAAGTGGCCAGTGAGTGGAGCACAAGCAGTGTGGTAGATCAGTGAAGAGAGAGACTAGGGTTTCAACAGATTGCAGAGCTAGTGACTAAGAAACAGATTGAGTGAGGGTCGTGTTGTTCTCCCAGCCTCAGCAAATTTATTCCACTCGCATGTGTGCACAGGAGGAGAGATCTACAACTCGCATGTATGCAAAAATAGGCAGATTTGTGCGACCCTTCGGCAAATCAAGTGCATAGTAGGGATCTCGATTTATCTTGGGAAAACTAGTTAATTAATAGGAATTAATTACGGAAAAGTGAGAATGCTATAGAAACTCACACAGATTTAGTTTGAGATGATATTAGCCATTGATGGAGATCTAATCATGGTCGTTGGTTCACCAACAAGAGATTGTAAGAGCAACTTGATGCGTAGAGGAGAAGACATCTCAGAGAGTTTTCAACATCCAACTGCAGTGATTTAGAGAAAGGACATTGTTGAGCACTGAGAGGGAGTTCTGTAGCAAAGGGGCAACAAAATTTTTGAATAGGAGACTCCAAAATTTCCAGTGGTAGTTTTTCGGAGTGCCAGAGGAATTTTTTAGTTGAAAAAAGGGGCTACACAGGGGCCTGCGCAAAGTACCACTAGAGGCAATTCGATTCAACTCAAGAGGAGGTCGATTAAGTTGCAGGTGGCCAGAATAATTTTCCAGAGGGTTGGAGGATCACTTCTAGAGTAGCAACAGTCAGACAGAGGCAGATTCAAGGCAGTTTCGAGCAGTTGTAGTAGAGCAGTGCGCAGAGGCTTGCGCAGGGGTTCTTGGATAGCTAGTTCGAGTGCATAGTAGGGAAATCAATTTATCTTGGGAGCTGATTAGTGTTTCTTTCTGGAGAAAGGGAAGTTTTCCCTTGCTTTAAATTTTCTAAAGACTTCCCTTTTGCTGAAGATAATAAAATGCACACAAATTTTGCAGGTTTTCCTACCCTTTTGCTAAAGATAATAAAATGCACACAAAGTTTGCAGGATTTCCCTGGAGTTGGGGTTTCTTGGGTATATATTGTATCTAAGCATTAAATGTGTTTGTCTTCTGATTTATTATGACTCATACTCGTATAAGACTCGTCTGGCTATTGGATCGGTGACCCGTATAAGACTCAGGAACGACCCATATAAGAATCGTATAAAACTCGGAAAAATACATAAAAACTTAAAAAAATATGATCTCCAAAAAAAACAATATTAAAAAAATATGAATTTTTAGTGGGTCCACGAGTCTTATGTGGGTCCTATGCAGGTTACATGCGGGTATTCATGGGTTCAATACAAGTATACGAGTTTTATGCAGGTTTGGACGAGTACGGGTAGAGACTGCGGGCCCTATGCGAGTGACTTGTCTTGCTATAGAACCCGTCAAGACCCATAAGTACTCGTGGGTATTATAATAGTTGTGCTACACTTGTTATAAAAATGAATGTATTTGCAATTTAAGTTTCTGGAACAACTATTATTTTCATTTCTAGTTTTTACATTGAGAAAATTGTGAATCAGTTAGTGGGTTTAAGGAAATCTAACATGGTCCATGGACGATATTATCTTATTTAGGTATTCATAGTTATTATTTGCAATGTCAATTATGTATGTCCTTTGAAGTGGTTAATATTACATTGTTGTTAGTGAAATATAATATATATCCATGTCAATGTAGATAAAAAGAATCTATATATTAATGAGGTTATAAAGGTATGCTAAATCAAATAAGGTGAAGGAATTACATACAAACCCCAAGTTGATAAAGTCAACATGTGTGATTTGGAGAAGTCTACAGTGGTATTATACAGTTGTTGTAATGATGACTTTGATAATAATGTCCCAAAGGGTGTTATTATTGTTGAGGATGAAGACTTAGATCACCAGTTTGGCTAAGAAAAGAAGAAATATGTAGGAAATCAGTTGGTTGAGCGTTGGCTTCATGGCCTCCCAAACCTTCACTTTATGTGGTAAAGCTGTAAAATGTAATGTTCTTGTGAAAATAATTTCCAAAAATACGAATTAGCCTATCAATCCCCATAGGATATATTCCTTGATAAAGGGGAAAAACCCCAAAATACCAATATTTGGGCAAGTTTTGGGGAAGATGGGCAAAGAAACCCATTGTTGGGGCTTGGTGTGAATTTTACTCAATTAAGGAGAGAATCCCCTCAAGGAAATCTATAAATACAAAAGGGTTGAATTCATTTGGATCATCATTGGATTGGAACAATTATCTCTATTTTATTTGAGCCTGAGGCTCTGAGGGCTTTAAGACCCCTTTCTCCTATTGATTTCAGTGGTGAAAGATTGCACCCTAGGTGATAAAATTATTTCTATATTTTATCTTTCTTATCTTGTTTTGGCACGGTAATTTCTTTACATAGGGAAAAAAAGATAGATTGGTGGAAGGATCTAAAGTGAAGCAAATCGATCCACAGCTAGAGGAAATTTTCCTAGGGCATATTTGTAGTCCATCCTGAGGCAACTGAAGCTTCCTATATTGTAGATAGAAGCTTGAGGAAATCTGAAGTCATATGAGGTAGACAAACTCGGAGTTTCTCCCCTGATAGAGTGACAAGGCTGAAACATTCAGTGGCAACAAAATGAGGTCTGAGGAATACCACTGAATCTCTCTATGGCCTGGGATTTATGGAATGCGAAGATACTTATAAACTTGGAATAGTCGGAAGCCTTTGAAAACCTAACCGAATCCTTCTAACATATACGATTTGTCTTGAAATTGTTCAGTCAAGGTCCTGAGGCAGATGCAAAAGTGTTTACAGAGGGAGTTCACAGGTCCTTAAACTCGGCATTAGCCTTCCTGTGATAAACTAGGATTTGAGGGTATTTCATTTAGTCTATTAGTTGTCAATAAAAAATATCAAATAACTGATTAGATAGATGTATAACTTATTATTGGATTACCTTTCTGTGGACTCATTGTCTCTACTCGAACAAGTGACATTGTGGATGAAAGAACAATGCTATAGGGGTTGATGACTAAGCAATGATAATTGATGAGAATCCATCTGATACTGTGTTATTAAAAGAATTTTTGGTCTTTTCATTGATTGAACGAAGAAATGTCAGTGGAAACCCTAGATGCCTAAAGTCATAGATTTAGAATTAAGTGGCAAACAATACTATTTAGTTGAATTTTTGTTGGACTGTTGAATCTCTGGATATGGTATGAAATATTATACTGTATTTCTTATTGATGAATTATCAGTAAATATTATTAGAACTATAATATTTCTAAATTATACAGTTACTACCTATTTCATGGTCAAATAAGGGAAATAATTCTGATGGAGACCATAGTTCTTCAAGAAACCCTGAGTACAAATTTCTCTAGGTCATTACAGTGGTATTAGAGCTGACTCTCCTGCCAGTCTAGAGGGTGGTTGAAGATGGAGCAGCTGGAATTTTTTTTTGGAAAGGAATATGTAATGTCATGGCATAAGTTAGAAGAGCAGTAAGTAGAAAATATTAAAACACTGCAAGAAGGGAACAAAATGGCCCTTACAAGATTAGAAATATTTAACAAAAAGGTTGTAGTATCTAAGGAAAATGAAAAATATCAATCCATAGAACTCGATGATAAGAGAACACAACAAAAAGGAGGTATATGGAACGATTTTCTGGCAGCTGCAAGAAAGTCAGATCAAATGATATTGATGATAAGCCCAAGCCTCTAAAATAAATCCATGGCTAGTGGTAACAGTACTAAAGATAAAAGAAGTCGGCTAAATCTTAGGGAACAAGATGGAATTCTCAAGGAAAGGGACAACTGTTCTAATAGAAATATCATTCAAATTTCATATATGCTAAATACAAATGCAGAGGATGAAAGTATTCTTGATATAGGAGAAGGTAAAGACAATAGTACCCCCTCTGATAGCATGATGAAAATCCCTCTATCTAGAGGGTCTCCCCTTGAACACGACTAAAAAAAGAAAGATACGTTCCAATCTTTGGTTGTGGCTATACAAGAAGCAGACAAGTGCCTACGAGGATCTAGAAAGAGAAGAAAGGAAGCATGAAGGTGATTTGCGAATATTTTCTTCAAACACTGAGTATGGAGGAGGGACAAAACATGGTAAAAAAGCATAGTTTACAAAGGTGATTGTTGATGATTTTGATGGTGCATGTGTTAAAATGGATAAGGAAATTTCGGCAATAGAAATTAAGAATTATAAAAACATGGAAGAAATTGCACAAACACCTACATTATTGAAAGAATATGTGACCCAAAGAAAATTGTCCAAATCGACAAAAAATAAGAGAAGGAAGCGGGCATATATCTACTTGACAACCTTTCATCATTATCCCAACTTCACATGGATCAAATTTGAATTCATAGAGGGGTCCCAGTTACATGAAAAATGTGGAAGATTTTTTTTTAGCTTTTGAATGTTAGAAGACTACAGAAAGAATAATGAGAAAATGGAGGGGAGAAAAATCACTCGTTTGTAGCCAATCTCTTAAGACACAGGTAAGGTGACAAGCGACAAGCAGTAAAATAATTCTTAGGAAATATGATGTGAAGCTACTTGGGAACACTAGAAAATTTATGGGATTAGATGAGGAAAACTGGCGATAGAGGAGGAATAATTCCCAGTGTCTACTTTCAGTAGCTCTGAAGGACAAGCTTGTGAATTGATAAATGAAGTTGGTGGAAATATAGAATCTCTTATTGAGGTTGTTGTTAATGAATTGTAGTCCCAACAGGATACTCAGTTGGATAGCAACTTTTAGAGAGCTATGCACACTCACGATCAACATAGTATGGCGCATTGTGCTGATGATCTCCAACTAGTTCCATTTCAGAAAAAAGAATCATTTTTACATTTGAAATTGAAGAAACAGTCAAACTGCCCTCCAAAAAATTGTTTTCATCCTTTGAAAATTCCCTGGGAAGTGCTTTTCAACAAGATTTACATTTTATGGTCAGATATGCACTAAAAAGTTAAAATAGATGAGACAATTGTTGAGAAGGAATGCCCATATGTCTATCAAATAGCTAGGTTTGAAACAATTTCATATATAATTGGTGATCTTCCTGCTAGAGATTACTATATTCACTTAGCAAAGATCATATTCACAAATGGCATATCTGGGATGCGAGGTTTTAATGCCTTTATACAGGAGGAAAATATTCTTTCTGAGCTTGACATATATGCTCGGGTTGGTTCAAACACTCCACTTGTTTTGATGGATACCCCAACACATGTTATTCATGGAGGAAATTTAACTCTTAGATCTGAAGCAGTCACTGGTAGCCCTATTGTATGTGCCAACTACATTAGAAAGGGCGTTCTTTTCCTTGATTTTCCTCCTGTACTATAACTTTAGTTGAAATGATATGAATATGATTTCCTATGAGATACAATGATCTAGATAAATGACCAATATGAATTTCCACTTCAACTTGACTTGGACAAGGACAACGATGAATATATTTCTCCAGATGCAGGTGACTTGTTGAAGCTATTGGATGTATATTCTAATGAAAACACATTACCAACTACATATGGTGAACTTCAGCCTTCTCTTGGAAATCATTGTTTAAAGATAGTGGAGTTCATTACAGTCCCACTAAGGATGGGCAATGAAGTTGCTCAACAGGAATTAGTCAAGTTGGGTGCTATTCAAAAGATTATACATCTATTTTTTTATTATCCTTTTAACAATTCCTTGCATCAACAAGTGGAGAGCATCATAGCATCATGCTTAAAGAACAAGAATACATCTCCCATCAAGCATCCCCTTTAGGATTGTAACTTAATTGGAAGTTTTTTGGCAACGGAAAGAAATCCCATTGTTCTTGTTGATCAGAATAAGCCAACAATATCTTACCCAGGAAAGGTTTCACCAAGAATAGGGAACATTGGTCACTTGACATGAATTGCAAACAAGCTTACTCAGTTGGGAATAAATAATATCTTGATACAATCATTGTTGTGGAGAAACGACGAGTGGAATAATTGGGAAACAAATGTTCCTTCAAAATGTAATGTAGTGGGGAATTTTGTCCAGTGGACATGTAGACACTCAACAGTACACAAACAGAATATAGCTGGTGACGAAGATGATTTTCGTGGCAAAGATTATGATAGGTCAACAATGGCCAATAACCCGATTCAAGTATTCTGATATGGAATGCTTGACAGTGAAGCTGGGGAAGAGGCTTATGGAGCCATTGGTAAAGACAATGAGGATTCCTTCTTCGATGATGAGTTAGCAGAAGTGGTTGTCTTCTCTCTCAGAATGGGTAGAAAATAGGATGGTGTGATGCTAAGAGAGACGATGTTCACCAATACAAATTGGTTTTCCCTTCAATATGACATGCATACTAACTAGTCAGTGCCGGCATCTCTTGTTTCGTCATCTCCCAGAGTAGAGGATGTTCAAATAAACAACATAATAACATCAACTAATACAGGTGGTAATAGTAGCAGTAACAATTAAATTGTGTTAAAATATGGGAAGTTGGTAGATACATCCACTTCTACAAAAGTCATTTCAAATTGCATAGATATAGAAGCCAAGCCAGAAAGAACCTTAAATTCTGATTTGTCCTTGGAGCTGGAGAAGATTGATATATCTGATAATTTGAACTTCCCTCAATATGTTGAAAGAAGTATTAATATATTTTCTGTCAAACCCCCTGATTGGGTGGAATGGGAGAATGTAGTAGATTTTTAGGGCACTTCTAGCAGAAATCCATTTAGTGAAAACAATCCTTTTGAAATAAACATTGGAAATCCATCAGAGGCAGGTGTTAATTTCGAATTGGCTTGTACAGGCCAAGACTCAAGGATAAAAATGGATCATGTAACTGGAAAAGATACAATTCAAGATAGTTTTGTTCCTGAACAAGAGGAGGAAGAAGAAAATAAACTAGCGAAGAAGACAATATTTCCCTTGTTTGAAGAAAATATGGAGTTTGTGGGAACATAGAAAGCCATGGAACATGATCTAAAGGAAGGAATCGAGGAAGCCACAATGAACTTGTCATTGCTTGATGTCAAGAAATGTTTGGAAGGGGAGATTGTAATGTTCCCGCAAAATTCTACCAAAAATTCGAAGTAGCCTATCAATCTATGTAGGCTATAGTCCTTGATAATGGAAAAAAACCCTAAAATTCCAATGATTGGGAAAATTTTGGGGTAGCTGGGAAAATAAACCCAAAGCTGGGGCTTGGTGTGAATTTTATTTAATTAATTAAGGAGAGAATCTCCTCAAGGAAATATATAAATACAAGGGGGTTGAATTCATTTGGATCATCATTGGATTGAAACAATTATCTCTATTTTCTTTGAGTTTGAGGCTTCGAGGGTTTTAAGACCCCTTTCTCCTATCAATTTTAGTGGTAATAGGTTCCACCCTAGTTGAGAATTTTCTTTCCATATTTTATCTTTCTTATTTTGTTCTAGCGTAGGAATTTCTTTACATAGGGAACAACTAGATTGATTGGTGGAAGGATTTGAAGTGAAGCAAATCAACCTACTGTGAAGTTGGATGAAATTTTCCTAGGGAAGATTTGTAGTCCTTCGTAAGGCAACCAAAGCTTCCTATATTTCAGACATAAGCCTGAAGTACTCCAATTCATCTGAGGGATAACAACTCAAGTTTATCTTATGATAGAGTGACAAGGAAAAAACATTCTGTGGCAACAAGATGAGGTTTGAGGAAGACCATCGAATTTCTCTTTGGTCTGATATTTATGGGACGTGAAGATACTTTTGAACCTGGGATAGTCTGAAGCCTTTCAAAACATAACCGAAGCCTTCCAATAGATACGATCTGTCTTGAACTTGTTCGGTCAAGTTCCTGAGGCAGATGCGGAAGTCGTTACAGAGGGAGTTCACAGTTGCTTAAACTCGGTGTTATCCTTCCTATGACAGACTTGGATTTGAGGGTATTTCATTCAGTCTATTAGTTGTCCATAGACATGATCATGTCACTGATATATATATGTATAACTAATTATTGGATTACCTTTATGTCGATTCATTATCTCTACTCAAACAAGTGACACTAACATTGTGGATGAATGAATGGTACTACAAGTGTTGATGATTGAGCATTGATAATTAACGATAATCTATCTAATACTATGTTATTAAAAGAATTGCTGGTTTTTTCATTGAATGAACAAAGAAATTTTAGTGGAAACCTTAGATACCTGAAACCCTAGATTCATGATTAAGTGGCAAACAATACTATTCAGTTGAATTTGTATTGGACAGTTGAATCTCTAGATAAGGTATGAAATATTATATTGTATTTATTATTGATGAATGATCACTCAAGGTTATTAGAACTGTATTTTTTCTCAATTTCACAGTTACTACCTATTTCATGGTCAAATAAGGGAAAAAATTCTGATGGAGACCATAGTTCCTTAAGAAACCCTAAGAGCGAAATTGCCCTAGGTCATTACATAAAACACAAGTGAAACTCTAGGGGAAATTCAAAACAGTTACAAAATGTCACCATAATAACTCCTTCACTTGTTTTAGTCTAGCTCTCCTTCGGCACAAGAGGGCAATACCTGATTATTGATGTTTTAGCAAACAATAAATAAAAGGGTTTGAGTTTATATTTTTTGGGTGGTTGAGAGGAAGACCAATGCCAAACATGAACTTAGGACAAATGGATTCTAAGGATATTTAGAGAGTTGGAATATATGCGAATGGTGATGAGAGATAATGCTGTTACAGAATGCTAGGATCTATCTATGAATGTTGTTTCAGATTGCAGAAAATTAACTAGAGGGCCCTTCCAAGGGTGCTCCACGTACATATGCAAGTCAAAAAAGAGGTGAACTTTCTATAAACTGGGATCTACCCTACCTTTCACTTATATTATAGAAATAAATTATCCAATTTAATGACAACAATCAGCAAGGGAAAAGCATAGGAAACGCCTCAACAAACATCCTTGTTTAGATGGCAGATTTTTCCCTTTAATCAAAGCCCTTTACAGCAGAATTTAAGTATAATTTCCAGTCAATAGAAACAACAATATGGATATTCTTAGTTTAATGTATTCATTATGTGTACTTGATTCTATTGTTTTTTTTTTTAGCTCACAATTCTATTCAAGGTGTATGTTGTATTGTTTGTCATCTACTTGTAGTTACATGGAAAACACTTAATTGCATACTAAATTCTAGTGATGTAATCATGATATTAAAACTAAGTCTTGAAGGTACATTGCTATCGATAGATGTGTGATTCTTATGAAATAGGGGGTGAGGGGATGTTAGGGGACCAGGGTATACGTATGGAATTTCTATACTTGAAAACATTTAGAAATTAAAAACTCAACTAAAATGTATTGCCATTCAATATTTCATCCGTACTCAATTTCAATTTGACATTCATGATTCAGGATTGAAAATTCTCACTCAAACATTAAATAATCATATGGCATACAATGATTAGAAAAACAATAAACTTGATCATTTATATTTATAGTTCCATTGTGTTAAACCTACTACTTATAAAAATCATCTAATGATGTTTTAAAAAATGGAATAGGAAAAGCAACATAGTTGGTTTGTGAAGAGAATTTTCTAGTTTTTATGTGTCCTATAGTATGATGGTTAGAGTAAGGCACTGCACTAGTGTTGACACGGACTGTTGACTCTCATTAGCACACACAGGTCCACCAGGCTAATATATTTTCGGTGTGATTCCCACCCTTTACTGATGGACCCTCTAGTTTGTGCCATAGGCTACAACATTCATTTTAAAAGGGTTGATATTTTTATACATTTTTGTCTTAATTTGCAAGAAATGAAGTGCAGGAAATAAAATGGAGAAAGCTAAATCCTAGTACACAAAATGAAATCAATTGAAAAAGCATGATACATTACATTAATTCAATATTTAACAAAAATAAATGTATAAGATGGCTTGATACAATTTAAAATTTAAATCTACTGTTGTCCTAATCAGCAAGTCAACAATGCATATATATATGGATTAGTGCTAAGAAACAATTCATAAACATAGCCCATTTTCTAATCTGGGACTTGCAACTTTGTATCTTTTTATTTCTTATAAGATATACTTCAGGTCTTATGTTTTTTACCTCATAGGTTAGATATGCTTCTATACAATCTACACTTGCACTGCCACTATATCTTGTTTTTGATGCACCTAGAAATTTATTTAACATATTTATGATCAATTGTTGGACATATATATATATATATATATATATATATATATATATATATTTGTTTAATTTACCTTATTGACAGAAATTAAGATAGCTTGGATTCCACAAATAACATCTCCAGCTTTATTCAAATACTTTCTATCAGTGTCTCAGCTTCTTTTACAGGATCACTTGTCTCCAAAATTGTGAATCCTTTTTGGTAATTACTACTTTCTTTTATACAAAATTGGAATCTGGGTAGGTGAAGTAATTTAGCTTCCTGAATATTCACCTCCCTTGATTAGCCAATAAAACTTTAATCATTTACATCTGTAACCTCTTCTTTGTAATCCTTCCAGGCTTTATATTCTCTTTATATTTTGAATGAGTTGGTAAAGTGGTGTTGTTAAAATGGCAGTTGGATGACACCTAGACTATTTTGGAGTTTGGTTTGCCTCTTCTTTAAGTTATATTTGTAGACATAGAGTAGATCCTTCTGTGTTGTTGGGGTCTGTGTTGAAAACAATAGCGTGGAAGGTCTTCCTAAATCATGCCTTAGTCAAGAAATACCACGGTCAATCTTTATTTAGCATGGATGAGTTCGTGAAACAAGGAAAATCATCTGTGGAGTTGGAGGAACAGTCAAGTGCACTTCCAACAGGCAGTTCGAGTTTGGAATAAGACGAGTTGAGAGCTTTAGTTTCGATTGAGACAAAGACAAGTTATAACTCCAAGTTATGAGTGGAGAAGAGTTCAGTTTGAACTCAGTTAACTTAACAATCTCAACTGCTTTTCTAAAATTGTACTTGCTAGAATTTACAAGATCGAATTTCTTAAAAGAAGGACGAAAGGTACAATTGTATTCATTATTTTTTTGCATGAGTTTGTGTGAGGATAGCTTCTTGCTAGGAGAGCGTATCAAGGAGGAGCCTGTATGCAGATTTGAGAGAGACCATTCCTTGCAGTTTTGTGCTAGGATTTAGTTGTAAATTCCTAAAGAATAAGAGCCTATTCTGTGCTAGGTAGTAGGAGATTTCTTGTGCTAGGAAATAGGGATAAATTGCGCAAGGAAAGAGGAGATGGTTCAGGGTTTCTTGCAGGGAGTTTCAAGCTTAGTGTAAGTAGTGAGAATAGAGAGTTTTCTATTGAAGCAGATTGCCTTGTAAAGAGATCTATTTGTTCAATTTTTGTCAATAAAATTCTACAGCAAGAAGAGGGTTTTCCCAGTTGGGTTCCCTAGAAAAAATTATTGTGTTATTGTGTGACTGTGTTTCTTTATCTATGTTTCTATTTTGTTGCTTATTTAGAGTAGAGAATTTCTGTGTCTTGGTGAATCAAAGTTAGTTTCATATTTTTCAACAAGGAGTTACAGAATTTAAAGGAAAATCTACATGGTATAGGAGCAGAGAACAACATAAATACCAGCACCAGAGAATGGATTTGTAAAGAGCAGTTATTTGGACAAGGAGGATGGTGTACCAAGGACTGAGAGCATATCATTGTTTAGAAGGAGCATCCAACTCCTTCTCATGGAATGAAAGGATCACAATACTGTTGGAAGATAATGGTGTTGAAGAATTTGTTAAGAACACTATACCACCACCATAAGATGCCCAAAAATTGGCCTGACATACTAAGAATGATATCAAGGAAAAGAGGATTATTCTAGAGGGGGTAAAAGATCATATTATTCCTCATTTCTATGAGAAGACTGCATATGATATGTTCAAAGCCATCTTCGATCTGTTTCAAGGCTACATTGATGTTGGGAAGCTAGCTCTCAAGGAGAATCTAAGGAGTCTCCAGATGAGAGAAGGAAAGCCCATCGTCACATATCTTTGGAAGTTCACTCAGGTTCGAGATGAGATAGGTGTTGTGGGTGTCAATGTACCAGAAAGTTACCTTATGAGATTTGCTATACTAGGACTATGACTAATGTGTTATACGCTAGGATGATTTTGCCCTAGTGTTCCCTGCAGCAATTTAATTTTTTCTTTCTCTACTGCATATCTCAATTTGATATACTTGTTGAACAACCAAACTTATGTAATGAAGAAATGAACAATATACCATCTAAATATTCTATTTTATGTAAACAACAATACAAAAAAACCTTTTGTAAGACATTGTATTATTCAATAATGTGAAAACCATAAAAGTCAATCTCATACAGTTCATAGTTCAGTCTAGAACATATATGATCCACACATGACAATGGCAGGCTTCTCGTCAACATATCAATCCCCTAACCAGGGCCCATAGTTGAAACATCCTAAGTAAACTCCTCCAGACAACTTCAGACCTATATTAGACTACTTGCTATGCTTGATCCGAGGATGCTATAGTCCTCGACCATCCTCTATCTACCAAGTCCACTTTAGGAATTACTTCAGCCTCCTCTACTTATCAATGACCTCGACTTAAGCCACAAGAATATTCTGCTACAAGAATAGACATATGCATGATTGGTTCAGAGGTATTTCACCATCGTGTGAGCTCAAAGGTCCCTACTCTTAAATGGCCCCAGCTTCGGGGGGTCTCTCTCATTCACAGATTTGAATTTTCCAACACAGAATTGAATGGAAAAACTTTGATTTGAGCGAAATCAATCCACAAACCTTCGTACTTTCATTTCTCCCCACAGACAAGTTACAGTGTTCGGGGGTCCCACATAGTACGAATTCCACGGGGTCAACCACATAGCTCTGTTTCTTCCAGCCCAGAGACCCTAAATATTCCCATAATTTTCTGAGGTTGCCACAGATAAAACCGATCTTCTTCCTTGCTGATTTTTCAGTTTTGTGACTTCAATTAAGGACTCATCTTCTTTAGAAATGCTACTCCTTGATGTGCGAGAACAAAAGAAAAATGTAATGGCGTCAACTAAGTTGGAATCTTTCACCACTGAAATTGACAAGAGAGAAAAGGGGTCTTAAAACCCTCAGAGCTAATGCTCAATAAATAAATGAGTTGATCCACAATGATGATCCCAATTGAATTCTACCCTCTTGTATTTATAAATTTCTTATATGGGTCTCTTCTTAATCGATTGAGTAAATTTTACTCCAAACCCCAATTTTGGGTTTCTTTGCCTAGCTGCCCAAAACTTGCCCAACATAGGATATTTTGTTTTTTTTTTCCCTTTATCCAATACTATAGCCTATGAGGATTGGATAGCCTATTACGTCCTCCATAACCCGTTAATCTGGAGAGGACATTACAATCCCCCCTTCCTGAATTTGCTTGCCCTAAAGCAATTGTAGACTTGGGAGGGTTGCATGAATGGATGTGTGGAGAATAAAGAAGGCAACCTTCAAAATGATAAATGTATGGGTTCATCAACCAATCAAGTGAAATATACATTGTGTGGTAGTAATGAGTGAAATGATTGCATCATATTTTGTAATGCATGTTGAGAATATTATCATAAATAAAGCAAAAATATTGATAGTAGAAGGTGCTACTTATGGGTCACAATTGCTTATGCTTCTTGAAACTTTCATGTGTTGTAATGGATAATATCTTTGTTAAGTCTTGGGAGGAGTTTTGTAAATAAAATGCTTATGTTATTGATGTCCTAGGACCAAAAGAAGAAACGAAAGTGGCTGCAACTATAAAATATAAAATGCATGTAGTATTAGGTGTGATAGAGGAGCCACAAGGGATAGCTCAGTTGGTTGAGTTCCTATTTCTAAGTACCTCGCCTATTGGGAGGTCACGTGGTCAAATCTCCTCGACGCCCTTGGGGTTAGGCCTTGCTAGTTTGGCTGATAGGTAGATCCCTTCGAGTTGATTTACTTGGATTTTCTCGTGGATGTAGTGACCACTCAGTGTCCGTGAACCACCTTAAAAAAAGGTGTGATAAATGGAGAAAGTTTTACTTTGTGATAGACATAATGATTTTAGCCTTCCCTTTGATAGTTTAGTGGCATTAATTTGTTTGTAGCATAATCACAAGCATTTCATGTTAAAATAAAGCTAGCACATGCTAGATTTGTTTTTATCACAAAAAAAAAACATTGCATGGTAAACTAAATCTAAAATGTGTTGGGTTTGTTTCTAGCACAAACAAAAATATTTCAAGCTTAAACAAATCTAGCACCCACTAGATTTATTTATAACAAAAAAAAACAAGTATTGTAGGTTAAACCAAAAGAACAAACACAAGCATTGTAGGGTAAACCAAAAGAACAAACACAAACATTGTATGGTAAAATAAATCTAGCACGTGTTAGATTTGTTTCTAGTAAAATAAAAAGCATTGTAGGGCTAGAGACAAATCTAGCATGTGCTTGATTTTTTTCTAGCACAAAAAAAACATTGCAGGGTAAAAAAATTCTAGCACATGTTAGGTTTGTAGGGTAAAATAAATCTAGCACGTGTTAGATTTGTTTCTAGTAAAATCAAAATCATTGTAGGGCTAGAGACAAATTTAGCATGTGCTTGATTTGTTTCTAGCACAAAAAAAAACATTGCAGGGTAAAAAAAGTCTAGCACATGTTAGGTTTGTTTCCAACACAAACACAAACATTGCAAAGTAAAAAAATCTAACATGTGTTATATTTACTTATAGCAGAAACACATGAATTGCAAGTTAAAACAAAGCTAGTGCGTGTTAGATTTGTTTCCAGCACAAACACAAGCATTGGAAAGTGAAACAAATGTAGTGTGTGTTCGATTTTTTTTAGCACAAATAAAAACATTGCAAGGTAAAACAAATCTAACGTGCATTAGATTTGTTTCTAGCACAAGCATAAGAATTACATGACATTGCTCTTGTGTTTTCCTGACACTATATTTTTTACTCTACATTGCTTCTGTTTCTGCTAGAAACAAAGGTAACATAAATCTAGTGTAAGGAAAAACACAGTACATTGTTGGGTAAAACAAAAGCACAAACAAAAGCATTGCAGGGTAAACAAATCTAGCACATGTTAGATTTGTTTCTAGTACAAACACCAAAATTGCATGTAAAAAAAATATAACATGTGCTAGATTTCCTTGTAGCATAAACATAAGCATTGCAAGGTAAAACGAATTTTAGTAAAAACACAAACACATGCATTGCAAGGTAAAACAAAACTAGTGTGCCCTAGATTTCAAGGTAAAACAAAACTAGTGTGCCCTAGATTTCCTTCTAGCAAAAACTCAAGCATTGTATGGTAAACCAATTCTAGCACATGTTAGATTCATTTTTTTTCCAAGGAAAACTTTGTAATTTTCATTTATGAGAGAAAATTACATGTTGTATCAGCAGCATAGTCATCTATGCATAATTCAAAATTCATCTTTTTTCAACGAAAAGTTTGTAATTTTCATTTATGAGAGAAAATTAAATGTTGTATCAGCCACATAGTCATCTATGCATAATTCAAAATTCACTTACATTCGTATAGTTCAGATGTTCATAAGTAACCTTTAGTAATAATACTATGCATATCAAAAAATATATCTACATAATCACATGTGAAAAATAAAAACCGGCCAAAAGCCCTGCCAAAAATACAGCCAAAATCGATAGCCTGGTTAGACTACCCCTGACCCTCCACATTCTCTATGAAGGGTTGATGGAAATATTGATACTCGTTCTGTCCATCCTGTTCGATAATGAACCAGTGACCCCAGTCTAGCTGCGATGCTTCTTCGGATAGTTGATCAGCCACTTGGTTCCTTTGCCTGTAAATGTGAGCAACAATAATGGAATCAAAAAATGATTTTAGCCCCATAACCTCATTAAACAAATCTCTAAGAATATGAACATGACATCGGGCTTCATTTTTGACCTAGTTAATAATAATTTTTGAATCCCCAAATATCTGAATCCTGTTGCAACTCTTCTCTCGGGCGAAGGTAAGGAGGAGTCTAAGACTATTGAGTTCGGCATAGTTGTTTGTCCCTGGGCCTAATCCCATTTTAATCTTATAGAAGTGAGTATCAAAACGATAGAGAGTAGCCCCCCCTCCATAGCCATGGATGTTTGATGCCCCATCAAAATAGGCCCATGGGTAGGATTTTTCAATAGCCACTGGTATGAGTATTCTGCCTTAAGCTTGGGGCTCATCGTTTGGAATTGAGAGGAAAAATGTCACTATAGTGTTACTTATGCGAGGTCAGTCTATCACATCACTTTGAAATATAGATTGATTACGGGACAACCATGTGCCCCAAGATATCAAGAGGGAGAGATTACGATCTTTTAGGCAGATAGTCGATTGCCACCAATTTGACCAAGCCTCGGAGACAAAGTTTCCATGCTAATTATATGAGATGCCTAGAGTAGCTATGGTAAGTTTCCATATAATTTTTCTATTTTGGTAGGTGAGGAAGAGGTGATCTGCGTCCTCGGGCTGAGATTTTCAAAGACAACATCTGGAGGGGCCATGGATGGATCTCCTGATGAGGTTGTTCTCCGTCAGAACGCAGTTGCTGATTATGCACCACATAAAAATTTTGGCCTTTGGTGGTGCCTTCAGCTTCCAAAGGTATCTCCACCACCACATTCTGTTCTGGGGTTCAATTTCTATACAGAGAGAGGCATACCCTTCCTTAGGTGAGTATTTTCCCCTAGGAGGTAAAGCCCATAAAAGTTCGTCCTCCCTCTCAGTGATTCTTATGTTGGTGGCACGGAGGGCCCTGAAATAATTGTTCCAATTCGGATTCCATATATCCGGGATGTCGAGATCCTGTGCCGATTTCCAGGCCTGTGTGATTCAAGAGGAATTAGCTCTGTCAGCAATTTGTGATATCGTTTGAATTCCTGAGTCCATCAAGTGTTGTCTAATGGCCAAGGGTAATTGGTACATCTGACCACATCCAAACCAAGCATCCACTCCAATCTTGACTTTTTCTCCAGACCCAATGCTCCAAGCAAGGCCTTTCTTGATGATGTGAATGGATCTAGTGATGGCTCACCAGATAATGGAGGATCCTAGAATGTATGAGGTGGGACCTCTGATCTAATCAAGGGTAATCCTAGGAGTAATATATTTGAAATAAGTTACCTCTTGCTAGAGGCTGCTAGCATTGAGAAGATGCCACCCCATTTTGGCAGCGAAAGTTGTGGCAAAGCGATTAAGATCTTTTAGCCCCCAGCCACCCTAGATTTTGGGTTTGACAATCCTCTTCCATCCTATCCATGAAAATTTCCTACCTTCAATTGTTCCCCTCCAAATGAATCTTCTACAAATTTTTTGTATTCTGGCTGTCACTCCTTTGAGAATCCATGCCAGTGCCATCCAGTGTACAGGAATTGCCTCCAACACTGATTTTATTAGAACTGATTTCCCTACTTTGGAGAGCCATCTCTGCTGCCAAAATGTTTACTATCCTCTTGAATTTTGCAATTAACCAATTCCAATTAGTGATGCGGTAGTCATTTGGCTTTAGACATCACTCGAGATATTTAATGCCATCCTCTAATTCCCTGCGACCAAAATGAAAATGGGCGAGGGCATGTCTGCATTCCTACTTAGAGCACTTCACCAATATGATAGTAGATTTACTGTGATTAGGGTCCATACCTGTGGCCTTACAGAAAACCTCAAGAATATTTTTGAAGTTTTTGGTGTCTTGGATGGATCCATCAAGAAAAATAAGTACATCATCTACAAATAAGAGATGGGTCAGACGTATAAATTTAGATAATTTGACACCTTTTATTGTCCCATCGACCTTGGCCTTCACCAAAAGTTTGGTCAGTCCTTCCATGATTAATAAAAATAGCAATGAGGATAATGGGAAGCCTTGACAAAGCCCTCTACCTGCATGAAAAAATTTAGAAGCTGCTCCATTGATGATTTGGCTGAAGGAGGCATTTGTGATGCATCCCATGATCCAATTGATGAAGGAGTGGGGGAAGCCAGTTTAGAGAAGGTTGAGCTCAATGTAGGTCCAGCATGTGCAATCAAAAGCCTTTGCGAGGTCAATATTGAGGATGGTGCTTTTAAGACTTTTGAGCTTGATAGAGTGCAAGGCTTCCTGGGCAATACTTATGGCTTCATGAATTTGTCTTTGGTTAAGGAAGGAAAATTTTTCCTTGGATATGTGCAAAGATAATATGGGCTTGATGCAATTGGAAATGATCTCGGATATGATCTTGTAGATACATTTGCAGAGGAATATGGGCTGGTAGTTATTAAAGGTTAAGGGTTTATCAATCTCAGATATGAGGGCTATGAAAGTAGTGTTGAATCCATCATAAATACAACCAATCGTCCGGTTCTCTTCTATGACTTGTAGAAGGTCCCTCACAATGTCTTCAAATAAAGTGAGGTATAATTCAATGGGCTAGCCATTCGAACCAGGGCTCTTGTCTGAATTAAACCATTTTAATACCGCTTCAACTTCCCCTAAAGTAATAGGGGCATTTAAGTTTTCAATATCATCTTCCTCCACATATATGTGCATGGTCCTGGCTATCTAAAGTGCTTTTGATATGTTGGCAGCTCTGGGGTCACTGTAGAGATGGGAGAAATGTCTAATACCCATATCAAAAAGTTTAGCATGGTTATTGGCCACCCTTCCAGCCTGGTCCTTCAGTTACCAGATTGTGTTGATACTCTTTTTGCCTTTTTCACATTGCTGGAGGATTTTAGTGTTGTCATCTTCCGCCTTGAGCTAGATGGCCATGCTTTTGAGCCTCCATGTTTCCTCCTGTTTCCTTAACAATTTGGCTTTCTCCATTTCCAATTAAATGAGGTGGTCCTTGGCCTCAGTTCACTGAAAGTAGAGGAAGTCCAATCCTAGCAGGCTCCCTATCTCATTCTTAATCTTATTCAGAGTTGCTTCACCCTGTCTTTTCTTCTCTTTGGCCCATTTTATTGTAATGTCTTTTAATTTTTTTATGTTGTTGTAGAAGACACCGACCAACTCGGAGTCATGCATTTGATCACAGTGAGTCCAGGAGCTTTTAGATTTTTTGTGGGTGCACACTAGATTTTTTTTAGCATAGAACAATGAATTGCATGGTAAAATAAATCTAGTGCACACTATATTTTTTTCTAGCACAAATACAAGCATGGTAAGGTCAAACAAAATAAATCTTAGCTCATGCTAGGTTTGCTTCTAGCACAAACACAAACACAAAAATTGTAAGGCAAAATAAATCTGTTATAAGGAGAAGCATAAAAAAACACTGCAAGGTAAAACAAATCTAGTGTAAGATAAAAGACAAAAGCATTGTAAGATAAAACAAAAGTGCAAACAAAAGCATTATAGGGTAAAAGAAATATAGCACATGGTACATTTGTTTCTAGTATAAATGAAAACATTATAGGATATGACATATATAACATGTGCTAGAGTTGCTTCTAGCATAAACACCAACATTGCAAAGTAAAACAAATCTAACATGCAATAGATTTTCTTCTATTATAAACATACGCATTGCAAGGTAAAACAAATCTAACGCAATGTTAGATTTGTTTTTAACACAAAAATCTAGCATACGCTAGATTTTTTTCACAATGCAATGTGGTTTTGTTTGTGCAAGAAGGAAATCTAACACAAACTTAGCGTGTGTTAAATTTCTCTCTCCCTTTAGCATATTTATGATTCTTTTTTATTTTATGACAAATATAATGATGAAGGTAATGATAGTATTTATAATTCATATTTTTTTTTAATATTAGAAACTTTGGTAGTAGTTTCTTAATTTTATTTTCAGAAATCATGGACTATGAAGCCAAAGAAAATTCAAAGGAAGTATCTATAAGGGAGAAGAAATTTAAGGAAATTTACCACCAAAATTTGCTGTAAATCGTATGGCATTTTCAACACTAGTTTATAATTTGCTGCAAATGGTTAGGTATTATGCGAATAATTGAATGGTGATTAATGAAGTTTGAGCTGCCATTTTCTTATAAGGAATTTGCATATGGTTCGAAATTCCATATTCTTCGCATTCCTTATTTTTTAATTTATTGAAAATTTTCAAATATATCTATACAAATGTTTTTAGATTCCAAGGACTATTAGATTCCAAAGACATCATGATTTATTAGTGTATTTTGTAGCCTTTATTAGTTTGATTTGACTTGTATTTCACGATACCAATACATTCATGGGAATAATATATTTTTTATTTTTTTTATTTATAGTAAGGTAGTGATAATGAAAATGATTAGTTGAATGGTTCTTTAATGTGTTCATATCATTTTATTTAATTTATAGAAATTTAAAAATTCTTGTTCCATACAAATTAAATAAATGTATTAGGTTGTATATGTAAGCTAGACATATCATTAATTTGGTCATTTGAATGGGGCCACTGTAATAATGTTTTTTGATTGTCATTTAACTAGTAAAATTCACTTTGTTACAAATGAAAAAAAAAATATATATGCTAACATCATTTTTTTAATGTTTTGAAGTGTTATGTTTTGATGTTCTTAAACAATGAAGTGTTGAAGTGGATATATGCTAATGCGATATATGTGGTTGCTGTGCAGATGCATATGGGAATCAATGTAAGTTGAAATATTTTGTTGATATTTTAAATGGAAGGAGTATTCGTCTAATCATACATTGGAGATGAGCCGAGTTGTCATATTCGAAGAGAACTAAATTGGCAGTTTGGTAATCACTCCTATTTTTTAAGTCCTTCTCAGTCGTAAGTATTAAATATTTCTTAAAAAAGTATTATGTTGCAGTATGGACATTAGATGTCACTAATAAGTACATTTGATACGCACTTTGAAAATAAAATATTGACATAGGGGATTTTAAATTCATATGAAGCAGGTCTTGTTTCCATTTGCAAACAAAAGTGAAGGCAGGGAGAACAATACAATTTTATGAGAAAAGGTTGATTGATGTGTGGTCCCAATATGGAGATAAATACGAAGAATCAAATATATTGATGATAGATGCATCAAAGCATCCTTCTCAATTCCCTAGATATCAGTCAAACCACATCTTAATAAAAGCTATGCAAGGCGAGAGCATGATAATTGGCTTATGCAAGTTTAATTTCCATTTCTTAAGCCATTTCATCGTATCAAACATAAATGTGTGTACATTTGAATGTTCAATAGAACATGTACTTCATTGTAATGGATGATGATTTTTTTAATAAATTTACTCACAAGAGAATTCATTTTTTTCAATGCAACTTGGACATATTTTTTTGTGAATGAATTTGTGTGATTTATTATTTGTTTCGAAATATATGTGAATTGAAAATTATACTAATATACATTATCATTATTAATTATAATCATTTTTGCATTGAATTTGTTGTACAAAATATTTATTTTTGTAATGTGTATGTGTGTATATTAATTTACATTTTTTAAATTAATTATTCGTCATTGAAATCATCTTATTATATGATCCATTGAGGTAAAAAATTATTTTTATGGATTTATATTTACTTATATTCATTAATACTCATATATAAATGCGAAATGTAATTTTTAAAATAAATTTCAATGTAAATAAATGTACAATTCTTACCAATTTTTTATTATAAATAATTTAGTTGATAAATTCTTCATGCACTATTAAGGCTAATAGGAAATGGGGCATAGGTAATGGGCCATAGGTAATGGGCCATAGGTGAATGATTTGAACTTTTTGAAGTACAAGTTCTGTAATTTCCCAATGGATATTTTTTGGTAATTTTGTATAGACGTCAATTAATATTTTTATTGCAATCATATCATATTGAAAATCAACAAAATACAAAGTCACTTGTTGACTTTTAATTGCCTATAAAATGCATTAATACGAGTGTATACATGTGATATAAAAATTTTAAAATCAAACTCCATGGTAAATAAGTTTTCATTTCTTAAAAAGACATAAATAATTGATAATGATTGTTAAGTGGAGTGTTAATATCTCATTGAGCATGTATCATAGATGATTTATGTCTTTAAACTTTCTAAATTGCAAGGAATTTCATTTCATTGTCCATGATGACTTTTTATAAATTTGTATTTTTAAATAAAATGAAATTATATCATATGAGCCAACAAGGTGTTATTAACTCTTATTTATTTATATTGATTAATATGAGTGTATTAATGTGATACATAATAGCCATAAATTATGAATCATTTCTTCCAAAAACATATATTAAAATTTCTTGATAATAAGTGCTAAGTAGATTATTTAGACTAGTGGGAAATGGGACATATACTAGTGACTTCAAACACTTTAAATTTTAAGGCATATGATTTTCAATCTATAATTCTTTAAATTTCAAGGCATTTGATTTTCATTCTATAATTCTTTCTAACTTACATTTGCTTATAAATCAATTATTTTTGGTTGCAATCGTCTCATACGAGTAAATTAGGAAGCTTATTGACTTTCATTTTCTATCATGTGGTTTAATAAGAGTGTATAAATGTGATATTGTTGTTTTTGAAATCAAACTCCATGTAAAAAAAAATGTTTTTAATAATTAAACATGTAATAATTAATTGATCATGAAGATAATGAATGTTAAGTGGACTATTCATTAAGCCCCAAGGGTTAGCTCAAGTGGTCTAGAGCCAAATGTGAAGTTCTTTGATATTGTTTCTGATCACAGGTTCGACCCTTTGAGTTTGTTGGGGTGAGGTTCCATAACTAGGGCCGATGATTTACTCAATGTAGCATCTGCAAAATGGTGGGATGTACTCTGGGTTTCTCGTGCTTTCATTCCAAGTAAAAAAGAAAACATGGACTATTCAGAGTTATTCAGAGTTGTAAATAAATGTACAAGTCTTACCAAAATAAAGTATAGATAATTTAGTTGATAAATTCTTCATGCACTATTAAGGCTAATAGGAAATGGGGCATAGGTAATGGACCATAGGTGAATGATTTGAAATTTTTTAAGTACAAGATCTGTAATTTCCCAATTGATATTTTTTGGTAATTTTATATAGACTCCAATTAATATTTTTTATTGCAATCATATCATAATGAAAATCAACAAAACACAAAGTCACTTGTTGAATTTTAATTTCCTATAAAATGCATTAATACAAGTGTATAAATGTGATATAAAAATTTTAAAATCAAACTCCATTGTAAATAAGTTTTCATTTCTTAAAAAGACATAATTAATTGATAATGATTGTTAAGTGGAGTGTTAAGATTTCATTGAGCATGTATCATAGATAATTTATGTCTTTAAACTTTCTGAATTGTAAGGAATTTCATTTCATTGTCCGGTGATGACTTTTTATAATTTGTATTTTTAAATAAAATGAAATTATATCATGAGCCAACAAGGCACAAAGTTATGTTATCAACTTTTATTTATTTATATTGATTAATATGAGTGTATTAATGTGATATATAATAGCCATAAATTATGAATCATTTATTCCAAAAACATATATTAAAATTTCTTGATAATAAGTGCTAAGTAGACTATTTAGACTAGTGGGAAATGGGACATAGATTAGTGACTTCAAACTCTTTAAATTTGAAGGCATTTGATTTTCAATCTATAATTATTTCTAACTTATATGTGCTTGTAAATCAATTATTTTTGTATGCAATCGTCTCATACGAGTCAATAAATCAGGAAGCCATTTATTAACTTTCATTTTCTATCATGTGGTTTAATAAGAGTGTATAGAGGTGACATCGTTGTTTTTGAAATTAAACTCCATGTAAAACAAAATGTTTTTCATAATTAAACATGTAATAATTAATTGATCATGAAGATAATGAATGTTAAGTGGACTATTCATTAAGCCCCAAGGGTTAGCTCAAGTGGTCTAGAGAAAAATGTGGAGTTCTTTGATATTGCCGTTGACCACGGGTTCGACTCTTTGAGTTTTTTGTGGTGAGGTTCCATAACTAGGGCCGATGATTTACTCAATGTACCATTTTCAAAATGGCGGGATGTACTCTTAGGTTTCCCATGCTTTCATTCTAAGTAACAGAAAAGAAAACATGGACTATTCCGAGTTATTCAAGAGATGGGCCATAAATGGATGTCTCTAAACGGTTTTCATATATGACGTTTGATTTTCCCATCCACATTAATAATTTGTAAATTTCAAGTCCTAAATAAATTATTTATAATAGAAATAATGTGATAGAATCCAACACATTAACATATTTATTTAATTCTATTTAGTTATATGCATTGATACAAGTTCATGAATGTATTGCACTTTTGAAATTATTTAAGATCTTAATGTACGTAATGATATTTTTTTTTTTCAAAACAAATTAGAATTAATTGATGATGAGTTCTATGTGGTCCATTTGATTTTCAATATTACTAAATCAATTACATATATATGCAATCATCTCATTTAATTTTATCATTCAGGAAGCCAATTATTGACTCTTATATGCCTATTATGTGGTTTGATATCAGTGCATAAATGTGACATTGTTGTTTTTGAAAGAAAACTCCATGTAAAAGAAAATGATTTTCCTGATAAAACGTGGAATAATTACTTGATAATGAATGTCAAGTGGACTATTCAGGCTCATTCAAGAGATGAGGCATAAATGGATGTCTTTAAACTTTTTGCACCACAATATGAGTTAGATTTTTCCATCCATAATCTATCTATTTAAGTGGACTTTCAAAGTTCACTGAAGAGAGGGTCACAAATGAATGTCTTTAGACTTTTTGCACCATTATTATGAGTTTTTTTTTACAAATTAAAATTAATCGATAATGAATCCTGAATGGTGCTTAAACAAATTATAATTATTTGATAATTATTTCTAAGTGGTCTGGACCGCCCCTCGGTGCTTTATAAAGCCACTAAGGGGACTTAGAAAAATTAGCATAAATTTTTTTTTACTTAGTAGCTTTCTAGTATACTAGTTGCAATGCAAAATTTTCAAGGGAGGCACTCCTTACCAAGTCTTACACCGAGATCCTCATAACACCATCATAGTTTGATCAACAACTCCCCCTCTGGTTTATGGGAAACTTGGGGGTGAGAGTTTTTAGGCACAATTTTTTTGACATCAAGGAGTCTAGTCTATCATTCATAAATATAATATCTTGCTTTCATGTTAGACATACTGATATGATTTAATTGATTTCTACTAATAGCTACTTTCACACCCATAGTATGTATTGATATTTTTGTGCCAAACAATTCCATGTTTGACCTATTCACAGGTCTCTAATTGGTTTGACATTACTAAAAATATTCATCTTTTCTTTTCTTAAGTTAATATTGTGATTTTTTCGAGAGGCGTTTTACATCCTAGTATGGAAAGACCCCACGTAAACATTTACACTTGTAAATGTCTATTTACAAGGATATGAGAAGGTCCCCATTAAATTTTTTGGTCATAGACTAGTTAACATAAGTTTGAGTTAGTCATTTGATGGGTTTACCGATGCTTCTTTACAAGTCCATAGTATTGCATATCCCATGATTTTTTTCCTGTGTTATTTGTTATGATGAAGAGTACTTAAATGCTTCAACAAATCTATTATGGAATGTCAGACTACTAGCTTAGATCCATCTTAACTCTAGAATTGATCCCTATTGGCGTTTGCTAGATCTCGATATACGACATATCTATGTTGGTTTTCCAAATAAATAATATTGTTAATGAATTCCTTGTGTTGGTTTTGATTGTTAAAAGAATGAATTTAAACATAATATGGGTCTTATGTAATATTTAGTCTTGTCAATTATAAATGCTATCAATGTCTTAAATTATATAATTATAAAATATGATACTAGAAAAATAAACAAAATTGCTAATAGTACCTGCAATTAAAATTGTTATGGTAATAAACATACTAGTGTAATTCTATGATTAAATAAATTTTATGGAGACTTTAAAATTGTGCCAACCTTCTACAAGAATAGTAACTCATCACAACCAATTCCATATTTATTGTATCAAATTATAATTAAATTGGTATATAATGCTAATATATAGAATACTCTTGTCACCAACTAATATTATTCAAATTTTTAAAAGGAACCATAAATAATATTAGAAGAAATAATGTAAGGATTCCAAGTTTAAGACATCAAATATTTTCTTCTACAACTTTATATAAATTTGTTTTATATAGCTTATCATGATAATTTTATTGAAAAAATGGTGAATAGGTACATTTAAATAGTGAACTAACTTATTTTCAAACTTAATATAGTTAAAATTATAAATTCTAGATCCACTAAATAATTCCAAATTTAATGAAACATGTTTGTTGTTAAAGTCCTTGTAATAGAAAACATCCAAATTTAATGAAATATGTGTTAAATGTGTAGACCCAAAAATTAGTCTGCCCAGATCACAATATTTATTCTAACATATAGTGTGCTCTAACTTTTAAACACACCCCGAATAATTTCATTAGATCTCATATAGATCTTTTTTAATCCATTTTCAATTATCGAAGCCAAATATGTGGCATTTTAGATTAAAACCCAAATACCTTACCTCATTGCCCTTTTTCGCTTTTGCACCTCACCGATACACATTTACCGACATTCTCCATGTTTGATTATCAATATATCGCAAATTTAAGCTTCATAAAAAATCGGCCCATAACAATATTGAAAATTTAAGATTTATCGCAAATTGGCCCATCACAATTACGCAATAAATTTGTGATATTGCAATGGGCCGATTTGCGATGAAGCTTAAATTTGTGATATGGTGATAAGAAAACACGGAGAAGGTCGGTAAATGTGTATCGGTCACGTGAAAAAGTGCAAAAGGGCGATGAGGTAAGGTATTTGGGCTTTAATTTGAAATGCCACATATTTGGATTCAATAAATGAAAATGGATTCAAAAAGATCTATAAGAGATCTAATGAAATTATGCGAGGTGTGTTTAAAAGTTAAAGCACACTATATGTTAGAATAAATCTTGGGATCTGGGAAGACTAAGTTTTGGGTCTCCACTTTTGGGTATTTGTGGCCATATAGTTGCATCATTTTTGGGATCCGACCAAAAGCATGCAATTCAACTTGTGTTTAACCTGGACTCTGAGCAAGTTGTTTCTCCGTCACAACTTCAATGTGAGATGCAAGAGACTAACATAAAATATAAACCACATTTTATAGGATTAACAACCACATAAATTCAACCCCAAAACGTAACTCATAGAGGTTCGTTATGTAGATCATTTGATCATAGAATAGATCAATGATCTTAATCTATCTCGTCTCTGGCTCAATTATTCAAATTAAAAATTCAATTAAAAAGGTTTCCTTACTACTGCCAAACCTATAGACAAATATTTATTCATCCAGAATATAACCTTTCTCACAGATTATAACAGGAATTAACATCAATTGTAAGAACTAATATGCAAAGGTCTAATTCCCACACACAAATAGAGAATTTTCATTAAATCTCACAAACATACATAAGATATAAAAGACTACCACATAGCCTACGTTGGCCTGATTTCATTCCTTTGGCCCTTTTGAGACTTGTAGCCTTAATTGGCCTTTGCACACTTACTATCACACCAACCTCACTATATCTGCTTCCTATCTAATCCAACCTCAAATGCCTTCAAGGCATATCATATTTACAATGAAAGGATTCTAAACTAATTTTAGTTCAGATCCTATAAAATCTCCTCACCAAACTCCTAAAATCCCTAACTCAATCTCTAATATATATTTCAGTTCATAAAATATGCATGAAACTTGTAACACCTAAGATCTCAAATGTTCTCATACATTCAATAACAATAAAAAATTAATCATCATTTTAATAATTTAAACAATAGAGAATCTCTCCCTTCATAAAATAAGCCTTCCCCTTAGGTTTCTTCAAAAATTAATTTATGGAGTAGGATCCTTCATCAATGAATATGATTTCCTTGGATATTCTCTTGTTCTTTTTCTTGAGGTTATTAATTTCTTCTAATGCATTGATAAGTTCAAGATCCACTGTGCATTCAACACTTTCTCCCTTTTCTTTTTCTTTCTTCTCCCCTAATTTTTCAATGTTTGAATCCTCATTAGTGGATAAAAATAGTATCTCTCTTCTATCATCATTAGAATCATATCCTTCTTCTTCATAAAATCATTATCCTCTTTGGAATAGAGATTTTGTTTTTTTTTAAATTATCCTTTGATGGCCTTTTCTATGGGTTCTTCTTCACCATCACTATCTTCACTATAAGGGCACTTAGCATGAAAACGTCCTATATTATCATAGTTAAAACAAATGAGATGTAACTTACCTTTGAATTTTGATTTTTATCTTTAGTTTTTTTATTAGCTAAGCCATTTATGTATCAAATTTGTCACTCGAATAGTCACCAAATTTGCATTTAATTGACTTCTTATATCCCTTAAATTTTATTTCCTTATGTGATGGGTTTCTCATCCTCATTTTGTATGCAATGAGACTTCCATGAAGTTTTTCCATTTTAATAGTTTCCAAATCTCTTAATTCTTCTATGGCAAAGACATTGGCATAAAAACTTAGAGGAAGATAACTCAAAAAATTTTGAACAACTGTTGTTTTTTTAACTTCTTAAACAAATCCTTTGACATATTTAACCACTTTCGATCTACTTGAAGAAAATAAGTAGCAACATATTATTCATCATTTATTTTCATGCTTTCAAATTGTCTTCATAAATTCTAAAGCTTTGTCTTCTTAACTTTTTCATCTCGTTCAAAGTTACTTACAATCTTGTCCCACATATCTTTAGTTGGTTCACACTACATAAATTTAACATATTCTAAATCTAGCAAGCCACTTTAAATGGATTCATAGCTTTTGAATTAGAGACATAATCCTTTCTCCCATATTGATCAGTTGGAGGAGAGGATGGGACCTTTTATCCTTCAATAATAGACCTCAAAACTTCAGCACCAAGATACATCAATTTTTTTCCCATTCTTATCTTCCAAAAGAAAAAATTTGTTCCATCAAAGAAAGGAATTTTGGTTGATGCTTCTCGATTGGTCATTTCCCCCTATAAAATATTATTTCAACTATTAAATTGTTCTTGAAAAAACCTAATCATATACCAATTATTGGAAATATTGAGAGGGAGTGAATTAGTATTTAATTACTTTTGACAATTTTCCACTTAGCTAATATTTAAATTGAATTCACATCGCATAATCAATCATCCAAAATGTATGAACCTGGAGAAAAAAGTGAAAATCAAAATTTGAAAAAAAAATACTTGAAAAAATACTTATTTATCATCATCTTTTGTAAGGACACAAATTCTCTACAAGCACCAAATCACAAAAATTAAGCTCTAACATGTCAAGAAGATGAGGACGCCAACCCTCAATAAGGAGAAAATTACAATAATTGCACGCTTCAACCTGAACTCAACCTTCAATACATCATAACTTGAACCTTGAATCAGGCTTGAACCTGGCCTTCAAGACACCAAGACTTGGCCTTCAAACTAGGCCTAAACTAGATCTTTAAGTAGCAAAACTTAGCCCTAAAACTAGAAATTAAAACATCAAAACTTGTCCTTTGAAACTTGGCCTTCAAATAGTAGTATTGAACCCTAACAATTGACCTTTATAGGGGCAGAACTCAACCCTGAAATAAAAAATGCAACTAATCCTTAACACAAGCCTAGAACTCGAACTCTATAGGGCCAAAATTTGGCCCTTAATATAGGCATTAAGTTAAACCTTATCCTCACCAAAACTTAGCCTACTCAGCCTCCAAAGATACATGTACTTGACCCTCAAAAATAAATCTTAAAAAAAACCATAAACCCTTCCCAAAAGAATCCCAAAATCATTCTATAGAAAGTTGCTTCAACTTGGCTTCACGTTACTTTTGCTTGGTTCATGAGGTATGTGCTTTAGACAACTTGAACTCTATAGGGAAAAAAATTTTCCCTTAAGATAGGCATTAAACTCAACCTTCTCCTCACCATACCTAAGCCTACTCAGCCTCCAAAGACACCTATAGTCAACCCTAAAAAATAGATCTCAAAAAAATTATAAACCCTTCACAAGAGCAATGAAAAAAATCCTTATATAGAAAGTTACTTCAACTTGGATTCACTTTACTTTTTCTTGGTTCATGGGGTATGAGCTTTGGACAACTCGAACTCTATAGGGACAAAATTTGGCCCTTAAGATAGGAATTAAAATCAACCTTCTTCTAATCAGAACTCAACCTCAAACACACTTGTACTCGACCCTCAAAAATAGATCTCAAAAAAACTGTAAACACTTCCCAAGAACAATGCCAAAATCCTTCCGTAGAAAGTTGCTTCGAGTTGGATTCACTTTACTTTTTCTTGGTTCATGAGGTATGAACTTTGGACTTGCTCAGAATTGAATGCTCCTTCTCACACCTATTTATGGTGCATTTGGATGTTAGGTTAGGCCGACTTGATATTAAAAAATTCATTTCTCCTCAACAATGAGAAGTTAGAAAGAGCATCATATATTGTTGGAAAAGTTTTGGAATAAGCTTTCCAATAATATATCGTCTGCTCCCATATGAGAGCTAGCTGATTGGAGTAAAAATTTCTTGTTCTTTAGAAATTTGATCGTTTTATTAACAAGAGGTTTATACTTACTTCCTTAAGGAGTTCTCACTTGGGATTTGTCACTCGAATGAGGTTGGTATACTTAAGCATGAGGAGAGTGGAGTTAATGTTTTGGGGACCTCGGCAAAATGTCTTCTTATTTTAGGTGTTGCTTTTGTTTTCTATGTTCTTTTTGTTTTTAGGATAGTTTAATGTCTTCTTCTTTTAAGTGTTGTTTTTATTTTCTTTGTTTGTTTTTTAGGTAGTTTAATGTTTTTTTTAAGCGTTTCTTTTGTTTTCTTTGTTTTTTTGCTCTTTAAAATATATTTTAGTGAAGTGCCCATAATAACGGCATGAGTTTTATTGTTATATGAATTTCCAATTATCAAAATACAAATAAGAAATATGTCAATATATTCTCCAAAAAAATTCTCTTCAATCTAACAATGCATAGGAAGATAGGTTAGTGTAGCCCGTACATGAACAGCCAAAGGGTGTTTTTTTTTTAAACTAAAATCGGTGTTCTAACCATTTAATTACAAGCCTGAGATATAATTTCTAAGCTTGAGTCACGATCAGCCATTTATTCAAACAAGAAGGTGAAGAAACTGGCCGCAGAACGTGAGAGAGAGTCGATGCAAATTTTCTTGAATTCACGATTCATGTATTGTAAAACTTGGATGAAAGATAGTTCACATATTACACTTAGATGCTTCATAAGGTTAGTAGGTATTTCTTGAAAAAAGAGGATATCATAGTAGTCCTTTATTATTATTTTTTTTATAAGATGATGATGGCAAATATACAGTGAAAATTTGATGTTGTTGTATTTTTTTAAATAAAAATACTGTCATTTTTTATACTAAAAAAATAAATAAATAAAAATAAAAATAAATAAATAATAAAAAAAATCGTTGGTGAAGGCCAAATCCTGGTCCCAATAAATTGATCAATAAAACATGGATCTACTAATTTCAAGGACATTGCTCTAGAATTTAGGTTGCATGGAGAGGAACTTCACTGATTTCATTGATCTTCTTTACAAACCTAGAGGAAAAAACTTTGCACAAACTAAGTGAAAGCCAAGACCAATTTTTTGAAGGCATCTATGTTAGACTATCCTTAAATATTGTCTGAATCACTTTCCTTCATCTATTAAAATTGGAAAAGGTACCAAAAAGCTTGGTCAAACGAAAATATATTTATTTACAGAAGCCAAATCCGTGAAATTTTTCTTTACAATCTCCCCATTTTAAGTATATTTTCAGATTTGTATGGGCGCCACCACCTTAACTTATTGATGCTCGAAGAGGAAAATTAACCGACATAAGTTTTGTATAAATAGAGATCAGTCATAGAAGCAAGTTGTAGTGAGTCTGGACGCAGAGTCTGAGTGGGTGTAACACAGATGTAGCTGCTTCGCCATTCCATTGATATGTAAATGAGTTTGTAATATAGTTAGAGTAGCTGGCAGTTATTTTTTTTGTAAGTCGTTGTTTACTCTCTGTAATCTTTCAAGTGGTATCAGAGCTAGTGAAGTGAAGTTGTTGTTAACTAGTTTTTCTTTGTATAACATTGTTTGGACATGAACCAGAGTTTCTCGCGTATCTGTGAGAGGTAGAAAGTTTGAAACTAAAGCCTCCATTCCAAGGAACCCCTCCTTATTGTTAAGATAATTTCAACGTTGGAGCCTATAGCTAGAGTGGAATCGAGAGTATATGCCAGATTCGACCAACATTGAGTAGCAACTAAGGAAGGAGTTGCCTGTTGACAGTCTCTAAAGGCCATAAAGTTTTTTTTTGTGAAGCAACTGAGCTACGCGGAATTGATAGTGGAGTTGAGTGTTGTCATGAGCTTCTCTTTCATTCGATCGAGCTTCAGTTGAATAGAGTATATGAGAACTGGAAAGTTAGATTCGGATTTTTAGACATCAAAAAGAGCAAGAAATAGATTGAATCAAGGTATTGAGTTTGAAAAAAATTGTCGTTTTCATCCACCTCTACTCATACGTAGTGGAGGTAATTCCCTTGTTCACTAGTAAAGAGGGCTAAGAGCACCTGTTGCTGCAGCCAAAATAATTTATTTGCACTACTCTCTATAGAGTCATCATTGTGGATTAAGTATTTTCCATGAGAACGAGTGTGATGCGACGTAGGTGTGGGGACTGTGCCAACCAATGTTGAAAAGAATGAATTTGTAGCGACCCTATTAAAGCGCAACTGTATTTTATTTAATACATATCTCTCACATGCGATGGCCTTGAGGTAACTTTGGAAAGATAATAAGTGCCTATCGACTTTATTGACTAGTGAGTGTGGATCACACGACTTAGTTCAGATTGTGATCGATTGTTGTTAGGAGGAGCCGCGTTGTGCAAAGGATTCCTCCCTAGTGTTTTCTATTGTAGTGCAGAACATTCAAGAGTGCCAATGAGGTTTGGAATTGAAGCTTGCAAATGAGGTTAATTTTTTTCTCTTAATCGTTGTTTTCCATATCATGGAGCAAGTTTTAAGTGAAAATTCAAAGTTTGAAAAGGTTGTACTAAAGGTTTTTTTTTAAGTGCATGGACATAGTGTGATTTGAAAGATTGTTGAAAGTATTTTATTTTTTCAAATTTAACATATGGTGAGGCTTCAACGTTATCTGACCACCCTAAGTAAAGGATTTTATTGAATTTTTAATTTTTTTAAATTTTTTTGCAGAAGGAATTTTCTTTCAAAGAGTGGAAATATAGGGAGTTTTATAAAGGTTTTTTTTTTGCTGATACATATTTGCAAGAATTTCTTAAAGTGAAGCTTGATTTTCCTTATAAAAGGTGAATGGGATTTTTATTGAAAAGAGAGATTGGGCATTTGCAAAAATTTGTTTGTATGCAAATTTCTTTTGGTGATATGTCATAACCATGTGTTGGGTGAAGTTTGTGCCTTCATAATTTTTTTTTGGGGCGATATGGAAGATAGCTTCATGCCTCAGCTATAAGACAGAGGAAAGACTGAAGTCATGGGTCGCCAAGCGAGACTGGAGCAGATTAAGCAAATGCATCGAAGAGAAATGGAAAAGATCGTTGCGGTTCAAGACAAAGTCGAGGAACTGAGAAGTCTAGTAGAAGATGAAGAAGATATTGATGGTGAAAGGTGTAGCTTTGATCTACTACCACCGCCTATGTTTACTGGTAAAAATTTTGATCTTTGGGTTATCAGAATGTTAAATGTTCTTCGAGCTAAAGGTTTAATTGAGTGTCACTATAATAACCCATATGATGAATTATGCGATTCTTTAGCATTACATTTTATCAAAGAGGGATTGGATGAGATGTTTTTGTGCAAAGTAGAAAAATCTACAACTTCCAAGGAAGCATGGAAGATCCTGGAAGCAGAATTTGGTGCAAGGGGGGGTAATCAAGTTGAAGATCATAGCATCGTACAACCTGTTGAAGCAATGTTTGAAGGTGAAATTGAAGATGGATCTGTAGTAGAAAATCTACAGAAAGAGGAAGATTTTGGTGAATCTCACTCGAAAGTGGATCGCAATATTGATGGTATGTTACCAGCATGAATTGATTTTGGCTTAGATAATGTTGTGAGTTGCAAAGAAACTAATTCAGTGGATCCAAAAATTGAAATTGCTGATGTTAAATTTGATGAAGACGAATGCACTAGTGATGAGTGGTTGCAGATGGTGCAACAGAAACAAATTATTGATGTATTGTTATTCGGCGACAGAAACCCATTTGTGCCTGGAAACCAAGTGGAAGAAATCTTGTTTGCAGAAACAAATATGGAGAATCACAATTATGATGCATCGACAGAGTCGAAGAAGGAAGAAGAGAAGAAAGCTCTCATTCCATAGTAGAATGAACATAACCAATATGGTTCTGAAGATGTTTTTTCATACAATATTAATATTGATTTTGTGTGTGCGGATGTTAGAAGGAAACGAGATGAAACAACAAAATTTGAAGAAGAATTAAAGTTTCTTGAAGTATGGCTTGAAACACCATGCATTGATGAAGTTTGTATAGAAGATGCAACAATGAATTTTGGAAGACAACATGGATGATGTTGAAAATGAAAATGTCAATGAAATTTTTAAGTATTGGAGTCATGAAGAGATAAAATTTTAATATGAACTTATGTTGCAGCAAATTGATAATCAAAATATTAATGATGAAGAACAAACTATAGAAGATTATATGTGGCAGAAGTCCACATACAAAAAAATTTCCGAAGAGGTAAAGGACATCCATGGACACCGTGAAATGATTTTTTATGTTTTTATGATAAACAAAGATTTAATGATAGATGAGCTGCAACAAAAATGAAGAAACTAAAAATTGGAACGTACACCAAAAAGACAAAGATGAAGAAATTCAAAGGATACGGAATCTCGAAGAAAAGGAAAAAGAAATCTAGTTAAATACTTGATGTCAAATTTTTTGAGTCGTTTTAAGCCTAGCTGAGACTCAGACCAACAGGGATGTTTAAGTATGTTAATTAATGGTTAATTTTTCAGTTGTAATTAAGGGGGAGTGTTGGAAGTAATTACTCCTGACACACACCGCCTCACCGCCCTGCCTTCACTGCCTGCTCAGATTTGAAGGGGCACCACTGCCTTAACTTATAATGCTCGAAGGGGCAAGTTAACCGACATAAGTTTTGTATAAATAGAGATCAATCATAGAAGCAAGTTGTAGTGAGTCCAGACATAGAGTCCAAGTGGGTGTAACCCAGTTGTAGCTACTTCACCATTCCACTGATATGTAAATGAGTTTGTAATCCAGTTAGAGGCACTGACAGTTATTTTTGTTTTGTAATCCACTGTTTATTCTGCATTCCTTCAATTGGTATCAGAGCCATTTTGATAGAGTTACCACTTCTGTAAGATATTATGCCATGAGTCCGCAGAGTCTGAGTGGGTGTAACGCAGTTGTAGTTGCTTCGCCATTCCATTGTTATGTAAATGAGTTTGCCGTTTCTCTTTTATGCATAACTGCATGTTTTTATTGTTCTGTAATCCACTGTTTACTCTACATTCCTTCAAAGTGCCCATAATCATGGCAAGAGTTTTCTTGTTATATGAATTTCCAATTATCAAAATATAAATAAAAAATATGTCAATATATTCTCCAAAAAAAAATTCTCTTCATTCTAACAATGCATAGGAAGATAGGTTAGTGTAGTCCGTACATGAACAGCCAAAGGGTGTTTTTTCATGACAGAATTGGTGCAAATTTTCATGAATTCACGATTCATGTATTGTAAAACTTGGCTGAAATATAGTTTAGATGTTACAATTAGATGCTTCATAAAGTTAGGGGTTCTTTCTTGAAAAAAGAGGAGATTATAGTAGTCCTTTATTATATTTTTTGTTATCAGATGATGATGGCAGTATACAGTGAAAATTCGATGTTGTTGTACTTTCTTTTTTTAATGAAAATACTGTCGTTTTTTTCCACTGGAAAAAAATAAAAAATAAAATCTTTCGGTTTTTGTCAACTGAAAAAAATAAAAAATAAAATCGTTGATGATGGCCAAATCCCGGTCCAAGTAAATTGGTCAATAAAACAAGAATCACAAACTGAGTGAAAGCCGAGACCAATTTTTGAAGGCATCTATGTTAGACTAACCTTAAATATTGTGTGAATCGCTTTCCTTCATCTATTAAAATTGGAAAACGTACCAAAAATCGTGTTCGAACAAAAAGATATTTACAGAAGCCAAATCCGTGAAATTTTTCTTTACAATCTCCCCATTTTAAAGCGAACCATTTCAATACGTTATAATTAGTAATACATTTAAATCATTCAGCATGTGTGCAAAGAGATCCATTTTTATTGGGAATTTAATGCATGGCCGTTATTATTTATCTTGACCATAATAAACCGCAAAGAATCAACCCATGATTCATTTCAATTATTTTCAATTATGGAAATATTCGGATGTTACTTGGAACTGAAAAAACATGGTGACAGCATGAATAAGACAGTTCGACACAGCGTGTGTGATCTAACTTAGAAGTGATATAAGCTATTTTTCAAAATATGCTAATGAACATCTATGAATTTTTTTTTTTTAACATGTGTCTCATTTATCTATTATAAATATCAGGCATACATAAATATCAGGCATTTCTGTTTAACCCAGGCATACATAAGCGTTTATGCATTAACCGACAGACATAAATATCAGGAATTTCTGTTTAATCCAAAGTTTATGCATTTGGGACGTCCGCTTATTGAATTTATTTCATAAAAACAAAATCATCCTCAGAATATAATTTCATTTGATAATGCAAAAACGCTAATACATTTATATGAGAAGAAAATGTTTATTAATAACAAAATCGTGATGTTTATTAATAAAACATGTCGTCTAGCGAAAATGGTAAAACAAACACTAAATTGGTGTTCTCCTCATTGTAACATGCAAGTTATGAGCAGCATGCTCCCTATCACCATCGCCATTTGTCTCCGAGTCTGTAACTCAAACATCTCCAGGCCGATGTCCATTCCTTCTCCATCGCCATAGCCAGGCTGCTCTTCAAAACCCTCCGACATTTTTACCTTAAAAGAGTATAGAATGGTGAACATGTGAGGAGAACGCATGAACGCCCACTATTTATAGATATTTGGGGGAGGAGGTACCATTCGTTCCGGTATTGCCACTGCATGTGATTGGGTTTTCAACACGGCTATTTCTCCAAGAAAGCTCGTAACTGAAACTTCCAATTTACGATGATGTTTAGGGTTTTATTTTCATTATCCTGTACCATCTGATCACATCTCAATAAATAAGTTCACATCTGTAAGCTTGAACATAAAATAAATAAATAAATGACACCGTATCATAAATCTAAAAATAGTAAGTCCACATATGCAAGATTGAACATAAAAATAAAAAAAATTACCAACAACGTATCACCAATCTAGAAATAATAAGTCCACAGCTTGAACATAAAATAAATAAATAAATGACAATGTCTCACCAATCTAGAAATAATAAATCTAGAAATAATAAGTCCACAGCTTGAACATAAAATAAATAAATAAATGACAATGTCTCACCAATCTAGAAATAATAAATCCACATTTGCAAGTTTGAACATAACATAAAGCAATAAATGATAACTTATCACCCATCCTCGTAATTGCATCCCTATAACAACCACCTTACACACTACCACTACTTTGTTAACCCAGCGTTCATTGTAAATGAAATTGTTAACTAAATATAAATAAACCCATATTTAGAAACTAGAATATAAATAAATAAATCACAACATATCAGCAATCCAGCTATTTCTTATTATTTCTCCAATATAACAATTTACACACAACCCATTGATATTATTGGGCATTTATCTTAAATTATTTCATTATGGTTTTATTTTATGGAAAGGCATCCAGCTCAGCAAGATAGAGATATTATAATGTTTTGTTAAATGTGTATAATATTACGTTCAACGTTAAAACTTGGTCCGATTAAAATAAATTTAAAATTAAATAAGATGTAAATATGAAAAATTTCAAAATAATAATGAAATTATAATATCTTATTTAACTTTTTAAATCTATAAAAAATAAATTAAATTAAAATTAAAATTTTGATTATAATTAAACAAATTCCTCATTATTACAAAGAATATATTGACAAGTATCCTCTACAACTACTGTTATAATGTGTTTTACTATTTTCTATTAATATATTTTGACGATGATGATGATGATGGTTAACGTTCACTGAGACTAATCTTTGGTCTATCAAATCTAAAGAAAAGAATTATTTAATTTGATTTAAGATTTTATTCCTATGCTTAAAAAGCTTGGAGAGAAGCCTCCCGAGCTCACTATAATTTTGATATATTATATTTGTTTCAATATTTTCTATTAATATATTTTATATGTGTTTCAATATTTTCTATTAATATATTTTATACATATTATATTATGTTTCATTTTTTTAATGATGAAAATAAAGAATTATTGTGTTTATGTTCAAAAGAAATTTCGATTAAAATTTTAATATTTTAATTTTATTATTATTTAATTAAACAACAAATTATTTATTAAAATTATAGTTTTAAATTTATTAAAAAATATTAATATAAAAATAAATTTAACAATTTTAAATATACATGTTTTTATTATAATTTGTTTTCTTCATGTCTACCAAGATATAAATCTAAAATGATTTTCTTAAATTTTAATAAAAAATATCTCTCATTATTATATATATATATATATATATATATATATATATATATATATATATATATATATATAAATGATATTTTTTATAACTATTTTATTATCACGTAATTATATATTTTAGGTTTATCATGTCTATTATACAGTTTGAGTGGGCCTACTGGTTAAGAGCATGTGTTTTTTTCTAAGAGATCACGGGTTCAAAACCAAAAGGGGTAAAGTATGTATGCTTTCATAGACTTGGCAAGTGAAAATTGTTGCAACAAGGGGGTCTCATACACCTTGGTGTCTATTTAAAAACTTGAGTTTAAATTGTTTAATATGTTAGTCTATAAGTTAGACTACACCAATTAATAATTATATTTGTTTTTTTTTTTCAATTTGTTTGTTTGTTTTCCTTTTAAATATAATATTGAATATTGTTAATTTTTTTGTACATAGAGTGTAAAGTAGAAAGTGATGGGGTGTTCCATTAAGGCACTCCATGATGTAAAAATCTTTGAGCAAAATATATATCCATGCTATAGGTTGGTGTGGCCAACGCTAGTTCAATCGCCAATGCCTCTCGATTGTGGCTACTCAAGCCGCAAGATAGGTGTGTCAATCGTCGAGACTCACATAACCTAACAAAAGAACAAACAAAATATTGTTATATATTTTTACTATGTTTCAAATTATATTTATAAATTTTATTAAAATAACAATTTAAATTATTTTTTTATTTTAAAAGCTTATAGATGCAATTCAATTGGTAATGGTTGTGTTATAAAATATTATATAAATTATGAGATTTACATTCAAATACCCAAATATAAATCCAACCAAAAAGAAAAAATAAAATAAAATTTTAAATTTTAAAAAATTAATGAATTGAGAAAATAATTAATCATTATTTATAAAAATTTAAAATAATAAAATAAATAAACTTTTAAAAAGACAATTTATTATTATCTTTTTATAATTATTCACTTTTAACTACTACTTATAATGTTTTATTTTTATGTAGTTTTGGAATATTACATCTAAACAAATGTTGTGCACTTTATAACTTACCCTAATTTAATTATATTTATAACTTACCTTGATGTAATTATATTTAACTTACCATGATGTAATTATAACTTTTATGTTCACATAATTTGCTATTGCTAAATTTTTTAAACACATACTTTTGCAGTTTGGCGATCTCGGGTCTCTACGAACCTCTCTTTTCATTTCTGCAATGTTTTAAACACATTACTTCTATGGTTTGTTTTAAACACATTTCCTCTACGGTTTGTACAAGTTTTAAACACATAATTTTGTGGTTCGACGGTCACGAGTCTCTGCGGTCTTAGGTCTCTACGAACCTCTCTTTTAATTTCTGCAACATTTTAAACAAAAACTCCCAGTTCGGTCTTTTGTAGGCATTGGAAGCGTCCCCTCCATCGATCACCCTCGATATATTTCCCAAGGTTGTGTTTCTGCAGAGGTCCTTTCGTTGTTCATGAAGGTCAAGCGATCAATCGAGCAACTGGATGAATTGTTGTTGAAGAAGCCTAGATGGACAAGGTTCCTGTACCATACGAAGCGCATGATTTCATTTAGGTAGTTCCTTGAACCATTGGTGTTCAACAAGACGGTCCATTTTCGATTGGCGTACAGAGAAATGGAAAATACACAGGATGAAAAAATGAACCAATAGCAAGTGTTATCCTCGATCGTAGGTATATATGTTCCACTTACTCTCCTCTTTCTAAGTTTTTACTTCTCATATTTCTAAATACCCCTCTAGAAAAGGGAAAGTGATACCAAGTAAAATTACCCTAGAGAGTGTTTATTAATACATTGAATCTTTAGAAAGATGAAGAGAAGAAATATAAAACCATTTTAAACTAGAATTAATTACAATGCTTGACAACAACCACAAATCGTTAGAAAATAAAATAATCTCACTCGAGACTGAACTCCAAGGAATGAAAGGTAGAATTCAAGAAATCAAACATAGTAAACAAGAAATGGCTAAATAAAACCACACTTTGAAAAGTGAGAATAAAAATCTAAAAGATTAACTGCATAATAACTCAGCCCTAAAAAACATAGAGAATAAATTAGATATTAAACCCATTAAAGAAGAAATAAATAAACTAATTGTACTCAACCATGAGCACCACAAAAGTGCCTTGCACCTTATAATTGATGGTATAGAAGAACAAAACAATGAAGACACATTAGAAATAGTTAAGGTCAATTAAAGATAAAATCTCAAATTCAAACAACTTATCTCACTAAAGAAATGAGGGTAGAAAATATACTTGAGCATAAACATAGACTAAACCACATCAAGGTCAGTTGTAGTGACCACAAATTAGACATACTTAGGAAATCCCTGAGTCTAAAAGGAATGAGAATATTTATAAATGAAGATATGATTCTAGAAGACCAAGTTGAACTTCGGAAAGAATTCCGAAAGGTCAAGGAGGCAAGGAAATAAGGGAAATAGGCAATCATTAGGAATTGAAACTTTATTATTAGAGATAGAGTCCCAAACACGAGTGATAAATAGGTAACAGCATCACTCTGAATCCTCTTCTAGAATTGGCATGGTTTTCCATGATGTAAAGGTCTTAAGTTAAGTTGGATCCTGAGTGATATTGATCTTATTCTTTTAGTAGAAACTTGGGAACATGATGAATCTAGAAAATGTGTATATATGGTTTGTGTTTATGGCACATATGTATTAACATAACAAATTCATTTTAATTCCAATAATGATAATCTAACTTTAGAGTTTAGGTGAAATACCTTTGCATTTTTTTACAACCAAAAGGTATTAAACATAGCCATCGGCTCAACCATATGTCAACTGGGATCTAACAACCATACCATATAACATGGTCAAAAACCCATTGGACCGATGAACGCTCATATGGTTGAACCATTAAACGTATATGCCAACTCCCTCCTACCAATATATCATATGGTTTAAATGATATGGTTCGATGCATATCATTTGACATAACTTCTAACCATATTCGGCAGTGGAAACACATTGCAAATCATGGCATATTGCAACCTGTGACATGCAATATTGTTTCAACAAATACCAACTCTGTGCCAATCAAATTCGTGTTATATGTGGTATGCTAACTTCGCGCCACACAATTCCACACCAATTGTTGACATATAATATAACACATACTTAATGGAAAATACTACGTGGAACATAGCACACCGGCGGATATGGCATATACGTTTAACCAATGTTAAAAAGTATATTGTATAGTTTGAACTGCACGTTAAAACAAATTGTGGCATTATTTGTAACCACTCTGGCAGATATGTGATGTTGATTTATGCCATGCTAAATTTGGTGCCCTATCTCGTAGCGTGATAAATGACAAAATCCACACACCAATCCATATTTACCATATGGTTGCACAAACTTAACTCTGCTGATGTATCAAACCCTTGTGGAAGAACATTATAAAAAAAAATTAAACATAGCATTAATTCAACCTCTTCCATATCTCTTTGAATATGTTTTGAGTTGGGAAAGGAGACTCCACTATGTTTGAAAGCGTCGATGAACATGACCTTTGGGATTGGTGGAGCTTCCAAGTGTGGTAGGCTCTACCAACCCTTACCCCACAATGCAATATACCAACATTTAAATACAAAATATGTGTCTATTTATATTAAATACAATTCAATGGCATGTTGGTAAAGTTTTGTGTTGATGTAACAGAGGTCGCGGGTTCGACCCTCAACCCTGCCAATTCAACCTCTGACCTGTTGAATTTGACTGCCACTTGTGTTGAATTTGACTGCCACATATCCCACTATGGAGGTGTCACCTGGCCTATAAGGCCCATTTTTTTTTTTACTCGTTTTCCATAAAGTTCATAGTGTGTTTTCTCCTTCATCCAGAGGCCATTTTTGAAAACGAAAATTCTCTTGGAATTAGCGTGACGAGCTCTTTGACTTGGAATTGATTTTATTTGCATCTGAGACTGAAAAATTCTGAGCATGTCAGGAACTTGTTGCTATCCATGACCATCCTAGTCACAAAAATTACAGAAAAACTGTGACTAGACATAGCTTATGACCATCTTGGTCTCAAACATTACATAGCCAGTATGACTAAACTCAATCAATATCCATTTGGATCATATCCCCCAACTAAAAGACTTTTGGTCCACCAAAATTTTTTTACAATAAGGAATTTTATTACATCAATCATATGTACATAAACTATCTAAACCTTTTTCCTTTTTTTTAGAGTGTAAGCTTTTGTGATCCATATCTAATTTAATCAGAAATGTTCTGGAAAATCACATAATCATTTGAGAAATGACACGTTTCGAACTACTTAGTATAGTTCATCATCAGGAGAATCGTGGTTGTGCTGATCTACATCCATCAATAAATATAATTCAGAAATGCAACGATCGAGTCAAAAGTTCAAATATAAATTAATGAAATTGAATGTTGATAAATTAAAATATTATATTCAATATAGTTAAATAGAATAAATAAATAACTAATTAAATAAATAAGATTTAAAAATAAAAATAAAATTATATGCATCATGGATTAATTTATATATTATAATTTTTTTACTAACCTTGGTTAAATTAAAAATTTATTTTTTTCCAACTTAACTGACTAAATATTATAATAATCTCTTTATATTCTATTACATTGATTTCTTATTTATATATTATTATATTTTCCGAGTGTGCTTGTTTGTTAAATTTTATTCTTTTTATTCTTCTTCTTTGTTATGATTTTTCTAATTTTAGTATGTACATATTATTTTATTTTATTTTTTAATTTTTATTTATTTAATTAGTTATTTATTCATTTATTTATTCTATTTAACTATATTGACTATAATATTTTAATTTATCAACGTTCAATTTCATTAATTTATATTTTAATTTTTTACCTAGCCGTAGCATTTCTGAATTATATTTATTGACGAATGTAGATCAGCACAACCACCATTATCTAAACCTTATTACAAATTCTACTAGACTTACCAATGTGATGACAAATCACAGACACACAATTAAACGTAAGGCATGAAATCTGCCCAATTTCAAGTAAGCAATTTATCTAAAGACTTACATTCTTCCTTGCCAAGTTACCTTGCTTCACCTTATCCTGATTGTGATGTTGTCAATTCACATGGTATCAATGGACATGTTATCTTTGAATGTCATTTCAGTTTACATTGTGAACAAAATATTTCTCCTGAATCTGCAATGGTCGCGCTTTTGCTCGTTTTCTCTCATCTTTGTCTTGATGGTGTCGAGTCCTTCCCTCACTGTATCAAAGTATTTATTAGACTTTTCTTTATCTACAGTGTTGCTTCATCCTTCCGTGGACTACTCCTTTTAGCATGCACCTTCTTGTTGTAAACCTTCTACTTCCAGCATTTAGCTACACAATGGTTGTTACTTCCATAGAAAGTACATGGATATATCCTTTTAACAATCTTCATAATAAAATTTTGATTGAAATATTCACTTTCTGAATCATTGCTAGAATGACTTGTCTACTTACCTTTACGATTCTGTAGCTTTTTCGGCATTTGTTCAAGATGTAATGACCAACATCGATCTGTTATGTGGCATTTATTTCCACAATAGTCACGTGTTGATTGGTCAAATCCCAATCCTTCGTATTGGGGTATTTTCTGAATTGATATTGGTTGGAGTCTACCTTGGTCATGCTTTCCAAGGCCTTTACCTTATTGATATCCCATTTTTTTCATCAACTTCATAGCAATTCCTTTGGTATTTTTTTTCGAAATTTCCAATCTCATGATCTCTTGAAGCCTCTTCCTTGTCTGTCTCCAAATCATTTTCATGAGATGCTGGTACATACGAAATTTCCTCAGAAGGTGAGGAAAAAGTACCAATCGCTTCTTCCATTGATTGTGCTTTTGAAGTATCAGATGGAGATGAATTATCTTCATCCAACTAATGAAGTGGATATACTTCATTGTCTCCAAAAATGGAAGGACTTTGATCTAAGAGACTTCCCTTCTTTTTATCTCCCTACATGGCTTCTATCTTCGCTTGTAGTCTTTGTTTCTCTTCCTCCAAAGCTTGTACCATAATTCGCAGTGTAGCGTTCTCTTGTCGATATTGCTAATTGAATGCTTCTAATTCTTGCAACCGAATCTACTTCATGCTTCTACCCATCCTTGCAATCTGGTCAAAACCTTCTCTAATACCAAAAATGATCTGAAAATGGAAGATCGTCCTCTAACACTTTTCAAGCTTTAAAATGGGTCTTCAAAACAACCTGCTTGTTTGGTGTTCCTTCATGCATGAATTATTTCTCATGAGAAAGTTGATTATAATAAACATAACACATATATTTCATGTAGACATCAAGAAGATAAAACAAAAATTTTGATGACGGATTTCACCCCTCCTAGGCTACATCTCCGAGCCCTGCTCAAAATGGAAGGCCGCTCATATTTCAGTGTAAAAAATGAGGTACATAAATATTTTGATTACAATGTGGCTATTTCCCCTTCAAGGAAATGTTCTTTTGCAGACAACTCTCACAAAACAACATGACATCTTGCAATCACTGTGTCAACTTCAGCAATACAAGGACCCTAGACCTCAACTAAAAATGAGCATACATACAACAATAAGGACATAATTCAGACTTCTCTCAACTTTACATAGAGAGAAAAATGTCCATGAACTGAATTCTGCAAGTATCAGATACCACAAATCACAAACAAACTCTGCCAGTGTGTCTGAAGCGCATCAAAACCCTTTTTTTGGTTCTTAAAATGCTCAATTTGGCTTATGTATGACTTTGAAATGTCCAATACAAATTATCCTCTCACCTCACCACTTCTTCTTCAGAATGCGCAATGGCACAACACCCACTTTCCTCCATTTGGTGCATTGGCAATACATTTTATAATGTTTTTAAACTCAATTTAGAGTTTGGTGTAACAATATTTCTATCTATTGGCGGTTTGAAATGTATTAGCAACAGTAGGGTATCTCCTTGGTGCATAATCCCAATTAGACTCTACATCGTTTGGTTTGAGGATCCCATTGGGTATGTAGGCTCGGTTATTGTTAATTGGTGGAGATGGTTTTCAGATAGGGAGGGGACTCACTAAGAGGAGAATGCATAGATTTTTAACAGACACAAGTCAGTGATTGAAAAACCACCTATGAAACATGACACCATGAATATAAAAGTAGATTTCAAATCATGAAACTCGCGAAAAGCATTGTTAGCAAAACTTTTACCAAGATCATGCATATAACAATGTTACTTAACAAATGGGAACATAGTTCGTGATGGCTAAGTAGTTTACTTATAACCTATGGAAATTCCAATTATGATTTAAATAAAATATCAAAAAAGCAGTTCATTGACATATCTTTCATTTTAGAGCATCATATACCATCCGCATGTTGCAAGAAAACTCATAACACAAGAGAATACATGAGTGGAAAGGTGCACCAATACTCAAAGAAGCATTCATTTAGTGGAAGAGATAATATTCACAACACAATCACACAAGAGACTTCTGTTGGATTCAATATGAGATCCAATAGCACTTCTTGTATTGCAAAAAACACAAACATTCAATAAGCACAATATATATCTCTCCAAAGTCCCAAGACCAAAAAATTTCCTTTACAATATCACTTGCGCATGTACATATAGGTCGAGATGACCCTTGAGTTGCCCATGGCCCTTGGCCTTCCCTTGAATCTTGGGTTGACTTGCGACCAAGGTTTCTTGTGACCTAGGGACTATTGTTACCCATGGACAATTGCGATATATGATTAATTGCAACCTATGGTTGATTGCGACCTATCGAATCCATCATGTTTCTCTTGAGATCTCGTTCAGTTTCTCCTAAGCTATTGTGCAACTAAAATGAGATGGTCTATTACATGCATCAAACTTATGCTAATGATCTTTGTTAGCCCTCTAATTTTCTCTCTTTTTTCCATTTTCCCCTTCCTAAATCATAACCATTTACCTTTGTTTTACCTCTTTTATGCACCCTCATCTTACACCAGTCCAAGCACGGTGACATATTTCGTATAAAATTTATTTTTCATATTTTTAATTCAATTTAGCATTTATTAATTATTTATTACATGATTTCTTACTTTTAATCACTCTTCGTAACTTATTGATATCTCCAATGTTTATTTATTAGTTAAAGTACTTACCATGACCACTGATCCTAGTGCAGGATCGGATCTTGCACCGTTGTCAGCACAACAAAAACTTGCAGCACATCCAAACCTCCTCGATCACTGCCTCATTTCGAGCAGCTTTTGGCCACGGCAGCAAATATTGACTCAAAGAAAACTGAGGCCGAATCTGCGAAGGACGAAAGCTAGAGATTGGCTACGGCCAGTTTTCTAACCATCTAATCTTGAAGGCCAAAAAGCTAAATCCTGCGTTTGTGTTACACAGAAATTTGTCACTGTCCCTACAATCCCCATCCCGCACATTGGAGGGCTCATTCCGTGACCTGTGGGCAGAATTAAGACTTGAAAATACTTTCATTGCATCCCTCTGAAGATGAGCTTTAATTGCCCTAAAGACATCTCCTTGCAGAAAACCCCAAAAATAACTCTTTTTCCATTGGCGCGGTTCCATAGTTCGGCCCTCGCGCCAAGAGGGAAATCCTCCAAAGAGGGCGCGCCAATCGGCGCTCTGTCATAGAGCCATACCCGTGCCAACCATATTAAGAGGTGTTTTTTAAAAATAAAAGGCGGAAGTTTCATCCTAACAAATTACTGGGCTGATTTCTATCTTGAGTTGGGAGGTTTGGCTACAGATTTCCATGGAGAGGAAGTGGTTTGCCACCTCTCATGGAAGCTTCCTCGATGATAGGGCCAATCCCATAATTATAGGGATCCCAACTCCTTCCTCCTTCTATAAAAGCTTGCCTACTCACCGTGCCAGTTCCAAAGAGTGGCAAACACTTTCTAAGTTCCCAGAGCTTTTGCGTCGCAAAGCCTTCTTGATTCCCTAAGGCCAAATCCAAGCAAGGAGACTATTGCCAAGTATCCGGACAGAGAGGCTTGTCCCATCCCTGATAGGCTTTATCGAGACATGTTGTGCTGACGACCCGCTAAAGGAGAGTGCTACGTCGAAGCTATGGTTGTATTCTTCTTTTGACTTATTAATGATAAGCGACTATCGGTTATGGTTCCACTCTTGTTATTGATTATGTTCATGAGTTATGTCCTCTTTGACTGACATATAGTTGTATGTACTGGATTTTATGCTTGCGTTTGTGTTGTTTCTTGCATGTGTAGGTGTCCGATCACGGAGATCGTGAGGGCTGTGATCTGCCAGGGCAAAGGAACGGGAGCACCACCTCTTCTACAAATGACAGTGTTGGATTCCAGGTAAGCCTTCCTCGCAAGTCGGTTTATTTGCAATTAGGAACCTTCACTGTAGCATGTTTGATTGTTGCTAGACCCGATCTGGGCTAGTAGGGATCGCTCGTCCGCGGAGGGGATTTACCTCCTCAACAATTTGGCGACTCCGCTAGGGATTCACTTTGTTGTTTGATTTGTAAACTACGTACGGAAATCACACAACCGTATAGCCTTCGAAATGCTTTTGCTCGCATTAGCTATAGATCAACGCCGTTTCAAATGACCGGTTTGTTACTTGATCAGACAACTTGGAGTTTTGTCTTCTCTTTTCGGTTAACTTCTTGGTCTTGCTTGCTTGGTCAACTCTTTGGACTGGATTTTCTTGTTTGTTTGGCTTTGTTTTAGCCTTATTTTCACTTGTCTGTGTCTGAGATTGCTTGTTTTTATTTTTTCCATAGTAAACTTGGCTGGCGCGCTTTTTAGCGTAACAGTCGCGCCCATTGGCACAGGTTTCCTGTGTATCACCCGCGCCATTGCATTTCTGGCACTAATTTCAAGCTCACAATCGCGCCAATCCTGTGAGCTATTAGGGTTTGCTATGTTTCAAGATTTCTGAGGCTGACTTGTGATTTTGATCTTGATTTTTCGGCTGTTTGAGTGCATTGGAGCCTGGTTTGACTGATTGGAGCCTCCTTCCTTTGGTTGTTTGCCTATTTCTTTCGATTTTTGCATACGAGCCCTAGGGCATCTAGGTGCCTTTGTGAGTCGAGCCTCCCTTGGGAGTTTTTGGTTTCCATTCATTCAGTTGGCTGTGGGATTGCTTTCTTGCATTCGTTTGACAGTTGTCTATCATATTGTTGCGTTTTTTGAGTGACTGATTTCGTTTTCATTTGGATTTCGCTCCACTTCATTTTGGGCCTAGATCACACGGCTCATTGGTGTCTTCGGGACTTTTCTTGGTCTTGAGAGACTTTTTGTCGATTTGAGATTTGATTGTTTGTGCCATTGAGTGAAATTTGTTTGTTTTTCTCTCTTAATATCATTTCTCGAATTGCTTCTTATTTGTTTTCGGTTTGTTTAGTGCATCTAGCTATCAAACATTGAAAATAAAAAAAAATCTCTTTTGCTTATTGATTGATTAGTACAAATTGAAATCTTTTCCATTTTACTAGTGTTTAGTGAATTTGAAAGAAAAGTTTTTAGTTTCATTAGTTGCATTAGAGATATCATTGATTGTCTTCTGATCATTTTGTTTTTGTAAAAAAATCTCAACTCTTCTGTAGCTAGTTTTCATCGAACGAAATGATGAACTGTGGCATGTAGTTTTGCATTTAAGAGATTTTTGAGACAACACATTCGTTAGGGCCTAAAAACTGAAATGTAATTGAAGATCAAATTTAAAATCTACTCAATTTACACTAAGGTAGCATTGAAATCTAACGAAACACATTTAGAGGTCTAGGCTAGAGACGTGTCTTATTAGTTTTTAACTCTAGTAGTTGTCGTTCTCTTGGCTCTTTGCATACCAGCAAGTACGGACTTGTGCTCCCCATACTATCGCGTATATAAAGGAGACCCTATTAGGTTGGGAGACCCTATTAGGTTTCAATCTCTTATCCATAGGAAGCAAGCGTCCGCGCTCTACCTGTGGGAGATACACCGAACACAACATCTGTGGAGATTGCTCGTACGTACGGAAAGTCCTTGGTTGATTTCTCTTTCATTATTGAAACCAAGGTGTATATATTTCAGTTCACGGTTATTTGGCACACCCTTTGCCTAGTATTCCCCGAGCGCTATTTGATCTTTTCTGACTCCCTAAATTTGAAAGGATCACCAAGCGCTTGTCCTTTCACGCTTGTGTCAAATCTGAAAGAGATAGAGTCACCTTTTTTATCGTTTCTCGACTCTTAAAACATGAAACGGTGAAGTTTCTTATCTTTCAATGTGGTAAAAAATTAATCACCCACGATTACACGCCCTGTTAGTTTTTGCTTGTTGACCGTTTGATCGTGTGTCTTGACTCTTTTTTGGCTCGTGTGTGTGTTTGATCTTTTCTCTTGTTGTTTTTGTCACAGTGGCGGAACCCTCGGTTTCGTCTATTGGTAGTCCTTACACGGATGATTCATTAGAGGTGTCCCAATCCTCCGCTGAACCACAACAGCCCGTTGTTTCCGAGTTTCCTGACGGGGGACCGGTTCTTTTTGAGCAACCCTTTGGGGGTCCAGTTGAGTTCGATTGGACCTTTTCAAACCCTATGTCTGAATTGAGATTAGGAGCTGATTTCCTTTCTCTTACATCGGGTTCGCCTTTTATAGCTGTTTTTTTTCCTCCTAGTCCTCGTCGTCTATTGCGAGATCTAGCGGCAGGCTCAACCATGAGTGATTCTGGTGAGGAAATTCCAACGTCTGGTGAAGACTATTAGCTCTTCCCACGAAGATTGTTTCCGGGAGACAACTCTGAATCAGCTGTTATGTCAACAGCCAGTCCCTCATTACCTCCGGGGTACAGGTCTTTGGGTCAGATCATTTCTGCTGCTGCCTCTATGGGAGTGTCAGCTCCTTCTCCAAGGCCAGCTGCTCCTTCACCGAGGGTGTCTCCTCAGACGCCCATTACTTCTGTACCCGTTCGGCCCACTGTTTGTGTGGATGCCTCGTCACCTGTTGTCACGGCACCCTCTGTTAGGGCTGTGCCGTCTCCTGAAGACATTTATCTAGCTACTGTTGTACCGGATAATATCTCTCCAGAGGAGTATCGGTTGTCCCTGCTGTAGCCGAACCCCGAGGTTGGACCATCCTCCCAAGATCCCAACCGCTCTTACTTTTCGCATTATGCACAGGATGGTACACCCGTGTATGATTTTCCAGGTCAGTATGATGAGCACGGGGACATTTTGCATCTACCCGCTCCTGAGGCTTACCTCCATGCTCAAGGTTTACCTTATAACCAGGCTTATAACCCGCAAGGGCAACCTTTCCAAGGCCAACCTTCGGGCCAACCTGGCTATCCTTATGACCCACAAGGGTAGCCCATGCAAGGCTATCCTGCGGGCCAGCAATGGCCATCATACAGTCCACAAGGACAGTACTATACCCCTTCCGGTCAACCTATACAGCCTCAGCCGGGGTACCAACCGGGACCAGTCTATGGTCCTGGGGGCAAATCCAGCCTTCTCAGCCTATGTAACCGCAGTATCCTGTTGTTTCTAACGTTGCATATCAGCAGGTATCTATGGTTTGCTCCCGAGGTCAAGCCGGTTACCGGCAAGCACACGGTCCTATTCCTCCACGAGGCCAACCGGCCCATCGAGTACAACCTGGTTCCACCTCGAGCCAGGCCCCATCTGAGTACAACTTTGGTGTTCGCCTCCGAACCAACAGGCTCATACGGCATAACACAGGGCTCCTTGCCAGCCGGGTCAACTGCGCAGCGCGCGCTTTGTTTATCAGTCCTTTGTTCATTCGAGGAATCCCTCTCGGTGAGGTCCGGGGTCCACTGGGCGACCCGCTCATTCTATTAACCCTGCCCAGCAGCCGATTCATTCGATGCCGCAGCCAAATCAATAGCTGCGCCCTAGTTATCAGGCTCCGCAGGGTTCCACCTATCAGCAGCCAACTCATCCTCAGGGCGGTTATTATCCTCATGGTCAATCTCAACCGAATTATAACCACCCCGGAGGCTCTCAGTACTATCCTCCTCCACCTAGTTATACCTATACTCAGCAGCCAAATCCAAATGCTGCTTATACAGGGCCGAATCCTAACTAGGGTTCACACCCTGGTTATCAAGCCCCACACACTAGTTACCAACATCCAAATCAGTCTGGTTATATGACCTACACCCCCTACGGTCAGAATCCTACAGGACAGAACCCATGGGGGCAAGGATATTCACAACCATTATGGAGTACAGGTACCGGTCCTCATCCCGGGCCTGGCATGCCGGTTAATCCGCCATTTCCGTTCCTGGCCACCTTGGAGTTGCCGGATGTTTCAAAACTGACCAATGATCCGATTTTACATAATCCGTATTGGCCTCCTGTTCCTACCAAGATACCAGGTGATTGCCCCAAGTTTGAGGGAAAAGCTGGAGAAGACCCCCAAGCGCATGTGATGACGTATCATCTTTGGTGTTCGTCTAACTCTTGGGTCGATGATTCAATTCGTCTGCGCCTTTTCCAGCGCACTTTAACTAGAGCTGCTGCTAAGTGGTACATCGAGTTATCCCGTGGTATCTTCCAAGATTTCAATTCCTTAGCCATGGCTTTTCTCATGCACTTTCAGTTACCGGTTCGTTATGAAGCCAGGACGCACCTCCTATCTTCTTTGAAGCAGGACAAGGCCACTCACATCTCCAATCACATTCATGAATGGCGGCGCCGTCGTAGGCTGATCAAGTTCCATATACCTGATCAGATACTAACTCACTGGTTCACCACCTCCTTTGTGAACAAAATCGCCCAAGATATTGCGATGGGAGCGTGTGTGACAGAGGAACAAGCCATTGCGCGTGCCCAATATCTGGATCTTGTATATTCTTAGTCCGGCATGCTTTATGATATCTTGCCTGATGCCCCACGGTCCGGAACCTCTAAGGCTCCACCTACCCCCGCAGTGGATGGTGTCATTGGTTCTGTATCTCAGAATTCGAAGAAATCTTCGAATGGGAAGCAGAAGTCTAATTCTTCCAACAATGCTCCTGCTAGTCCCGCCCCATCAGATTCTGGCAAAACCGCGGAGGTGAACGTCGTTCAGGCCAATCCTACGGAGAAAGCCTCCAAAGGGAAAAAGAAGGGCAAAGGTAAATCCAAACCCGATGCCCCGAGGCCAGAATCCAAATCTCGCACTGAGGATGGCTCTCAGCGTAAACCGAAGTACCCTTGCCTCATTTGTGAAGGAGACCATTATACTAAGGATTGTCCACGACGATCCAAAGTTAGTCAACTTCTCAAGGGCTCAAAAGGGACTCCGGCAGTTCTTAAAGAGCCATTCCCATCTCAGCAGACCCAGATGGTTGAACAGCCGTCACCATCTGCGCCATTTGGGTCCCAAGTTTTCATGATGAAGGTTGCTGCACCTATCTCTGTCGCTACGCGTTCGAAGGATTACAACGAATCATGGCACGCACCCGGGAAGGTAGTTGCAGATGGACCGCCTCCCCCACCTATCTCTGGTTCGTTGGAAATTGAAAAGCCTACTCCTGAACCTGTTGTGAAGCCACCTTCTAAAGGTGTTCTTCGGAAATCTTCGTATAATCCGAATGCTCGTGCTGCTCAACACTACAACATTGTTGAGGATTTGGCACAAGCACGTTCTGCTATGTCTGCACTCGAAGTTCTTCAAAGTTGTCCTTTGCAACGGAAGGCTTTACTGTCTGCAATCCGTGGTATTGATCCCGCCGATTCAAGTCTTCTCTCCTTCGATTTAGAGAATTTCACTCCCTGACTTCCACATCAAATCGGTCTTGTTATTCAAGTCGGGATTAACGGTCTGAACATCCATAGGGTCGTAGTGGATGAAGGTGCTTCTACCTGTGTTATGTCATCCGCTTGCTGGAAGGCCATTGGCTCTCCAGCCCTTGCATCCTCTCCCAACGCCCTCGAGGCATTTGATGGTCGAGAATCCAAACCCCTGGGTGTTCTCGAGAGTTTAGCGATCACTTTACAGGGGAAGACTGTCAACATGGAAGTAGAAGTGGTTGATGCCAAGCTCAACTACAATATACTTCTGGGCTGCAGCTGGACTCATTCCATGCTCTGCGTGCCGTCCACCGTCTTTCAACTTCTTAAGTTCCCTCACGAGGGCAAAATCGTCATGGTGGATCAGTTTTCCTTCTTCACCTCTACTTCCGAGAACAACGTTCCATACGTGGATCAGATTCCGAATCCCCCTGACAGTGTAGGACCCGGTCTCTTCAAAGACCTCGTCCTCATGGGTATCTTTCCCGCACCACCACCGCACACCGCTCAAGTTAACATGATTTCCAGGTCCGATGACCCCTGGCTTATTCCTACGCCTGAGCAGGTGTTTGAGTTTGGAGAATCAATGCCCTTGACTCCAGTAGAGATCAGCTACTATGAAATTGTTGCCGCATCTGATCCTCCACCTCCTCAGCATGCTCCTTTGAGCATGGCTCTAGATGTTTACTCTCAATCCCCCTGGCTTGGTCAGGCTGATTCGCCTGATCCTCTCAAAGAGACTGTTCCTTCCGATGAAGCCATCTTTGAAACTATGTCTCTCGAGGAGCTGCCTTGGGTTGATGGACATCATCGATCCTCTTTTATGCCTAGCTTGGGGGAAATGTCCGAATGTCTGGAGCGTTATGCATCTCAGGTTCCTACTCCTCCTCTTCAAACGCCCATTTTGACACACGAGGTTTTTTCGGAGGGAAACCTGAGTAATATCACTCAAACCATCCCGATCACCATCTCCGTTAAACCAGGGATTTTTGGAAATGTACATGATCATCTCCCTCCTGAGCCTCCTCCTTGGAGCTCGTCGGAGCATAGTTCTTCCACTTGTGTTAAGCTCCTAAAACAATAAGACAAGTTGCTACAAGGATAGTTCTTTTAAGTGTGTCAACCTCGTTAAAATAATGAAACACGAGCATTTTCAATTCGAGTTTTGATAGATTTAGTTCAAATCTCTTTTGTTTTCAACCTTCACTCCATTTCCTATGGACTGAAGCTTGGGGGGCATGCACCTCGAATTGAGACACCATGCTGGGGGGCATGCCCGTCTTGTGTGTACATAAGTGTGTGTTTTTCATTTGTGTGCATGTGTGGTGTGGTTTGCAATGTAAACATCTTTCTGCTGATCGGGTCTTCCTGATTGTGCAGATGTCCATTCATCCATTTGTTGGTTTCGCGGATGGTGCCTCCCGCAGTACCAGGAATCTGTCTTCAGCAGCCTGGGTAATCTACGATCCTGCTGGTGAGTTAGTCAACCTGCAAAGTGTGTGTCTGGGATGTACTACAAATAACATCGCGGAATATAGTGTTGTATTAGAATTATTAACCGAGGCTGTGAACCTTGGTATTCGTGAATTACTTGTGTATCTAGACTCGTAACTTGTAGTATTACAACTGAACGGTCATTATTCAGTCAGAAATCCATCCATCTTATGTCTGTATCTGCGTATTCATTTACTGGAAAGAAATTTTGACTATATTACATACCAACATATTCCCAGGCATATGAATGCGTTAACTGATGCAGTAGCTAATTTGGTTTTAGATAGACATTTGCGCAATTTGTAAATCATCATCACATGAAAAGAAATATCCGTCCAGAAATAGATATGTATATATATATCGAAATGTTTACATAGTGTGCATCACAGTAAATCAAAAATATATATGTTCGTCTTAATACTTCTGGAGACGACATGTCTCTCAAAAAATATGCATGATAAAAGTCCTAGGAGTCTAATCCATATGGTGCTCATGATAACAGGTAACTGCACGCACTAAGCGTCTCAGAATTCGGTGGAGGTGACTGGGCACTCCCACCGTGTGTCTCTGGTACGCCATCGGTACATCCGCCAGCCGGGCACAGTCTGGGATCCCTCGGGCGATGCCCTCGAGATTCTGGATTAACTCCCCCCCCTCTGCACGCTCTGCCTGAGGATCAGGTGCGGGAAGAGTCCTCTGTGCGATAGGAGACATACCGGTTGGTCTCTCTGGACCCACGTCTGCATGCATATAAAATGTTTCAGGAAGAACATGTATTAACAAAAAAAATCATAAAATATAAAATCAAAAGAGAAGGGGTCATACCCAACTCCTCGTCCCAATCATCTCCCTCCGGAAGTGGGAGATCTGGATCACCAGTGAAATCGGTACCGGCATATGGCCAGTCTTGCACTACGATCAGCTGACGCCGTAACCACCCAAAAAACTCCGGCCTCCAGGACATCTGTTGGCCCCCTCCAGCTCTGGGCATCAGCTCTACCCAGCGAGCCATTCTTGGCTCTCGTGGAATAGGTTCAGCTACTATGGCCCCTTGGCCCTGGAAGATTGGTAATCGTTCCAGAATGAACGATACCAGGATAGAACCATAGCCAAACTGTTTCAGCTTGGCTTGTTTGCATTTGGTCAGTTGCCTCTTTATGTTTATCGTCACTGATGTGGCCCAGTCGAACAATAGAGGAGTCATACACTCTGAGGCCAACAAAATTTGGGCCTTTGTGGCCTCGTGCAGTGCCTGCGACCCTGCAGCCCGCGTGATGGTATGCAGCACTACTCTCAGTGCCAGATCAGGAATGGTATGGATGTCCACCTTTCCACTTCCAGATCCTAGTTGTGCCCCTCGGCACACTCATGCCATCACTTGCTCCATTTTCTCACCAGAAGGTCTGCTCCCTGTCAGTATGGGCATCAGACCTCTACACGATAATCCGGTTATGAAGTACACGTCAGCAACTTCCAGTTCTAACACTTGGTCCTGCAGTTTGAATACTTGTTCATCTGCGTCCCACATATTCATCAAGTACTGTAGAAGCTTGGGCTGAGCTCGTAAAAGGGGTGTTAAGAAGAACTTTTTTAGCCCACAGTTCCTGAGGGCGTTCATGCAAACTTCATTTTCCATGGCTTGTTCATCTTCTTCACCGTGCTCCCTTTCTTTCCACTCAATCACCATTTTGCTCGGTTCACTGCATCAACATGGTCAAAACCCTTAATTAGATCTCTGATGAGCTTCAAATTTCATTCAATTTGATTAAAAATCTCGAATTTTTAGGCGAAAATTGAGGTTCCGCCGCTGGCGCGAACCCTTTGCATGTAAAAGCTCATTGGCGCGGGTCCGTGCCCGATACCCGCACCAATGAGCGGAGCCCTAAAAATATAAAAAGTGGCCTCAGAAGTCTAATGCATGATGGAAAACTGCTAAAAAATGGATTGAAATGGAGTGCAAAGAATCGCCTCTTACCTGGAACTGACGGAACTCGGAATGGTAGCCCGGATCGGTCGTAATCACTGTCAGAAGTTTGCACACCAAACTGGACCACTGCTGCTCTTCGGTGAGGTAAATAGTAAAAAGTAATTCTATTTTTACCATTTGACATATTTATAACTTTTTTAACTCAAAATAGGTTTTGAAATTTATTTTTCCGAATATTTTAATGTATTTGTGTCGAAAATGGGTTTTACACTTGCCTTTTTGTGCAACAACAGGTCTTTTATGCGACTGAAACAGTGAGACGAGTTGTATTTTATACTTCTTCGGACTCGGTAAATACACGAAAAAGTCACTCTGGAGTCATCTTTCAGCTCTTTTCTAACTCTCTAAACATGAAAATATCGTCAAGGCCCTTGTCGTTTCGATCTCGTTAAAGTGGACACGAATCGACATCTACCCAGTATACGTTTACCCCTTTTTCAGGCTGGGATGGATTATTTACGAAAAAGGAATACCCTAGCCTATCGCGACTAGGAGGTTTTCTCGGATATTGTTTTCTACCTTTTCGGGTCCGGGGAACTATCTACGAAAATGGACCGCTGGAGTTTACTTTTTGCTGTCTTTTCAAACTCTCTAAATATGAAAAGATGCCAAGTTCTTCCTTTGTCAGACTTGTTAAACCCTGATGACATCAGATTCAGTCGAAATGACGTTATTCGAGTCGCTCCTTCCTAGGGCTCGTTAAATGTACTAGGATGGATTCGCCCAAAGGGCGGACTTATATTACAAGCATATGCTATCCCCTTCAAGCTTGTTATAAAAAATAATTAGGGTACTCGCCAGAAATGGTGGGGGAAAATGGAACCAGCATCGTAGTCGTGTCGGCAGTATGTCGCTCTTGAACATGGCACTTGTCTGCATTCGTGTCAGGTTGGGGACATCTCATCTCGTTCTTCACTTTCCCTCCGTGGGTTTGGATAATCCCTTTTGACCTCTCATCTTCTCATTGCCTCGTCACCATGACCTCTGATCCGTTGATGTCAAATAGCCAAGTCCACTATCGTGTCGTTTACATGTTCAAGAGAAGTTGACCTCTGCGAGTATCAACCTTCCTCTGATTCTCATATGATCCTGATTCACAAAAAACATCATGTTCCTCTGTCTCGTGTCGATGATGTGGGAAACATTATGGCCCACCTTCGATCAAGGTCACTTCCTGTCGACTTCAGTTCATTATCCGGGAAGCTGATCTAGAGACTCTTTCATGGTACCTTGGAGCCTGCATGCCTGAATGGCAGGTTCATCGCATTCGACGTGAGGTTTTCATCATTGGCCTTTGATCGAGTGATTCTACGGGTGTTCGACACCGGCTCATTGATTCGCATGCCATAGATTGTACCTATAGTACCTTGAGGGCCATTGTCATTATTGGTGGTTCCTCTCACGTTTGTTAACAGCTTCCATCATTGGCTGGTAATCAGACGATGTTCTTGCATGTTCGACTTCATCTCACATATTCGCATGCTTGAACTTGTACTTTGTTTGGGTCGAGATGGAGCGCAAGACCCTGGATTGTGTCTGTTGTAATCCAGGCTGCGAAATTGTGGATTATTATGGTTATTACATGACTCACTGATTGGATGGCTGCGACCATACCTGAGTCTATTTATTGATATTCATTGGATGGCTGCGTCCATGCCTTGGATCTAGATTATTGTACACTCTGTTATGGATGGTTGCGCCCATACCGCGCATATATATCATGTATCTGAGACATCAGTTGTACTTCGCTCCGCAGGTTTTCCGATGGCGGTGTCTTCGGTCGGCATGTTCTCATAAAGAATTTCACCCCTTTCTCTCTCTTTCGGGCCTCATGCTTTAGGGGGCATTTGTTACACAACAATTTGTCACAGTCCCTACAATCCCCATCCCGCACATTGGAGGGCTCATTCCGTGACCTGTGGGCAGAATTAAGACTTGAAAATACTTTCATTGCATCCCTCTGAAGATGAGCTTTAATTTCCCTAAAGACATCTCCTTGCAGAAAACCCCAAAAATAACTCTTTTTCCATTGGCGCGGTTCCATAGTTCAGCCCTCGCGCCAAGAGGGAAATCCTCCAAAGAGGGTGCGCCAATCAGCGCTCTGTCATAGAGTCGTACCCGCACCAACCATATTAAGAGGTTTTTTTTAAAAATAAAAGGTGGAAGTTTCATCCTAACAAATTACTGGGTTGATTTCTATCTTGAGTTGGGAGGTTTGGCTACGGATTTCCATGGAGAGGAAGTGGTTTGCCACCTCTCATGGAAGCTTCCTTGATGATAGGGCTAATCCCATAATTATAGGGATCCCAACTCCCCTTCCTCCTTCTATAAAAGCTTGCCCATTTCCATTGCAAGCTAGTTCCAAAGAGTGGCAGAATTTCTAAGTTCCCAAGAGCTTTTATGCTGCAAAAGCCTTCTTGATTCCCTAAGGCCAAATCCAAGCAAGGAGACTATTGCCAAGTATCTGGAGAGAGAGGCTTGTCCCATCTCTGACAGGCTTTTTCGAGACATGTTGTGCTGATGACCCGCTAAAGGAGAGTGCTGCGTCAAAGCTATGGTTGTATTCTTCTTTTGACTCTTTAATGATAAGCAACTATCGGTTATGGTTCCACTCTTGTTCTTGATCATGTTCATGAGCTATATCCTCTCCGACTGATATATAGTTGTATGCACTGGATTTTATGCTTGCGTTTTAATTGTTTCTTGCATGTGCAGGTGTCCGATCACGAAGATCGTGAGGGTTGTGATCTGCCAGGGAAAAGGAACGGGAGCACCACCTCTTCTACAAACGACAACGTTGGATTCCAGGTAAGCCTTCCTTGCAAGTCGGTTTATTTACAATTAGGAACCTGCACTGTAGCATGTTTGATTGTTGCTAGACCCGATCTGGGCTAGTAGGGATCGCCTCTGTTCGCATAGGGGATTTACCTCCTCAACAGTTTGGTTATGTAATTGGTTAAATGATATATTTTGGCCTTTTGCCAAAGATCTATATAATGTAGAATGTAAATAGGACTAAGTGGGAAGATTTTGATAGTAAAATGAATAGAGACATAGCCAGAGAGGCGGTAGCAGGTTGCTGTATTTTCTTATCACCCGAATCTGGGTTGGACGATGTATTAATGTATGTGCTTGCCTCAGTGAATTAATAAAAGGGAGCTTTGCCTCATGCTTCAAAAAATTGTGTTTCTACATTTGAGCTGATGAATTGATTAAAGTACTGAGAAGCATTATTATTTAAAAGGGAAATGCGCTGGTTGGCTAGGGCCCAGCCAACCCAGCACGTTTACCCTATTTCCTGTTTTCCTATAATTTGTGTTTACATTGTCAAGTGTGATTTAATTTTAAGCACATGCATTCCTGTCTGAGTGAAAGCAGATCCATTGTGTGAAGTAGATAAATTTCCTTTCCTGCACTTTATTTCAAATTGGCTTTCCTCCGCCTGGTCCAAGCAGGAGAAATAACCCTGCACTAGTGCACGTCGGTGTGATATTTCCTTTTCTACAATTCTTTTTGATTGGTTTTCTCGGCCTGGTCCAAGCAGGAGAAATGAACCTACACCAGTGCATGTTGGTGTGATGCATAAAAATTTCTTAGTCTACTTCCCGCAATCTTATTTCTTTCATTAAATGCTTATGACAGGATAAATTTATATTGATTGTTTCTTTATTCCTGCACTCTGTTAAGATCAGAAACCTTCACTTTTTTTACGTGTGCAATTCGATTTAATAGTATAATAACACTTGCAATAACTAAACACTCTGTTAGCGCTCAAATCTACCTCAGGCTGAAATGAAGTAAACTCAAGGCTACATCAAACCACGCTCAGCCTCGTAGCTAGCCCTACGAGGACAGGAGAGGGCTCTCTCCGTCAATCTCGAGAAAATGAGCAATAGGATGCGAGATGACTTACAATAAGAACTGATTTTAGGCTAGTAAAGAGATAGGTATGTTTGATTTTTTTGGTTTTTGGGTTTTCGCTGGAGAAAAGGGAAAACAAATTTTGGGTCCGGGGATAAGGTCAGACCTTTGCAGAGTTCGAGTTGGGGCGAGGTAGGTGAATATCTTGATGCTTTTGATTGGATATATGGACAGATTAGACCGACGAGGAGCTGAAGAGGGCAAAGAAGAACTTGGATCCTCTCCAAACAGCTGAAAACATATAGAACTAACTGAATTCAAAGGTAGAGCACTGTAAACAATGGATTCAACCTCACTTACTCATTCAATTTAGTTCGGAAGAATATGAAAGGATGGCATACATTAAACATGAAGAAACTTACAGTAAACAAAGAGGAAACACCATCAAGAACAGAACACCACAAGGATCCCAACAAGTGCCGCAAAACCCCTGATCTTTCCTTAGCCAAAATATGAAAAGTATGTACAATGATATCAAAGTATCCCAAGAGTCCAACCTCTCCAACCTCTGAAAATGATTGAGAAATTACAATATATAGATCACTCTAACACCTTTCCCCACCTCTAGGGGTCGAATTCCCTCTTCGGGGATCAGTTTCAACCAATTCTAATCATGGAACTACAATCTAGGCAGCTAACAACTTGCCTCTAAAAGAGTGGAAACTGATCCATTACATGATTTTTTACCCTTTTGAGAGTGAATCTTCTAGAATAGATAAAAATAAGCCAAAGTTACATGTCAAATATGAATTTACATCATAAAAACCCAAAAATTCCATCCACAAGCAAAACTGGTCCATACTAGGCGAAAATCTGAGCTGGCAGCTGAAAATTCAGGAAAAATTTAAGTGGGTCGCTTTTGAGCCGAGTGGGTCGCGCGTTTTCCAGCCTGAATTTGAGGTACTTCCAGGCATCCAAATTGAGCTCATGATAGCTCGTTGGAAAGCCCTGGATGTTGACTATCCAACCCAAGTGGCATTTCTGAATTTGGAGCTCATTTGACTCTCCAAAACCTCATTCTCCCAGAGGTACTTCCTGCTGGTACAAAAGGTGGCAGCAAGGTGGTTTTCATGGTGTTTTTGAGCCCTTTGACCATCCAGATTTTGATGAAATGCTTAGTTGATTTCTGAGGATGCATAAATAACCATGAAAAATCCAAAAATGCAAAAATTTCCTCCAGCAAGTGTCCCAAAAAAAAGTGAGCGCATGGGTGCGCGACCCGCTTAACTGAAAAACCTGTTTTTTGACCCAAAAATTTGAAAATGACAAAATTTTCTCCGAATTTTCCCAAATTCAGAGCGAAGGTCCTCCATCATGTGTCCTGCCCAGTCAATGAAGCCTCGGCCAAAATCCGAAGTGGATTAGGCCTTTTCCGCCGTCTTAGTGCTTTGCGCAACCTCCTCTTCATGATCTTCATTCTCGCTTTGCAGACATGCATGCGAGCCCAATAATGGCCTTTCATGTGACGAAGCATGTCTTTGTATCGATTGGCCTTCGCCAACAATTTCTCCAGATGGATGTTCACATGTGTGAGTACAGTATCTCTGTCAGTTGGTGTCATGTCACCGGGTCTCTTTCGATTCCACTGTCGATCCTCACGGATTCGACGCAACTCATAATATGTGAGCTCATCCTCAAGTTGTTTGTTGCGCTGCTCCAAATAGTTAATCACCCACTGAGCCTTCTGCAATTGATCTTTCAGCTTGTCATTTTCGGCCCTTTTCTCCTGGATGACTTCCCTCTGTTTCGAGCTGGGAGAGCTCGCATCAACATCAATGATTATGAAATCTGTGTCCCTGCCTCCTGATGGGCCCTCATCATGCATGGACCTCTTGCCCCTGTCCTGTACCTGTGCTGAAGAAGAAGGCGAGACCCCTTCCACATCATGTGGAGATAATACTCGCTCTGCTGATGAAGTCGGCAAGACCCTTTCCACCTCATGTGGAGATAATACTCGCCGTGTCGCTGCAAATAAGGCCCTGTGGCCTCGCTGATATGTCCGAACCAAAGGAGCGCTGATATGCTCAACCTCAGGCATGTCTGGCTGGTGTGAAGGCTCTCCTGCATCATGAACTGTCTCGGGAGGTGGCTGTGGCACTCTGAAAAAGTCTCTAGAAATGAAATCCTCCCAAGTGATGCCCTGCTCTGCCAACTGATGCAACACTATGATCTTAATCAAAGCGTAATGGTATATACTCTTGTACTGCTGCACTGGGCTTGTCTTCTTTTGCACAAACATCACCATCCTCTCTATGTTGCGATATATGAAGTACGGAATATTCATCATATGTACCCTTGTGAAGTGCATCAACAAACGAATATGGTACGCAAAAAAACGAGTATATCTGCCCTCACAACTAAAATACTGAATGATGAGCTTCATCAGCGGTGCATACTCATCCCTCAAAAATCTGAATGGAAAAACTCTGCTCAAGTAACTCATATATCCAGTTTTAATGTATGGCTCATAGTGGAATTTCTCTAAATGCTGACGCTTGTTCCATTCCTCGCCCATGTTTGGTATGCCAGTGGCTTGAGAAATAGTCAAGGGTGACAAAATGAAATCAACCCCGGCAAGATTTACCCGGCCATCCCGTAAATGTAGAACAAACAGACGGGCCAATTCACGATGAAGCCGGGTTTGTGCAATCATCTCACAAAATCTGAAACATGACAAATACCGAAAAAAATCCATTGCTAATGGACATGCCTGCAACCGAGCCAAAGAAGTAGGCTCCTCTCTGCGATGATTACCACTTCTGCTACCTCTATGAGACCCCCGTGGCACATTACCTTCAGTCATGGAATCACTGCCTGACCCTTGCTCATACTCTGACTCTGTCTCCGACATGGCTCTGAACAAGATTTTGGCACTATGTATACTGATATAAATGCAGTGAAAACAAAGTTATGATGTGTGTTTTAACACCCAACAAATATCCCCCACCGTCAAAGCACCACAAGGAAACAAACAATGATAATATCTCTGTTTTAGGTGGATTGAAATAGAAACACAGTCTCTGTTTTAATTGCAAGTGAAACTTGACCAAAGGAAGCAGGCAGCCTTTAGAATATTGAGCAAATCTTGTCAAAGGGAGAAATGCATCATATGACTGTGTTTATCAATGGGCAATGAAAACAGAGTTATAAGTGTCAATGGGCAGTGAAAACAGAGTTATGAGAACGTTTTTATCATTGGGCAGTGAGACACAACATGACCATAATCACCATGGAACACAAGCCTTGACAATGGTAAAGCAATAACGATGACCACGATGGTATAATGGGCATGAAAACAGTAGGGTTTGAACACATATGCCAAGGTGGATATATATCAATGATACAAGGTAGGAGAAAAACTCATAAAACCATCCATATACATTTAAAAACCTTGAAGAACAAAACTGCCATGACTGTAGGGTTTTACTCTTCCATTCAAATGTTTGAAGTCATCAATGATACCACCAGCATATTAAAAACCACTGTGCAATAGTTAAAAACCTGTTTGAAGGCCGTTGGAGGCGATCTAAAACGAAACTGGGCGTTCAAATCGACTTTCCTGAATTTTGCTGGCAAGTGGGTCGCTTTTCTCCAAGTGGGTCGCTTTTCCCCAAGTGGGTCACGCCCGTTATAATTTTGCACTGCGAAAAATGCCCAAGTGGGTCGCTCTTGCCCAGGTGGGTCGCTCTTGCCCAAGTGGGTCGCTCGACCTCCAAACCCTGTCAACGCTGCTTCAAAACACGAATTCGGCCTTCAAACTCCAGATTTCGATTTGTATGCTGTGGATTGTTGGAAATGAAACTTGTTTGGCTTTTTATATATGATGTAAATATCTTTCACAATCAGATTTGATTCAAATCTATTTGATAACCCATATTACAATGTTTTTGTATTTTCACATTTGGATTTTTAATACAATCTCTTTTTGGCTTTTCTGAGCTCAGATTTGATGATTTTGTTGTCTTCTTGCAGGGGTATGGCTCTTTAGCTGAGGAAAAGATCAGAGGTCTGCTTTGAAATTTCTTCTTGGTGAAATAAATACAATTTATTACAAAAATAATATTGAACAATTTCTAGTTCCAAAACAGAGTTTTGGACTAGAAATGTTTTTAAATGCTAATGATAAAAAATATGAAATCAAAATTTGCGGAACCATCCTCATCCTGCAGGCTTTTATGACATGCATACAAATGACTCGAAAACCCTAGACACTAGGACCAAAGCCACTTATTGACACTTAATGACCATAAATGAAATGACAATGATTTTGAGTGATTTTTGAGGAATTTTTTTTTTTAAATAGCCCTGCAGGTGTAAGCATGAGGAAACATAAGACAACAGACCCCTTCGTCAGTCAATAGCATGCTCCTAGCGAAATGCAACGAAGTGGAACAAGCGAGACACCTAAGAATGAATATGCAAAAACGAAATGATCACTGACGGAGGGCTGTAAGGACCGACTCTAACATTGGCTCCAATGGGGATGGTGGCTCCATGGAGATGCCAAGAACGGCAGATCTCTGGGGGAGTCAGACAGTGCCTTTCATCCATTGGGCGATGGAATCATTATTTCAGCTGATAAAACAAACTTTGGACACTTTTATTGACTGCAGATTTGACTAAAGACTGACTGCAATTTGACCAAAACTGACATGACTTTAAAACTAAAAGACTGATAACACTAACTTGACAATTTCAAACCAACCAACCTCTAAACTCCAGAATTATAGCCTTCGCTCCGGGCCCCAAACTGAAGATGAGAGATCAGTGCACACTTGCAACGAAACAAAAGTAAAATGATATATACAATGATAATGAGATCAGCAGAAAATACTCAGAAGTAATATCGCTTCAGCAACCGACCATTGATCGGTCCTCCAGAACAATCATCACCATTCATTTCTTTGAGAAGAAATGCATTTTGACCCCGATACGCTGCAATCTTAAAAGGACCCTTCCACAGATTTTCAAATTTGTCGTGCTTTCCCTTATCTTCATTCCGAGCATCCCATTTCAAAACTACCTCATCCAACTGAAACTTATCTGCTTTCGCCTTTCTGTCGTAGATTTTCTTTATGCGCTCCTGCAACTTGAAAGTATTTTGAAATACCTCCTCTCGTGTCTGCTGTAAATGAATCATCTGATTAATCCTCCGCTGCATAGGATCTTCCTCACTCCCAGCCTCCTGAAGCAATTTGACCATCGGGACAGCAAGTGAAGTAGGAAAAACCGTATCCGTTCCATACACCAACTCGAAAGGAGACATGCCAATAGACTTTTTCTGACTTACCCTATCAGCCCACAATGCATTCACTAACTTCTTGTGCCAGGCCTTTTTGTTGATCTCCAGCAATTTCTTAATGATATTCACCAAGGATTTATTTGAAGATTCCACCAAGCCATTTCCTTGCGGATGGTAGGCGGTCGAATGCCCCAAGGTAATATTGTACTTAAAGCAAAATTCAACCATCCTCTTAGACTTAAAGGCTGCTGCATTATCTGTGATTATTTTACTAGGACACCCAAATCGTGACAGAATATTGTTTTCAAGAAAAGAAATAATTACCGCATCCGTGGCCTGTCGAGTGGGAATCGCCTCAATCCACTTCGTGAAGTAGTCTGTAGTTGTCAAGATCCATCTATGCTGTCCGGAAGATGCTGGGTGGATTTCCCCGATAAAATCCAATCCCCACTGCTGGAATGGTGCACTAACTTCAATTGGTTTTAGAGGCAAAGGCTGTAGTTTCTGCTTCCCTTCGAAAATTTTACACTCATGACAATTTTTAACAGTCTTAAACACATCATAAAACAAAGAAGGCCAATAATACCCTGCCCTTAGAATCTTATTCGCTGTGGTCTTCCAAAACAAATGACCTCCACAGTCACCTTTGTGAAAATCCTCCAAAACTTTTTGAGCTTCCTCCTCTACCAAACAATTCAACAACATACCTCCAGGGTCTTTCCAATATAACGTAGAATTCAGAATGCAGAATTTAGCAGCTCTTAACTTCAATGTTCTACTCTTATTTCTAGGCATCCCAGGCGGTGGAGACAAATTCTGAAGCACGTATAAAATGTCAGCATACCAAGGGGAAGAAACAAAAATGTCGGATACCTGAACTGACGTACTTTCCTCATCTTCATCAGACATGGCAGCAATCAAATTTATGTCTAGAGCATGCAGATTTGTTTCAGCCATGAGCTTGGTGAGTCCTTGTCCTTTGATCAGCTTGGTTGGTTTAATCTCCACATCGTATTCTAACAACGCAGCGATCCACTTACCCCTTCTTCCCTCTGGATCTGCCTGTACCAAAACATCTTTAACTGTTGCGTTAGGAACGTATGCTATAATGTGGGAATGCAATATGTACACACGGAAATCTTTCAAGGCCTTTACAAGCGCAAGTGCTTGTTTCTCAATGATATTGTACCTCAATGCTCCATCTCTTATGATCCGACTGAAAAAAGCGATGGGCTTCTCAACTCCATCCCTTTTTTGCATCAAAACAGCTGCCAATGTGTGCTCAGAATCAAAAGAAAATAAAATGAAATCCTGTGTGTAATCCGGGCTGATTAAAATAGGGGCTGAGGAAAGAGCTATCTTTACCAAATTGAATGACTTTACCGCATCTTCTGTCCACCTTACCTGACTGTCCTTTTTCAGCATGTTCGTGATTTCTCTAAGGTGTTCTGCAAGATTTGGAATGAAGCGACGCAGAAAATTCATTTTACCATTAAATGACTGTATTTCTTTCTTGTTCCGGGGCTGTTCAATCTGCTGTATGGCTTCAACACGTGCAGGATCAACTCGAATTCCATCTTTCGATATGATGTGGCCAAGGAGCTTCCCTTCATCCATGGCGAAAAGGCTCTTTTTCGGATTCAGCGAAATGCCATATTTTCTACACTTCTGGAAAACAATTTTCAAATGATATAAATGTTCCTCATCAGAATTGGAAAATACAGTTAAATCATCAAGGTAAACAACCAAAAACACATCTTTCTCGTTGGCGAAAGCCATGTCCATTGCACGCTGAAAGGTAGCGCCTGCATTCTTTAAACCAAACGGCATCTTTGCATAATGAAATGTTCCCCAAGGAGTGGTGAACGCAGTCTTATCACGATCATCTTCCTGCACTAAAATCTGATTATAACCTGAGTATCCGTCGAGTAGTGACATCCTTGATGCTCCAACTACTCGCTGCAATATATGGTCCATTTTTGGCAGCGGATAATTATCTTTTAATGATACCTTATTCAGATTTCTGAAGTCAATACATAAACGGATCTCACCTGTCTTCTTTCTCACGGGCACCAAGTTTGATATCCAATCTGAAAATCGAATAGGCACAATGATTCCTGACTTATACAACCTATTTACCTCTTTTTCGATCGATGGTAGCAGCTTTGGATTGATCCTCCTCAACTTTTGACGAAAAGGTTTCTGATTTGGTTTGATGGGGATAGTATGCTGAATGATATTGGTATCATATGTTTTTAGATCTGAATAATCCCACGCAAACGCATCAGAAAATGAAGACAACAATTTCACATATTCTGCCTTTACCTTTGGTGACAATGACTTTGATAATTTTACCATCTTGGGATTCTCAGCCGTCCCAATATTTACCTCTTCGACACCCTTTTCTGTTGGCCTCAATGTCGGTTTACGGGCTACATCATCTTGATCAAACAACTCTTCCAAAGGAATCAATCCCTTAGGAATGATGTTATCTTTAAGTTGCAGCACTTCCATTTGATTTATTTGTATGTCATCACTGCCATCATCAAATTCTGTATCTATGGAGGTATCCTTAAACTTACCCTTATTCTGCAGAAATTCACTAATCTCCTCATCATCCTGAAAGACTTGCCAACATCGCTGATTGTCTGGGACGGTAGGCCGGTGTTTCACATGTATCTCGAACTTGTTGCTGGAATTCATTGGAATTTTAAGATTGCTTGCTGCCTTAGCAAGTCCATCAGCAACACCATTTTGTATGCAAGGCACACATGTCAAGGTATGATCAGAAAATAATTTCAGAATGTCTAAAACTGCATTACGGTAAGCCCTCATGCGAGGATGCTTGGCCTGAAACTCACCTTTAACTTGCTTTATCACCAATTCTGAATCACCATATACTGCAATCCTTTTCGCTTTCAGCTTCTTAAGAATCTTAAGGCCAGCAATAAGAGCCTCGTATTCCGCTTCATTATTAGAACAATCAAATGCAAGCTTGTAGGAACACATTCTCACATTGCTCGGAACTCTATCAGGAGTGGAAAATGGACTACGAATCCACACACCAATCCCAGCACCATCGCTGCCCACTGCGCCATCAAAATCCATGGTCCAAAGACCATCTTCATCGTCCTCTAAATGCTGAAACTGTACCGGCTCTATTTTTCCTGTTTGCTGCCCATTGTCTTCAGCTGATTGCTCCATAACAGCTTGTTTTTCTCTTCTTTCTTTTTGCAAAACTTCTCTAAAATTCTCATTGATTTCTGGTATATCTTCTGCCTGAACTAATTGACTTTCTATATCATTGAAACTATCAGCAAGCAACACAAACGACTCTAAATCGGTATGTACATAATTCACAGGATGATTGATTGGCTTCTCTTTGCTAGTTATCATGTATTTCATCTTCTTCTCTCGATATAACTTTCTCATTTGACCGAAGACTGGAATTGTAGCATAAGAGAAATCTAACTGAAGTGTACCTTTCAACTTTGCCCCCCAAGATCTTGCAAGAAGCATCCCGAATCGTGGAGGAATGTCGGCAACCACCACATCCATCAAAACATTCTTTGCTGGGATTTGATCTAAGCTTACCACCAAATCTTTGATGAGTCCTATACACTTTACCCGGTTGGAATCAAATGAATACAAATCATGATACTCTCTTGTAATGTCTAATCCCAACTTTTCCATGATCGCCTTTGGCATCAAATTGTGCGAAGCACCCGAATCGAGCATAGCATTGTGCAATATATATTCGTGCAACCTCAAACTGATGTAAAAAGGAGGAACATTACTGTTAGGGGACTCACCATTTAATGCAGGCCCAAAAATCAATTCCGGTTGATCATCCTCAACATTTACTGTGTCAATCATTGGATCAAAGTTCAGAATTTTGGAAACTTGACTACGGTAGCTGCTGTTCTTCATGATTTCTGTCAAAGGAATAGATATTTTCAGTTTGGAAATTTCATTTTCCAAACTAAATGCTGAAACTTTCTCAACCTCTTTGACTGGAACTTCCTTCTTTTCAGCCTTGTCTTTCACTATGTTTGACTGATTTACCTTCTCAGCTGATGTCACTTTACTTGCTGCGGGATCAATTGTTTTTTTTCCTCTTTTCTGTGGTATCGGTGAATCTGTTTTCGGTGCTGAAGCTTCTTTTCTTTTCTGAATGGGATTTATGGGCACATCTCGATTTCTCAATGAATATTGTTTCTGTTGGGCAGTCAATGCATTCATATATCCTCTTTGGTATTCATCTGACTCTTCCTCTAAATCTGCATCATTTGTTAGGATGAAATCCTCATCTTTCTGAACAACTGAACTTTCTCCGTATTCTTCATCCTCAGTGATATAGATAGGAAAATCATCGGGAGTGAAGAAATGATTTTGCTCACCTGAAACATCATCATCATCGTCGAAATCATGACTCACAAAATTCTGCAAAAGAGGTGTCTTAATCTGCTGTTGGGCTGCTGGCTCTTGAGCTCTTTGTTCACGCTGCTTAATTCTGAATTGTGGCTGCTGCTGGCCACGGTAGTTGGGATTACGAATCTGCGTTTCTGATTTGTCGAGATTCACCTTTTTAAGCAATTTTTCCACCTCACGAATCAAGTGCTGTTCTGATATAGATGTGGAAGGCTCTTCCTTTATTGTCACTCTTTTCTCCGCTTTCAACCGGGCTCTTTTATCATTCAGATTTGCCTCAACACTGACAGCGACCTTCTGCATATCTTCTAAAGTAGGTGGATCTCTATCACGAAGGGAATAAGCCATCTCCGGATCAAAGCCATCCGGGAATTTAAGGAGAGCATACTTTTTAGACGGTCTCAAGTCATCTGGAATAGCATTATACACTGTATTGAATCTAATGATATAATCCTGAACAGACTCACCAGGATTACGTTTGATGTTTGTGTATTCTAAAGTAATCTGCAGCGGATCCTTTTTCATCTCCCATCGATCTAAAAACTGCCTCTGGAGTTCTGCCAATGTAGTGATGCTTCTTTGCGGCAAGGCTCTAAACCATTTCCTTACCTCTCCTCCAAAAGTTTGCACAAAAATCCTCATACTCACATTCTCTTCATCAATTTCAAAACGATCAAAGAAATCTGCCATATTGTCTACATGCTGTTGTGCAGGAATACTCTGTGGAGTGCCATCAAATATTGGGATCTTGCTCTGATAGTCTGCAGGCATATCATTCAACTGCTGTGGTAACACAAGAGGTGCAAAACGAGCAGCCATAGCTCTTGGTGGGTTGATGACAATCTGCTGTCGAGGAGAGACAGGAGGACTAGGAGCAGTAGGTCTGCGAGATGTATTCGGTGGAGACGGAGGAGAAATTACTATGGATTGCTGATCAGAAAGCTCAGGCTGAACCGGAATGGTAGGGATAAAGGGAGGCTCAGTAGGGATCCGTGAACTAGATGAAATTTCAGATGGTCCAAGAATTTGTGAAGCAGATTCAGTGAATTCAGGAGTATTAGTATCCACAATGGAATTTTGCAACTGTCTATCCAGATAATGTGAAACAAATCTATATTGCAAATCTTCAGTAAACAATGGATCTGGAACTAATCTTGACAATTCAGTTTCGGAAAAATTTACAAACAAGGATGTTTCAAACCGTGCATCAAAAGGAATTTCATCAACATATATGATTTTCACAGGACAAGATGCAGATCTGGTAAGCAATCTAGAACTCCCAAAACTCACTTGAATTTCTCTTTCAGAACTTTCTTGACTTCCTTGTCTTCTAAGGGTCCTCGGAATCAGATTTGGATTTTCAAATATTGTTGGTGGATCAGGGTCAGGATTCGCCCTAGTATTCCTTCTTGAAGCCAGTGTATTGATCTTCTCGGGACAAATTTTCAAGGAACACAATCAATTATTTTCAGCCTTTCGACTTCTAGACTCAATCATCCAAAGGGTCTAGAACGAATAAGTATACTGGGGTGATTTACAAATCAAGTACTGCACACACAAGCTTACCGAAGATCGACTGAAGCAGCGTTTATCTACTTCCGCTTATGCATAACAAAAGCGTTTCGAAAGCTACCTGGCGTGACTTCAGACTCCGTCTAAGACTCATGGAACAAACACATCAACAAGCAAACCATTGAGATCTTCCCCAGTATGGTCGCCACTATGTTAGCACTCAAATCTACCTCAGGCTGAAATGAAGTAAACTCAAGGCTACATCAAACCACGCTCAACCTCGTAGCTAGCCCTACGAGGACAGGAGAGGGCTCTCTCCGTCAATCTCGAGAAAATGAGCAATAGGATGCGAGATGACTTACAATAAGAACTGATTTTAGGCTAGTAAAGAGATAGGTATGTTTGATTTTTTTGTTTTTGGGTTTTCGCTGGAGAAATGGGAAAACAGATTTTGGGTCCGGGGATAAGGTCAGACCTTTGCAGATTTCGAGTTGGGGCGAGGTAGGTGAATGTCTTGATGCTTTTGATTGGATATATGGATAGATTAGGCTGACGAGGAGCTGAAGGGGGCAAAGAAGAACTTGGATCCTCTCCAAACAGCTGAAAAAATATAGAACTAACTGAATTCAAAGGTAGAGCACTGTAAACAATGGATTCAACCTCACTTACTCATTCAATTTAGTTCAGAAGCATATGAAAGGATGGCATACATTAAACATGAAGAAACTTACAGTAAACAAAGAGGAAACACCATCAAGAACAGAACACCACAAGGATCCCAACAAGTGCCGCAAAACCTCTGATCTTTCCTTAGCCAAAATATGAAAAGTATGTACAATGATATCAAAAGTATTCCAAGAGTCCAACCTGTAGAATGCCTCAGAAATTACAATATATAGATCACTCTAACACCTTTCCCCACCTCTAGGGGTCGAATTCCCTCTTCATGGATCAGTTTCAACCAATTCTAATCATGGAACTACAATCTAGGCAGCTAACAACTTGCCTCTAAAAGAGTGGAAACTGATCCATTACATGATTTTTTACCCCTTTGAGAGTGAATCTTCTAGAAAAGATAAAAATAAGCCAAATTTACATTTCAAATATGAATTTACATCATAAAAACCCAAAAATTCTATCCACAAGCAAAACTGGTCCATACTAGGCGAAAAACTGAGTTGGAAGCTGAAAATTCAGGAAAAATTTCAAGTGGGTCGCTCCTGAGCCGAGTGGGTCGCTCATGTTCCAGCCTGATTTTGAGGTACTTCCCGGCATCCAAATTGAGCTCATAATAGCTCGTTGGAAAGCCCTGGATGTCTAATGTCCAACCCAAGTGGAATTTCTGAATTTGGAGCTCATTTGACCATCCAAAACCTCATTCTCCCAGAGGTACTTCCTGCTGGTGCAAAAGGTGGCAGCAAGGTGGTTTTCATGGTGTTTTTGAGCTTTTTGACCATCCAGATTTTGATGAAATGCTTAGTTGATTTCTGAGGATGCATAACTAACCATGAAAAATCAAAAAATGCAAAAATTTCCTCCAGCAAGTGTCCCAAAAAAAAGTGAGCGTATGGGTGCGCGACCCGCTTAACTGAAAAACCTGTTTTTGAGACCAAAAATTTCAAAATGACAAAAATTTCTCCGAATTCGCCCAAATTCGGAGCGGAGGTCCTCCATCATGTATCTTGCTCAATCAACGAAGCCTCGGCCAAAATCCGGAGTGGATCAGGATTTTTCCGCCGTTTTAGTGCTTCGCGCAACCTCCTCTTCATGATCTTCATTCTCGCTTTGCATACATGCATGCGAGCCCAATAATGGCATTTCATGTGACGAAGCATGTCTTTGTCTCGATTGGCCTTCGCCAACAATTTCTCCAGATGGATGTTCACATGTGTGAGTACAGTATCTCTGTCAGTTGGTGTCATGTCACTGGGTCTCTTTCGATTCCACTGTCGGTCCTCACGGATTCGACGCAACTCATAATATGTGAGCTCATCCTCAAGATGTTTGTTGCGCTGCTCCAAATAGTTAATCACCCACTGAGCCTTCTGCAATTGATCTTTCAGCTTGTCATTCTCGGCCCTTTGCTCCTGGATGACTTCCCTCAGTTTCGAGCTAGGAGAGCTCGCATCAACATCAATGATTGTGAAATCTGTGTCCCGGCCTCCTGATGGGCCCTCATCATGCATGGGCTTCTTGCCCCTGTCCTGTATCTGTACCTGCGCTGAAGAAGAAGGCGAGACCCCTTCCACATCATGTGGAGATAATACTCGCTCTGCTGATGAAGTCGGCAATACCCCTTCCACCTCACGTGGAGATAATACTCGCCGTGTCGCTGCAAATAAGGCCATGTGGCCTCGCTGATATGTCCGAACCAAAGGAGCGCTGATATGCTCAACCTCAGGCATGTCCGGCTGGTGTGAAGGCTCTCCTGCATCATGAACTGTCTCGAGAGGCGGCTGTGGCACTCTGAAAAAGTCTCTAGAAATGAAATCCTCCCAAGTGATGCCCTGCTCTGCCAACTGATGCAACACTATGATCTTGATCAAAGCATAATGGTATATACTCCTGTACTGCTGCACTGGGCTCGTCTTCTTTTGCACAAACATCACCATCCTCTCTATGTTGCGGTATATGAAATACGGAATATTCATCATACGTACCCTTGTGAAGTGCATCAACAAACGAATATGGTACGCAAAAAGACGAGCATACCTGCCCTCACAACTAAAATACTGAATGATGAGCTTCATCAACGGTGCATACTCATCCCTCAAGAATCTGAATGGAAAAACTCTGCTCAAGTAACTCATATATCCAGTTTTAATGTATGGCTCATAGTGGAATTTCTCTAAATGCTGACGCTTGTTCCATTCCTCGCCCATGTTTGGTATGCCAGTGGCTTGAGCAATAGTCAAGGGTGACAAAATGAAATCAACCCCCGCAAGATTTACCCGGCCATCCCGTAAATGTAGAACAAACAGACGGGCCAATTCACGATGAAGCCGGGTTTTTGCAATCATCTCACAAAATCTGAAACATGACAAATATCGAAAACAATCCATTGCTAATGGACATGCCTGCAACCGAGCCAAAGAAGTAGGCTCCTCTCTGCGATGATTACCACTTCTGTTATATTTATGAGACCCCCGTGGCACATTACCTTCAGTCACAGAATCACTGCCTGACCCTTGCTCATACTCTGACTCTGTCTCTGACATGGCTCTGAACAAGCTATTGGCACTATGCATACTGATATAAATGCAGTGAAAACAAAGTTATGATGTGTGTTTCAACACCCAACAAATATCCCCCACCGTCAAAGCACCATAAGGAAACAAGCAATGATAATATCTCTGTTGAATTACAAGTGAAACTTGACCAAAGGAAGTAGGCAGCCTTTAGAATATTGAGCAAATCTTGTCAAAGGGAGCAATGCACCATATGAATATGTTTGTAAATGGGCAATAACAACAGAGTTATAAGTGTCAATGGGCAGTGAGACAGAACATGACCATAATCACCATGGAACACAAGCCTTGACAATGGTAAAGCAATAGCGATGGCCACGATGGTATAATGGGTATGAAAACAGTGGAGTTTGGACACATATGCCAAGATATATATCAATGATACAAGGTGGGAGAAAAACTCATAAAACCATCCATATACATTTTAAACCCTGAAGAAACAAAGCTTCCATGACTGTAGGGTTTATTCTTCCATTTCAAATGTTTGAAATCATCAATGATGCCACCAACACATTAAAAACCATTGAGCAATTGTTAAAAACCTGTTTGAAGGCTGCTAGAGGCAATCCAAAACGAAACTGGGCGCTCAAATCGATTTTCCGGAATTCTGCTGGCGAGTGGGTCGCTCTCCTCCAAGTGGGTCGCTCTGCCCAGGTGGGTCGCTCACGTTGTAATTTTGCACTGCGCAAACTGCCCGAGTGGGTCGCTCTGCCCAGGTGGGTCGCTCGCGCCCAAGTGGGTCGCTCGCCCTTCAAACCCTGTCAATGATGCTTCAAAACACGAATTTGGCTTTCAAACTCCAGATTTCGATTTGTGTGCTGTGGATTGTTGGAAATGAAACTTGTTTGGCTTTATATATATGATGCAAATATCTTTCACAATCAGATTTGATTCAAATCTAATTGATAACCCATATTACAATGTTTTTGTATTTTCACATTTGGCTTTTTAATACAATCTCTTTTTGGCTTTTCTGAGCTCAGATTTGATGATTTCGTTGTCTTCTTGCAGGGGTATGGCTATTTAGCTAAGGAAAAGACCAGAGGTCTGCTTTGGAAATTTCTTTTTCTTGGTGAAATAAACACAATTTATTACAAAGGATTAATGAATACTGGTTCCACCTTTCAACTGATCAGGAAATGTTTTTTTTTTTTAAATGCTGATGATAAAAATATGAAATCAAAATTTGCGGAACAATCCTCATCCTGCAGGATTTTATGATATGTATGAAAATGACATGAAAACCCTAGACACTAGGACCAGACACTTATTGACAATTAATGACCATAACTGAAATGACAATGATTTTGAGTGATTTTTGAGGAATTTTTTTAAAATAGCACTGCAGGTGTAAGCATGAGGAAACATAAGACAACAGACCCCTTCGTCAGTCAATGGCATGCTCCTAGTGAAATGCAATGAAGTGGAACAAGCGAGACACCTAAGAATGAATATGAAAAAGACGAAATGATCACTGACGGAGGGCTGTAAGGACCGACTCTAACACACTCATTTTAAGAATTAAATGCTAAGTGCAGGAAGCTCTGATCCAGTGGAAGAACTAGTTTCTTGCCACGAGATATAGGTGATTTGAACCTGGAAAAGTTCAATCCCTTGCATGAAGTAAAAAATCCTTAGTAAAGACACCATTTCTACCTTCTGCATAAATCTTTGTTCCTGCACTAGTGCAAGCATACTGCGATAGTGCAGGACAGATTAGTGCAAGAAGGAAATCTTTACAGGAGCAAGTTTAAGGGCCCATCTAATGAGACTGCTAAGTGTCTCTGCTAAAGAAAAACACACACTCAGTAGTTAAACAATAATTAGCTAGAGTGATTTCTCCTTTTTATCTTTAATTCCCTCTTGCAAATGCATTCTTTCTTGTTCCAATCTTAAATTATTTTGATGGTTCAAGTTTCCTTTTTTTAATTTGATTCTGTAATATTTCCTTTAAAGAAAGTAGGGATTTAAATTAGGAAGATTCATACCATCTCTGTCATTTCCTGTGCTTTGTCTCTAATTTTATGGATCCCCCGGGTTGACAAATTAAGTGTTGAGGAGTTTGCTTAAGTGTAATTCCTGCATCCAACATTTTGGCGCCATTGTCAGGGAGGTGATTTGATTTGGTAAGAACTTCCTGATTATACAATAGAGGCAACTTTTCCTTTATTTTTGCAGTATTGTTTGGAAAATATTCTTTGAAGGAATTTTACTGGTGTTAATTTATTTCTGAAGCATTTTTTAGAAGTTGTTTGTTATTTTTCTTTCTTTTTTTCTTTTGAAATGAATGCCTAGAAAAGGTAAGGGTTCGAAGCCCACTAAGGGATGAAATAATTCTGAAAAAAATTCTCATATTGGGTCTCCTTCTATAAGCAAGAAGCCCAATCCAATTCAAACCCATCACGCAGGAAAAATCCACCTGGATTCTGGTGACAACAGCTCAGGTGTGGATCAGCCTGTTGAGAGCAGTACAAGTAAAAGGGAAACAATGGTGGGCCAAGAAGATCATTTGGAAGGGACTGGTGACAATCAGGTAAGTGAAGAACAATCCACTTTTGTGTTTCCAATTGTGGATCCTGATATTGTGACACAAATGAAGAATATTCCACCATCAGTTCTCCCTCATTTCCATGGTAAAGTTCATGAAGATCCTGACTCTTTTCTATTCGAGTTTGATATTCTATGTAGAAGTTATGATTATTCAACTGATGCTCAGAAGTTAATATTATTTCCTGTTACTCTCAAGGACTCAACTCTACGCTGGTTTATGGGGTTAGGAGGAAACACTATAACCTCTTGGGATCAGCTAAAGAGAGTGTTTTTGTCTAAATATCAAGAATATTGCAAAACTCAGGACATGCAGGATGAAATTTTTACAATCATACAGGACGATGATGAAACTCTTGAAGATTACCTAGAAAGGTTTCTGTATATTTTACAAAGGTCGGAACTTAAGTTTGATCCCAGTACTATTAGAAACTTGTTCTTAAGAGGACTTACTGATAATGCTAGAAATAATTTGAATCTGTTAGGACAAGGTGATATTTCTCAGCAAACTTATGAAAAAATTTGTGAATTATGCAGGAAATTTTCAAGAAATCAGTATAGATCCGGTAGAGGAACTCGAAATAGAAATAGAAAACTAAATCTACTGATGCTATGAATATTGGACTAGAAAATAAAATGGAAAACATGAAAATTGATATAATGAATACTGTTACCAAACAATTAGACTCTTTAAAATTTCAGCAAAAATTCATGAAGGAACAAGAGTCATTATGTATTTTCTATCCTAAATGTAGAGACAAGCATCCTCCTAAAGAGTGTCCTCTTAATTTGAAAGAAACTAATAAGTGTGTTATTTGTGCAGAAGACCATGTCACAGAAAAATGTCCCTCTATACCAAGACTCAAAGATGTATTTACAGGGGGATAGCGTAAAGCTGAATACTTGTATGCTATGGGAGTAAGAAGGAATTAGCCTTAGGTAGGTATAGGTATGGTTCAAGAATTTTCTCCACACTATCTTGTTTATAATTCACATGCATATTCTTATCCTAACACTAATCGTCAGTGGCAGTATGGGAATCAATATCAGCATGGGCAACCTTCTCAACCATGGAAACAAGGTTGGAGAGGGCCAACTCATTCTCCATATTCCTACCAGCCACCTATGCAGTCATATCCATCTACGCATACACCTTATTCAATGCCTCAACTTCTGAGTCAGTCTACTCCATTGTTTCCTTCACCTCCACCCTTTCGACCTCCTCAGTTGCCTGCTCAACCTATGCCCAATCCTAACAATAATAAAGTAGTGCAAATGATCTATGTAACAAACCCACCTTTACCATTCGAGTACCAGTCTATTCAAGTTGGGGTTCATGATATTCAATTAAGATTGGGAAGGACTATAACATCAGAAAATCAGAAGCAACCTATTATAGTGATTTTTGAAGAGAAAGGGGAAGAGGAAACTCTTAAAAATTCTCCAAAAGCTGTCACTAAGCAGCCCTTACCCTCTAAATCCTTTCCATATTCTTCCAACCAGCCTCCCTTCCCAGAGAGGCTAGCAGTGGAAAGAAGTGAGCCTATTTATGAGACTAGTTTGGCATATGAGATTTGGAATATTTTCATTAAGATACCTTTGATTCAAGCCATTAAAGAGATCCCCATTTGTATTAATATTATTAAGGAAATCTATCTCAAGAAACCTGGGAGGAAGAGAGTGGAACCCAAAACCATTCAATTTGTTGGTAGGGCAGTAGAGTTGATGACGGGATGTGTGTCTATGGAAAAATATACTGATCCCGGAAACCCTGTTGTCTCAGTTCAAATTGGTAATGTCCTGGTCTCTAATGTTCTTATAGACCTGGGGGCAGCCATTAATGTCATGACTAAGCAAACCATGGATCAACTTTAGTTATCTCATCTTCGCCCTATTCCCACTGTGCTTGAATTAGCAGATAGATCTAAAATTAAGCCAGAAGGATTATTGGATGATGTGATCATCTGATTAGATTCTTGGGAATATCCTGTTGATTTCATTGTTCTTTAGCCAAAGAACCCAGTAGGAGTACACCCCTTAATCTTAGGTCAACCATGGCTTGCTACGGCCGATGCATATATTGGATGTTGTTTTGGTGATATGTATATTTCGCATGGAGATTCTAGGAAGAAAGTTACCTTATACCCCCCCTGCCAGATCCATTCAGGACCTTTGAGATACTTTATGGTTGGATCAAAGCAGTGATGAGGAGACTCAACCCATTTCCCTCATCCATCATTATACTGGGTCTTCACAAGAAGATGAGATTCAATATTTCCTGAATAATCTAGACACTATGCCTAATTTTGAGCCATTGAGCCAGATGTTTAGCCTAGACTTTCAAGATAATCATGGTTCTCATTCCTCTGTACCGTTGTATTTTACCACTCCCTTGAGTACTCCTGAGCCTGATACTACTCTTGTTGAGATTAGCCCTGGTAAATCCTTGCATATTAGTTCATATTTGGACTCATCTCAGCAGGAGCAACTTGTGAATTTGTTGCAAAACCATCTTAGTGCCTTTGCTTGGGGACATGAAAATATGAATGGTATCCCTCCTGAAACTTGTACACATCATATCTATATTCAGGAAGGAACCCGAACGCTCTGACAACCCCAAAGGTGAATGAATCCAGATCTAAGAGATATTGTGAACGAAGAAGTATAGAAACTCTTGGATGACGGTTTTATCTATCCTATTTCCAACAGTCAGTGGGTCTCTCCATTAGTGCTAGTACCTAAGAAATATGGAAGATGGCGTATTTGTACTGATTATTGAGAATTAAACAAAGCCACTCTCAAATATTACTTCCCTCTTCCTTTCATTGACCAGGTACTTGATACCCTTGCAAGAAAGAAATGTTTTTCCTTTTTGGATGGCTTAAGTGGCTATAACCAGATACATATTGCATGTGAAGATCAGGATAAAACTACTTTTACATGTCCATAGGGTAAATTTTCTTATAAAGTGCTTCCCTTTGGTTTATGTAATGCCTCGGCTACCTTTCAAAGGGCAGTCCTGGCCATTTTTGTTGATCTAGAATTTGTAGAAAATGAATTTTCTGTGTTTGGTGATTCTTTTCAAGAAGCTCTCAAAAATCTGGAGAAACTACTTCTTCGTTGTCAGGAAGCCCATCTCGCCTTGAGTGAAAAGAAATGTAGATAAATGTGCAAAGCAGGAGTGGTACTTGGCCATTTGATTTCTGGTAAAGGTATCCAGGTCGATCTGGCAAAGACTGAAATCATTCTGCATCTTCCTGCAACCAAAACTCAAATGGAAGTAAGAGGTTTTTAGGACATGCTGGTTACTATAGAAGATTCATTGAAAATTTTTCTAAGATAGCTTCCCCTCTTTTCCAAATTCTTGCTAAGGATAGTGAATTTTTTTGGTCCACAGCTTGCCAACAGTCTTTTGAAACATTGAAGGAAAATTTGGTACAGGCACCAGTTTTGAGAGGTCCTAATTGGTCCCTGCCTTTTCACATTTCCTCTAATGCTTCAGATTTGGATATTGGTGCAGCTTTAGGACAAGAGGAAAATAAAAAATCCTATGCTATTTATTATATTAGTAAGAATTTTTCCTCTGCTGAATTAAACTATACAATTACAGAGAAAGAGTTTTTAGCTGTAATTTTTGCAATTAATAATTTTAGGCACTATATTATAAGATATGAAGTATTTGTACATACTGATCATTCCGAGTTTAAATATTTGATGAAAAATCCATTGACTAGCAGTAGAGTGACCAGGTGGTTGCTATTGTTGTAGGAATTTAATGTTACTATTGCTAATAGACCAGGAAAATCTAATGTTGTAGCAGATTTTATTTCTAGATTGGATAATCCTGGTGAAGCAACTCCTGTTAATGATGATTTTCCGGATGAACATCCCTTTGCTATGTCAACAGATTCTCCGTGGTTTGCTGACATTGCTAATTACTTGGTTACTGGGAAAACGCCACCCCACTTTTCCACTCGAGAAAAGCGGAATATTATTCAGAAAAGTGTTGCATGCTCCTGGATTCAAGAAGATCTCTTTTACACTGGTCTAGACCTAATTATTCGTATATGTGTAAGAGAGGAGGAAGTGTTTGACATATTGAAATCTGCTCATGATGAACCTTCTGGAGGCCACTTCGCTGATAAGCGGACTGCATATAAAGTATTGCGTGTTGGTTACTTTTGGCCCTCCTTATTTAAGGATACCAAATAGTATGTTAGGCGATGTGATAGTTTTCAATGAATGGGCCAACCTAATCAAACCAATGAAATGCCTTTATGCCCCCAAGTTATGATTGAGCCATTTGAAAAATGAGCTATTTATTTTATAGGGCCAATAAATCCAACTTCATTAAGTAAAAAGAATATTTTGGTTTGTATAGATTTTGTTACAAAATGGATAGAAGCTAAAGTTGTTTCCTTTGCTATAGAAAAATATTTTGTTGATTTTATTTTTACTGAAATATTTACTATATTTGGTGTGCCTAGAGAAATTGTTTATGACAATGGTCCACAGTTTATTTCTAATCTAGTACAGGGTGTGATGGAGCAACACAAGATCCAGCACAGGAAAATCCATGCCGTATCACCCACAAGCAAATGGCCAGGTGGAATCCACAAACAAATTGATCAAGTCCATTCTTACAAAGACAGTAAATATGCATCGGAAAGATTGGGCTGAAAGATTACCAAAGGCCTTGTGGGCATACATAACCACTTGGAGAAATAGCACGGGACATACACCATATGAGCTTGTATATGATAAACAAGTTCTGTTACCAATTGAGTTCCAGATCAAAACTTTCAGAACTGCAGTTCAGTTAGGACTAGATCTCTCTGAGGCACAACAATAGTGTCTTCTTCAACTAAATGAGTTAGATTAATTTCGTAGGGATGCTATTCAGAAGAACATATTAATTCAGCAGCAATGAAAAAGGTGGCATGACAAGTCTATTCAGAAAAAGCAATGCCAACCAGGTGATTGGGTACTCTTTTATGATTCTAGATTTAAAAATTTTAAAGGGAAGTTCCATACACATTGGATGGGACCTTATGAAGTGATCCTAGTATTTGAGAATGGAGCAGTAGAAGTTAAAACTATTGATGGACAAAATTCACTATTCTTGGTAAATGGACACAGATTAAAGAATTATTTCCAGCCACTTGCCAGGAAATATTTTACACAACAAGTCCAACAGCAATTCGGGACGGTAGTGGTGAATGGTAGTACCAACCTTTTGAAAACATGAATTCTTCTTCTTCTTAAAAAGAAAAAAAGAAAAAAAAATTAAAAAGTAAAGAAAAAAAATAAAAATAAAAATTTAAAAAAAAAAAAATATATATATATATATATATATATATATATATATATATATATATTCCTGTAATTATGAAAATCAGTTTGCTAACATGATTGCAGAAGGATCAACCTGAAAACCAACTTTTTGGCAGGAAGATCAAAAATTTCTAATAAAAGTAGAATGTTGCTTGATCTTTAGATATGCTAGCGACCACCAGGTAAAAGCAGGTTCAACAAAACCAACCTGTATACAATTGGGGTAATTAGCATGGATATTTTTTTATTCAAGTAATGCTTAATCCTTGCTACAATTATTTTTCTTGCGCCAGTGCAGGCAGACCTTCCAAAAAAAATTCTACCTTTCTTCAAATTCCATTTTCTTAATATTCCCTCAGTTTTCTTCTTTAAATCCCAGAATGATTAACCTTCCCATATTCTTCTGAATTTACCCTGTCCGTTTCGCAAGAATCCCACTTTACCCTTGAATTTTTTTTTCCCTATCCCACTTCTGTTTATCTCCTCTTGTGCTACTATTTCTGGAATCCCTGTAACAGAATTCCTCCCCATTCTAACATTTCCCTTTTCCCACTTCTTTGTTCCCTCATGAATTCATTACAGAATCTCGTTCACAAAGAGAAAAAGGATATGCTCTGAAGCATCAAGAAAGGGCGACGAAAATTTCCAATAAAAGTTGAGGAAACCATGTTTAAATTCTAGCCTATATTTTACTTAAATTCCCTGTTCTTTTCTTCAGATATTATGCTTGCACTAGTGCAAGCATGTCGTCCTATATAATGATGCAAGCAGAATGGTACCAGCAGAATAGCATAATTTAAGCGGTGCAAGCATGCACCCTGTCAAGAACATAGTACAATTTGTTCTTTTCACAGCATACGAAAGTGGTCATCATGAAGTTATAAGAAATCCTTTCACTTAGTCGATGAGTACTTGTGTTATCATATTAATTAGGAGAAAATTATTCAAAGTACAAGGTGTTTTTTAAGTTAAGAATCATGATTATTTTTTAATAAATGATAAAAAAAAAAATTTGAATTATGAAGGAGTGCGGAAGTGTTTAACCGTTGCTTGGATATAATTTCCCTTTCCGCCTTAATCCTAGATGTCCTTCACTTGTAATGATTACCTCACCTAGCCATTAAAATGCCGCCGCAAGCACCAGTTTGGCATGATCTCAAAAGATGTCGCACATTCACGGCTATTTCAGTGGAATGAATGGGCGATAAGATGGAAGGGATGGTGGACAGTTGGATCCCAATCTATAAGAACCAATTTTCCCGATGTTGCATGTAAATTCTTGACTGTTCATAACCGTTAAGCAGCGATGCCACCTGTTCGAAGCAAACCTTCGTCTCTTAGTATGGTAGAACAGACTACTGAGTATCGAAATAGTCTTGCACTATTGCGAGACTCAGGATTTCTTCAATTCTTACAAAAATTTTATGGGCACGACAGTGAAGTGGACCTACAGTTTGCTAGAAATTTCAAAAATGGTCGACTAAAAATTGGGCCTCTAAAATTTAAGGTTACGGAGGAGTTTAAATCAGCAACGACAGGTTTGGAAAATACTGGTGAGCAGTGTTTTAAAAATCAGAAACTAGAAAGGAATCGACGGCAGTGTTTCATCGTCGATAAGAATATGAAGGTAGATTGGAAGAAAGGAATTCCGCACAGTGCCCTACTGGGACAGTGGCGGGACCTCCTTTTCTTCCTATAGAAATTTGCGACCTGTGAGGCAAGTTACTCCCTCAATTTTATGTACCATTTTAGGATGTTGCAGCATTTCGAAGGCGATCGACATGTTCGGTGGAGAATTGATTTCCCCTATTTTTTGCTTAAGAGCTTGGAAAAAATGGCCAAGGGTGTGCAGGACGCACAGGCAGACTAGGCCGACAAGAAGATATATCACCACGGCCTGATAAATATTTTGGTCCAGAAATAATTAGAAATCAAGGGCATGACCTGGGAGGCGTTGTTAAAATAGCTACATAAAAAGACAACTGCTGGGAAGGAGACAAAGGACCCCACCAATACAAGCAAGGGTCCGGGTAAGAATGAAAAGGGGAGTCCTTCTTGCACCCATGCAAAAAGGAAACAACTTGAAAAATCAACAAAAGAAAGGGCCCCATCTCCAAATAAGAAGACATCTAGTGCACTTGTTGAAGAGACTCCTTCTACGCCACCAATACAGGCGAGATCCCTGAAGAAGACAACCTGTCAGTCCTTCCAGACACAGCAAAATCTATAGAGATTGAAGATGACACTCTGTTGGCCAATTTCATTAAAAAAGCCCGGAAAAAGAACGAAGAATCTAGTGCAGGCAAGGAATCACAGTCCCCACAGGATGTTGAATCCCATCCTGCACCAGTGCAAGAAGAAGAAGAATAAGAAGAAATAGAAGAGGAAGAAGTGTTTGCTAAAACCTCAAGGGATACTGAGGTCCCTAAAGAAGATACTGCCCCTGTAAAGAAAGAAGAAGAAGAATTTCTTGATTCTGAGATCCCTGAAGAAGATATTGCCCCTATCGAAACAAAAGAAAAAGAAGATTTGGTAACTCCTATTTCTCTAATATTTGAGCTAGAGCTTCAAGTGCAGAAATTAGAACAGCTCATAGCTAAAGCGCAGGAGGATAAGAACAGAGTAAAGAAGAATTAACTGCGGAGATCCAGAAAAAGAAAGGAGAAGTTAGAGTTTGGAAGTACCGAGCTGCGCAATGTTTCAAGAGACTTAAAAGGGTGAAAAAGAAACTAAAGAACATCAAAAATAAGAAGTCTAAAACATTGCAGGCTGATGTCAGTATGTCAGAGCAGGATTGAGCTGCAATGCTCAAACTTTTGAAGGTTTTTTTGCAGAGGTAAGGAGTTGTGTGAGGACACATAACAGCTTAGGGATGGGAGGATGTTAGCCCCCTAATTTTCTCTCTTTTTTCCATTTTCCCTTTCCTAAATCATAACCATTTACCTTTGTTTTACCTCTTTTATGCACCCTCATCTTGCACCAGTCCAAGCACAGTGACATATTTCGTATAAACTTTATTTTTCATATTTTTAATTCAATTTAGCATTTATTAATTATTTATTACATGATTTCTTACGTTTAATCACTCTTTGTAACATATCGATATCTCCAATGTTTATTTGGTAGTTAAATAACTTACCGTGACCATTGATCCTAGTGCAGGATCAGATCTTGCACCATTGCCAGCACAGCAAAACCTTGCAGCAGATCTGAACCTCCTCAATCACCACCTCATTTTGAGCATATTTTTGCAATGATAGCAAAGATCGACCCAAATACAGCCGAGACCAAATTTGCAAAGGACGAAAGCTGGAGATTGGCTACGGCCAGTTTGCTAACCATCTAATCTTGAAGGCCGAAAAGCTAAATTCTGCGTTTGGTTATGTAATCGGTTAAATGATCTATTTTGGCCCTTGGTCAAAGATCTATATAATGTAGAATGTAAATAGGACTAAGGGGGAAGTTTTTGATAGTAAAAGGAATAGAGACATAGCCAGAGAGGTGGTATCAGGTTGTTGTATTTTGTTATCGCCCGAATCTGGGCTAGACGATGTATTAATGTATGTACTTGCCTCAGTGAATTAATAAAAGGGAGCTCCACCTCATGCTTCACAAAATTTTGTTTCTACATTTGAGCTGATGAATTGATTAAATTACTGAGCAATGTTATTATTTAAAAGGGAAACGCGCCAGTTGGCTAGGGCCCAGCCAACCCAGCACGTTTACCCTATTTCTTGTTTTCCTGTCATTTTTGTTTACATTGTCAAGTGTGATTTAATTTTAAACTCATGCATTCCTGTCTGAGTGAAAGCGGATCCGTTGTTTGAAGTAGATAAATTTCCTTTCCTGCACTTTATTTCAGATTGGTTTTCCTCTGCCTAGTCCAAGCAGGAGAAATAACCCTGCACCAGTGCACGTTGGTGTGATATTTCCTTTTCTGCAATTCTTTTTGATTGGTTTTCTCGGCCTGGTCCGAGTAGGAGAAATGAGCCTGCACCAATGCATGTTGGTGTGATGCAGCAAGATTTCTTAGTCTACTTCCCACAATCTTCTTTCTTTCATTAAATTCTTATGACAGGATAAATGTATATTGATTGTTTCTTTATTCCTGCACTTTGTTAAGATAAAAAACATTCACTTTTTTGTAATATTCCCAATTAGCAATAGCTAATTGGAATATTCGATTTTGGTCAATTTTTCTTTAAGTAGTTAGCTTATGAATAAACGTGAGTAAAGGGACCACGACTCACTCTAAAATAAGACGCACGTGGTAATTAAGGAGGGCCAAATTGGGCACGCAGCAAAGGGGTATTACCATGGTATCGTGGGTGGAGGCGCACGCAACCAAGGATATTACCGTGGTATCGTGGGTGGAGGTGGCCGTAGGTTTCGAGAGCAACCAACACTATATAAAGAAGATAGTTTCCTCATTATAACATCATTGAAGTTTATGAATTTGAAATTGTTCATTGCAAATTTGAGATCGCTGGCTATTTAGCCTGTCTGCAGCGCTGTTTAGTGCATTGAGTGTCTCCGTTCGGAGATCTTGCCCTCAGCCCCAAGGGACTTTGAGTGCTTGTTCAGGTGAGGTAATCCCATCAGTGTCTTTATAGGAAGATCGATCCACTGTATTTGTGCAAGAGCAGCACGTTTATTAACTGCACAGCACCTGTGGAGGATCAGCACATTTATTAGCTGTGCAGAAGGACACGGCTCGTATTTGGGAAGCTCTGGTTGTATTTTGGAGGGTCGTGGATAGGAGATTAAGCGCAGAAATAGCAGCGCGTCTATTGGGGGAATTTCTGGATCGGCATGTGATCATATTATTGCAGATCCAGGATAGTGGATGTGAGATCAATTGGAGGAAAGCACAGATCCACAAGGAAATATGTCTGGGAAATGACATAGTTGTTTTTCATTAGCTGGAACGTAGATCTGAGACACATCTGTCCCATGCAATGCAGATCTGAAATGTAGTCATTCCATGCAGCATTCTGAGAATAGATCTTGACTTTCCTTGTGCAAGATTTAGATGTTATCACTTGATCACCAATTGTACTCCTCTGTATTTATCAGATTAATAAAATAGCTCAGTGTTCTCTTATTTATTGAGTATTTGTGCATGCTTTATATATACGATATTGTATGACTAAAATATTTTATTTCTTCCCTTTTGCATGTAGATTTCTATACCACTTTCTATGTTTTCCCACACTCTTAGACAGAGACTGGAAAGGGCTAGATAGCCTCCAGATCTCATCCTCTTTTCAGAGGTGAAATATTTGGTAAATTCCCTCCCAGTCCGTCTTTGGTCAGAGTTGCTGTGTTTTAGAAATATCCCTAAAAAGGAATATTATAGTGGTATCAGAGCATAGATTTGGCTCAGCCTGTGGAGCTAGTAGTCTATTTCATCGGAAGAAAAACCCTACATCTGCCACAGAGGTAGGAAGTACAGAGATATTGAGCATAGGTTGGAGAACACCTATGGAGAAGGGGACTGTGTTCGAGTGGTGGACACAGAACAAGAGGAACCTGTGGTAGACACAGAGTAGGGAGAGCCAATGGTGGGGGATAGCGATGCAAAACAGTTTGGGGAAGCACTTCTCAGATCAGTGCAGGATCTAGTAAGACAGATAGAGGTGATGGGTCAAAGATTCACCACGGTGGAGGCTAGACAGCGTGAAATTCCAAAGGTTTTTCAGGTTGGTGAGGGGTCGGGCACATCCCACCATTTGCAGGAGAAGGTTCCCACCAGTAGTCATCACATGCCCCCACTCATGCTAATATGCCCACTTTTCTGAGTGCAGATACTTGGGCCGAAGCACAAGAGGAACTAGAATCTGACTGAATAGGTGATTATTTTGCTGAATACTGGGTAGCTAGGCAGGAGTTCAGGGATGCCATTTTATTCAAAGACTTTTTTTAGATCAAGCAGGACAGCAGACCCCGCGACCATCACAGAGGACATCGACATTATCATGATGGAGATTATTTCTGCGAATGGCAGTCCATGGGGGGAAAATTCAGAGTGGCTTTGCCCTTCAGAGATTATTGTCAGCTCAAGCAGGATGAAGGAGGAAGGAACAGTGGGGGGTCTAGCATGCAGAGTTTAAAGTTGCAGCGTACCACTAGGAGGACACCTTTTCCCACATATGATGGATCCACTGATTTCACGATTCGAGATCGGGTGGAAAGGTTGGATACCTCTTTCCAGCTTGACTAAATAACGGAAGGGGAAGCCATCAAAATGGCTACCACGCACGTGGAGGATGAGGGCACATAGGATCATGGGGAGCATGTGGATATGCTTAGTGAGTCTAAGCCCAAGAAGATCAGAACGTTCAAAAATATGAGTTTATTCTCATCTATTTTCATATCGAGAGGAGATGCATCCACCTTTGAGGAGGTCAAGAAGATTGAATAAAGAGAAGAGGAAGTACCATGCACTTCCTATTCTCATCAAGAAGAATATATTGAGCATGGAAGATACTTGGATCATCAGATCCTCAGTGATTACCTTGTTGAGTATAGATATCAACCTAGAGCCTTCAGGGAGACTCTAGATTTTCCTCATTTCATCTAGCTGAAGGAAGAGAAGAGACCATGTAGCAGACAAGAAATCAAAGGCAATAGATTTATGTTGTCTACCTTTGATGGGTCATCTAATGCAAGAACTTGGGTGAGAAAGTTAGAGGAATTTTTTCTACTACATCCTGTAGCAGGGAAAGAAGCTGTTGAAATATCAATGCTGCACTTGGAGGGTGAAGCCTATGATTGGTGGTGCAGCCACTTAATCCATGCAAGGGTAAATACTTTTGCAGAGTTCACTCAAAGGTTGATCCAAAACTTTGATGGAGAAAGAGAAAAGAAAGAAAATATCACATCAGCTCTTGAGGAGGCTTGTGATAACACTGTCACACTTAGGGAGGAGTAGCTACATGCATCAACAGTTGGGGTAGCCAACACTTTTGAGGAAGGGACTCTTGCAGCCCTACAAGAAGTTCCAAATGCACATCAAGGTATGAAAATATTTCCACATTCCATTGTTGCAACTAATTCTTTTGATCAATTTGGAGATTTACTTTTGCATGACCAAGGGTCAAATCCCATTGCTACCATACAGCAGCTTGGTTGCACTATGCTGTGCAACATGGAAACACTCAAGAAAGAATCAAACCATCATTCTCATGAGCCATTTTTTGATTGTACATCACATTAGAGGTTGGGGTTTGAAGCCTTGAAGATTGATGGTAGACATCCTGGAGTAAGAAACCCTTTCTCCCTTCAAGATGACACTTTCTCAATGAGCTCCTCTCAGTTCAAAGAGGAACTTCTACTTTCAGATCCAAGACCTCATTGGTTTTGGAAGACTATTGATAAAAGGGAGGTCTCAAGGAGAGATCTCATCAGAGGTGCAATTCAACACACCATGGAGTGCAAAGATTTTCTTCCTTTCTCACAAGAGCAGATAGAAGATGGAGGACATCTTAAGATGGATAACATCTCTCATGCCTGTGTTGGAAATTCCCTGAGCCATACACATCATGATGGGAGGTTTTTTCCTACCACCTATTTGATTCTTGATAGGGTCTCATTGATCCTTGAGAAGCTTACATTTCAAAATCCCATGAAGTGCAAAGACAGGAATTTGATTTGGGAGGATGGTAGCCCTCATGGGAGGAGTACCAAGATGAGGAGAAGAAGGGGGCATCCACAAGTGATTGAGTGGATTTGGTTGATGAGCAAGGAGCTAGGAGGCTACTTGCAGATCTATGATACTGGGCAGCCGGAGGCTTGGCTGTGCTGATTACCCTTGAAAGAGTTTGGCCATTACTTGGCAAACACTCTTCCTAAGAGTAAGAGAATGGATACTTACATTATTGAGCAACATAGAGTATGGATGCATGGTGTTGATATGATAATCATATTATTCATCATGTCTTCATCACATGATCAATATGATGGAGGTATAGGAGGCAGCAAAATGTCTTGTTTCTTTGCTTGTTTCTGGGAGAGCAAGAGAAGATTTTCTCTCACATTTTTCATGATGTTGCAGGAAGAGAAGATGGCATATTTGATGATTTGGGAGATCTTCCATCTTGGGGAGTATTCCATATTTTTTGCAGCATTATTATAGGAATCTTTGACAAGGATCATGTCAAAGAATAGAGTTTGGTATTGACAGGGGCTTATTGTCATAAGCTCACAGTGTTGTCACTTTGGAGCAGAGCCTTATGGATGAAGTGTGCCTAGCATAAATGTGGAGGATCCATAACCTATAGGTCCCAAGACCATTTCATATTTATTTCACTTGATAATAAAAGAGGAGGTAATGATGATAGAGCCATCTACCACTATGGCATGTTCCTCTTGACTTGGGGTTCCAAGCACCTTCTTGCAACACATGGTTCATTTTTCCTCATAGCATGCCAAAACACTATGGAGAACTCATTCATGGATCCATGTACCATCTTAATTCTAGCATATGGTGAGAATTTTTTATATACATTCATTGATTTTCACACTCTTACCATTCTTATGCCGTGCATTGCTTCACAAGAGGGCAAGCTTGTCACATTGCTCCATGAGTTGTATTGGGCCAATATACATGATGGAGGCAGCCATTTTTTTTGTGGCCATGGGAAAATGTTTTATCATCACTTGTATGTGCATTTTATGCACTCTAACATGTATCATATGGGTACATGCATGATTAACCATGTAAGAGAAAACATTTTTCCTTGTACTTTCCTCAAGCAACAACTTGTAAAACTGCGATGTACTTGTTTGGAAAGTTGTTGGTACCTTCTTGCACCACATGAAACCTTTAGCATTCACTTCATTCTATTGTTGATCATGACTTAATTTTCTGATATATATCAGATTTGTATGAGAAGCATGATTATGATGGAGACACATGAATTGGATGTGTCTTTAAGTGGGAAAAATTCTCACATTTTCTGCACTACATGTTCTAATGGGAGCATGGGAGGAGATATGGCTGCCACAACCACATTTTTGTTTCCTTTTGAGGTGGGCCATGAGGCTGATATTCATCCATTTTATAGCCATGGGAAAGTGCTTGATCATATATTTTTGTTACATTCAGCCATTTACTATCCCTTAGTAGATGTGATGATTCATGTATATTGCTTGCCATGTAATTTTCCGAAGTTGCAGTGGATGGGACTGTGTTGTATCCTTGTGAGAAATTGTTTACATCATGTATCATCATGTAAAGCCTTCAAAAAACTTCTCATTAGGATTTTCCATGATGACCATGTCCTATTCTTCATGGATGGATTTTTTTGGGCCAGCTTGTTCTTCATTGTTGGAGGAGAACTCTTCAGAGGATTTTTCTTCATTTTTCCATTTGAGGGCAATATTTTTGCAGCCTAGGATCAGCATACACTCTACACTTGTCATGAGTGGAGAGAAGGACAGCATGGGGTAAGCTATGATGCTTTCCACGTTCATATTTTTAGCCCACCTTCATTACCGGAGCTTGAGGTGGAAGGAGATTTTCAAGAGTTACCTTGTTGGGAAGTGGCTCATTTTGGTTGGATGATTGCTTGGGGATGGAGAATCCACATTTTCCATGTATCATGCCTGAAGAAGGCATTGGGGCAGCAGGTGACAGTGACAGAGGAGCTACCACCTACAGATGATGAAAGGCATTTGGTATTACAGCCCGAGGCAACTATTGATACCAGGGAAAGGTAGTTGCGGAACAGGACAATCTGGGAGTTCTTGGCGAGGTGGAAGAATTTTCCAGATAAGGATGCAACTTGGGAGAATGAAAAAAATCTTGCAGCATCCATCACTACAGTTGCTTGGGGACAAGGAACATTCTGCTGGGGGAGATTGTAATATTCCCAATTAGTAATAGCTAATTGGAATATTTGATTTTGGTCAATTTTTCTTTAAGTAGTTAGCTTATGAATAAACGTGAGTAAAGGGACCACGACTCACTCTAAAATAAGACACACATGGTAATTAAGGAGGGATGAATCGGGCACGCAGCAAAGGGGTATTACCATGGTATCATGGGTGGAGGTGCACGCAGCCAAGGATATTACCTTGGTATCATGGGTGGAGGCAGCCATAGGTTTCGAGAGTAGCCAATGCTATATAAAGAAGATATTTTCCTCATTCTGACATAATATAAGTTTATGAATTTGAAATTGGTCATTGTGATTTTGAGCACACTGGATGTTTAGCCTGTCTGCAGCACTGTTTAGCACATTGAGTGTCTCCGTTCAGAGATCTCGCCCTTAGCCCCAGGGGACTTCGAGTGCCTGCTTAGGTGAGTTAATCTCGTCAGTGTCTTTATAGGAAGATCGATCCAATATATTTGTGGAGGAGCAGCACGTTTATTAACTGCACAACACCTGTGGAGGATCAGCACATTTATTAGCTGCGCAGAAGGACGCAGCCCATATTTGGGAAGCTTCGGTAGTATTCTGGAGGATCGTGGACAGGAGATTGAATGTAGAAATAGCAGCGCATCTATTGGGGGAATTTCTGGATCGGCAGGTGATCGTATTATTGCAAATCCTAGATAGTGGATGCGAGAACAATTGGAGGAAAGCACAAATCCGCAAGGAAATATGTCTGGGCAACGACATAGCCATTTTTCATTAGCTGGAACACAGATCTGAGACACAACCATCCCATGCAACGCAGCTCTGAAATGCAGTCATTCCATGCAGCATTCTGAGAATAGATCTTGACTTTCCTTGTGCAAGATTTAGATGCTATCACTTGATCACCGATTGTACTCCTCTGTATTTATCAGATTAATAAAATGGCTCAGCGTTCTCTTATTTCTTGAGTATCTGTGCATGCTTTATATATACGCTATTGTATGACTGTAATATATTATTTCTCCCCTTTTGCATCTAGATTTCTATACCACTTGCTGTGTTTTCCCACACTCTTAGACAGAGCCTGGAAAGGGCCAGATAGCCTCCAGATCTCATCCTCTTTTCAGAGGTGAAATATCTGGTAAATGCCCTCCCATTCCATCTCTAGTCAGAGTTGTTGTGTTTTAGAAATATCCCTAAAAAGGAATATTACATTTTTTTACGTGTGAAATTTGATTTGACAATATAACAACACCTGTAATAATTAAGCACTCATTTTAAGAATTAAATGCTAAGTGTAGGAAGCTCTGATCCAATGCAAGAACTAGTTTCTTGCCACTGGATTTGGGTGCTTTGAACCTGGAAAATTTCAAGCCCTTGCATGAAGTAAAAAAGCCTTTAGTAAAGATACCTTTTCTAACTTCTGCATAAATCTCTGTTCCTGCACTAGTGCAAGCAGACTGTGATAGTGCAGGACAGATTAGTGCAAGAAGGAAATATTTATGGGAGCAGGTTTAAGGGCCCATCTGATGAGACTGCTAAGTGTCTCTGCTAAAGAAAAACACACACTCAGTAGTTAAACAATAATTAGCTAGAGTGATTGCCCCTTTTTATATTTAATTCCCTCTTGCAAATGCATTCTTTCTTGTTCCAGTCTTATATTATTTTGATGGTTCAAGTTTCCTTTTTTAATTTGATTCTGTAATCTTTCCTTTAAAGAAAGAAAGGATTTACATTAGGAAGATTCATACCATCTCTGGCATTTCCTGTGCTTCGTCTCTAAGTTTACGGATCCCTCGGGTTGACAAATTAAGTGTTGAGGAGTTTTCTTAAGTGTAATTCCTACATCCAACAATCTTGTGATTAATAAAGTCGGGGAATCAATCTATAACTTCTCCCTAAGGTAGGTCTGCCATACCTTATATTCTGCAATTATCAGGGCCGAGTGAGACATGTCTTCCCCATGTCTGTGTAGTCATTCTAGTGTGTCAAGAATCAGCGTGGAATTATTGGCATTGACCTGGTTGGATATGGTGTCTAGTTTCATGTAATCCTAACATGTTATACTATGTACTGTGTGATATTTTCCTTGGTCACCTGTAAGTCACTCAAGCGTGGTGATCCAATATTTCTTTGGCAAGGTGTCTGGCGCCTTAGGGTACTTGTCGTTCCATTCCATGAAGTTATTCAAAGCTCTTGAGGCCACCTTTAACTTGGATGATTTCTTCTTTCTGTCTGCTTGTATAGTTTCCATAGGAATGACCGACTGACGCAACTTCATCACCTCATCATAAACTAATATCATGGTTGTGCCTAGCATGTCGGCTTCACTTTTGATGGTAGCTTGTAGCTCGCTTGTATTAGCAAGTCTCAGTCGCAACACTTTGTTTTCTTCCTGTAGAGCCTTTTTTTCCTCTTCTGTCTTGGTAGCCCTTTGTACAACTAAGTGGAGGTTGCTTCGTAGTTCTGCAAAATGCTTCCTCATTCTCCCTACATTCACCTCGATTGCAGCTTCGAAGACGGTTATGGCTGAAGAAATAATTTTGGGATTGGTTCTAGTGTCTCAGATTGTGTCATTTTTTGTAGTTACCAAAGGTTTATCTGGATTCCTAGAAAATAATTTTCTCCTTTCTTGTCTAATCTTATGGGTGAACTGGTCGAAGGAAAGTTGAGTTAAATCCAGTACCTCGTCTTCTCTTTCCTCCAAGAGGCCTAACTCTGAAAGGGTAAAATTACCACTAACCATAGGAGTAGATGGGGGAAATTCTAGTGGGGGCAGGTCAATCCGATCATCGAGGTGTATTTGTTGTGACCTAGTGCTCTTGGCTTCCCTACTCATTACCCCTTGCTACCTTTTTTCTTCCTCCTCTTTCTCTTTTATTTTTGCTTCCTTCCTTTGCTTCTCAAAATCTTCCTACTTTTTTCGCTCCTCCTCTACAACGTGCTCCTGCCACTTGTAGAAATTTATATAACTGATATGTTATACATCCAAGATTCTCCTGATCACACACTATTTGACTTCATGCACAATACATAATCTCTTCTACCATTTATCATTAATTGCGGAAATAAAAACAATCGCATGCGCACATTAAAACCATAAACATTCACACATATGAACACAGTAATTTATGGGAAAGCTTAAAGCTTAAAAACCCCAACTATCTGTATATTATATGTCATAGATATCATGTAACAATCATTATACAAATCTCCTCACAAACTCTTAGTACAATCTCCAATTGCTACACACTAATCAGGTCCGATCTAGCAAAACACATGCTCCAATCTCTGCCACCTGCTAGCCTGCCTCTACTACGCAATCACTGTTGAAGAATGGCTCTAAATGAACTCTCATTGGTCCAACCTTTCTCACGCAATCCTCATTGGCATCTCCAACCATGTGTGGTGCAAAATCATGCAACACTATTGTCACAATTGATAGTCACACTGCTCTTTCACCTACCTCTTCACTAGTCTCCACTGAAACTATCCATGCACTATAGTTAACTGATGTATTATTAAGAGCTAATAATATTCGACATATCTATTTTTAGACTGGAAATCTAAAAATAGATTCCGCCCAATATGTCTAAAAATAGAAGTCCATCTATTTTTCCAACTTGACCAACCATCCACAAATATCATCCTGCAACTCATAGAATATGATCGACATGTCTAAAAATAGACATAGTCTAAATATATATTGGCAAAAATACAGCACATAACGGGCCCACTTGGTGAAGGTGACTCTTTTGCACTAAAGCTCATCATCTTATTTGCAATCTCAACACTCCCTCTCAACAAGATAGGGATTATATACCACCTTGATCCTACCCCTGTGGTGACAAATTTTCTCCTGAGTGACGCATTGAAGTAGCTATCGGCACATCCTGATCCTCATAGTGGAAATGTATGACCAAAGTAACATGATCTTAGCTGCACACAGTTTACGATATGATGATGCGGGATGTCAATGTGTTTAGATCTATCATGGAATACTGGATTAACCGAGAGTTTGATGCAACTCTGATTATCACAATAAATGATAGTAGGCTCTAAGTGTGAACCGAACAACCCGACCAGGATCTTCCTCATCCAAAGAGCCTCGCATGTAGCCAAACTTGCTGCCATGTACTCGGCCTCTGTGGGCCCAGGTGCCATGGATATAGAAAAACTTCATCTTTGTACAGCTACTATCAACTTAAATCTTTGAAAATCCTCGGATATGCTCTTTTTAAAGTCCATTGGGCTCACTGCCCAATCTTTGCATCTAAATCAAACCATAGCTTCACCTCATCTGACTGTCTGTACCATAATCCATATCCCGATGTGCCTCTGAGATATCTCAATACATGCTTGCCTGTCTTCTAAAAGATCTTGGTAGGCTTAACCATAGCTTGTGAAAGTTGGTTAACAGCATAGCATATGTCAAGTCGTGTATTGACTAGATACATAAGCGACCCCACCTACTGTCGGTAAACAATGGCATCCACTACCTCTGCCGATGTAACATCCTCTTTCCTCCATCCACCAGGAAGAGGAGTGTCGATAGGCTTGTAGCCATGCATGTTGAACTTCTCCAGTATCTCCCGGGCATACTTGTCTTAAGACACAAACAATCCATCACTGTGCTGCCAAATTCCAAATCCCAGAAAATAATGAAGGAGGCCCAAGTCCTTCATCTCAAACTCCTTTGCAATATCAGCCTTGCATGAGTGTATCAACAGTTCATCACCCGTCAAAATAAAATCATCTTCATAAAGTAAAATGATCAGCAACTTACCCTCCACCTCAATCTGGTATAGGTTCGGATCTGCCTCACTCTTGGAGAATCCAAGTCCGGTGAAATAACTGTCTATCCATGTGTACCAAGCATGAGGTGCTTGTTTAAACCCATACAACACTCCATTGAGCCTGCACACATGCGACTCGCTGCTAAAGATCTCGAAACCTTCGGGCTGCTCTATGTACACCTCCTCCTCAATCACTCCATTGAGGAACGTAGTCTTCACATCCATCTGATGAATGTGCCACCCCATCTGTGCTGAGAGAGCAAGAATAGTCCATATGGAAGAATACCTTGCGACAGGTGCAAAGGTTTCCTCATAATCGATCCCCTCAATCTGTGAGAAGCCTCAGGTAAAAAATCTTGCCTTGTACTTCTCCACACTCCCATCAGCTGCTTGCTTCACTTTGTAGATCCATCTCGAACCTACCACTGATTTCCCTTCCGGCCTTGGGATAATCTCCCATGCACTATTTCTGACAATCAAATCATACTCTTCCACCATTGCATCTACCCATGTGGGATCCTCCACAACTTCCTCAAAAGAGGATGGCTCTGTCACGATACACTTTCTCATAAGAGCCATGTATCCAGTATACCGGTTAGGTGACTGTCTCTGTCTGCATTGTGATGTAGGTGCTCCTACAATCTTCTCTACATCCTGAATCAGTCGCTCAGCTTCTGTAGTGCGCTTCCGCCCTCTGATGGTTAGCGCTGCATGAGTGGTCTCTTCCACTCCAAGAACCTCCTCTTGTGGTTGATCCACATCCAGAGGCTCATCCTTAGGAACTAATAGCTCCTCATCTACATGCAAGTGTGGCTCCCTCTCAAGTGAACACTTCATGGCTTTCTCCTCCTGAAATTTGATATCCCATCGCACAACAGTCTTGCGACTGTCTAGGAAATACACACGATAGTTATGTGGTGTATCAGTGTACCCCAAAAATATCCCAACCTCTATATTCAGCTCCAAATTCTTCCTGGCATCCTTCGTCACATGAATGTAAACAGGTGAACCAAAATCCTCAAATGAGAAATATCAGGCTTCTTACCAGAAAACGCCTCCTCGGGTGTACTCATGCCAAGTATCCTGTGAGGACAACGATTTTGCACATAAACCGCAATATTGCATGCCTCAGCCCACAAGTGTATGGGAAGGCCCTGATCATGCAACATCACCCATGCAACACCCACGATCGTTCTGTTCTTCCGCTCAGCGACCCCATTCTGCTATGGGTTATGAGACGCTATGAGCTCTCTTCGAATTCCTTCTGCGCTGCAAAATTCCTTGAATTCGCCAAAGATGAATTCACCACCATTGTCGCTCCTAAGAGCCTTCACCTGCTTCCTCGATTATTTCTCAACCAGTGCCTTGAACTCACAGAACTTTGAGTATGTCTCGCTCTTCTTCTGCATGAAGAAGATCCAGAACTTCCGAGAAAAATCATCAACAAATATCACATAGTACCTATGCTTTGTTGTCGAAGCTACTGAGAAAGGTCTACAAACGTCTGTGTGAATTCTCTCAAGGATCGTCGTGGTGCGACTATCCTTCTCATGAAAGGTGGATTTCACAAATTTTCCCAAAGTACATCCCTTGCACTGATCTGACTGCGCAAGTGTACGTTTGGGAAGCTTGGTAGAAATCTGCTGCAAAATTTTTAAAGCACCATGGTGAAGATGGCCCAATCTCCTATGCCATAGCTCACCCTCATCCCGGCTCACCACTCCTTCTGCCTTGCCTGCCATTGCTGCGTAGCCATCTACCTGCAACTGATAAAGGTTCTTAACTTGAACCCCTATCCTCCGGGTTTCACCAGTTTCCTTACTGTGCAGGAAAGCCTTTCCCTCGCTAAAGACAACATCATATCCTTTGTCTTCCAACATTTCCACAGAGATAAGATTATTCTTCAATCCTAGAACATGCATCGCTTCCCTCAATACGAAGGGTTTACCAGACTCCCTCTCAAAGGAAATGGTATCGATATCGGTTGCACTGTATCTACCATCGTCGCCCATCTCGATGTGCACTCCAAGATCTTTCTCATCAAGATCAGTAAACAAATATTTGTCTCCTGTCATGTGAAAAGACGCACCACTGTCAAGAAACCACACTGAACCCAACATACTTGAGACCAAGCATGTGATCAGTGAAAAATCCAGCTCAAACTGCGAGGATAAGGCCTCTCCGGCTGTAGATCTAGCAGCCTGCTTATTTTTCTTCTTCTGTGGACAATTAGTGGCGTAATGTCCGTGTCGGTGACAGTGAAAGAACTTCACCTTGGAAATCTCCTGCTTCTTTCCTTTCGCACCGGATTTTGAAAATGGCAACAAGAAATAGTGAAGGAGGCATCCTGAAACATCTTTCCTGATCCTAGTTGGAAAGTGATCACCTAAACTAGGTGGGGACCACACAGATGATTTTTGTCACAAAGTCTATTTTTAGACTATGTCTATTTTTTGACATATGGAGCATGGTCTAGGAGTTGCGAGATGCTATTCTTGGATGATTGGTCAAGTTGGTAAAAATAGATGGACAACTATTTTTAGACATATAGGTCGAAGTCTATTTTTAGACTGCCTGTCTAAAAATAGAAAAATCAAATATTATTAGCTCTTAATAATATTTGGACTATAAACATTATCTTATTCTCTTGGAGCACTTCAGTTTGAGCTACGGATGTGGCCCATGCAGCTGACAAAGTAATTACGCTATTCCTATGGGTTTGGTTGAGCTATTTCATGGTTGACTTCAGTTAGACTCATGTGGCAGAGTTTTGGTGGAGTTGATTGAGGAGTTGATGGAGTTGTGTTCGGTTTAACTTAGTTGAACTAGTTGTATTTAGTTTAACTGGCTAATACACTAGTGATGAGTGGTGTGAATTAATTATTAATTAATTCACTAATTATTAACTCATAAATCAACTAAAGAACACATCAGTTAACTGCAATGCATGGACAGTTCAGTGGAGACAAATGGAAGAGATAGGAGAAAAAGAGCAGTTTGCTATTAGGAAAGGCATTAGTTGTGCATGGGAATTTGCACGAGGCATTGGAGGAGATTTCCAATTGGTGTTGGGATTGCAGCGATTAAATCACCCAAGATAGGTCGAACTTGGATAAATTTCTACTCATCTTGGATTAACGCTTGCTTGATGGCTGACAAGCAGTGGAAGGTTTTAGACAGTGAAACATTCCAAAAGCGAGCTAGTTTAATGACCTTAACACAGAATAAAATGCGAGTACTTGTGAGTATTGTCTTATGTACTGTTACATGTTCTCTTCATTATAATATACACAATAGCTGAGGGGTTTTCAGCTATAAGCTTTCCCCATACATACTGTGTAATGTGTGTGATGTTTTGATGATCTTTTGATCGCATACCGCTTGTTTTATTTCCGCATGTGTGATGATATGAGTGGAAGAGATTATGTGTTATGCAGAAAATTGAATTTGTGTATGATCAGGTTAATCTCGGTGAATAAATCTTCATTATTCAGCAAATTTCTACATGGTATCGGAGCGAAATTGATCATCAGATCTATTACGGGTGATTACAATTATTTCAGTAGACAGAGTCTGTAACAGGCCAGGTAGCCTCTGGATCCATCCTTTCTCTGAAAGGTGATATATCCAGTAAACGCCCCTACAGTCGATCTCTGTGCTAGAAATAATTTGTTCTCACAGATCCAGAAGCAGTTGAGTTTTGAGCTTGGAATTCGAAATTGCAGCAGTATTTTCTTGGTGTCAAAGTCAAAATGTCTTATCAAGGATTGCGATTGGAGTATGCTCTTGAAGGCAGCTCGAATTATATTTCATGGAGAGATAGGATGGAGGTGGTGTTAGATGATAACGGGCTGAAGGATTTCATAGATGCTGAAGTCCCAAAGCCTACTGATGCTGCTCAAGTTGAGGCTTGGCAAAAGAAGATGGCAAGGTGTCGAAGGATTCTGTTGGAGGGCGTGAAGGATCACATAGTATCCAGCCTGCATGGAAAATCTTCTCCATACTTGATGTGGAAAGCGTTGACAGAATTGTTCCAAAGTAAGAGCAACTAGAGGAAGTTGGCGCTCAAGGATAAACTCAGGAAAATCAAGATGGAGAAGAATGACACTATTCTGGTATACTTGACCAAGTTTGTCCACTGCAGGGATGAGCTTGGGAGTGTAGGAGTTAGTGTGGATGATGAGGACTTGGTGAGCTTGGCTCTCCTTGGTCTTCCAAAGATTTGGCATTCCTATGAGGATTCTGTCAATGGTCGGGAGAAATTGCTAGGATGGGAGCGACTTGGTCGAATCTTGTGCAAGAGGATATAAGGCGGAATACCAGGGATGGATCTTCATCAAAGGTATCTGATGAAGAAGATTGTGCTTTGGCTGCCAAAGCAAGGAAGGGGAAGGGCAAGGAGAAGGCTTCTCAATCCGGTGTGGATGGTAAAAAGCGTGACATGTCCAAAGTGAAGTGTTTTCACTGTCACGATCATGGACATTACGCCACGAATTGTCCACAAAAGAAGAAGAACAAGCAGGCTGCTGGAGCTGCAGCTGGTGAGGCTCTTGCCTCGCAATTTGAGCTGGAATTCTCATTGATCGCATGCATGGTGTCTATTGCATTGGGATCGGGGTGGTATTTTGATAGTGGCACTTCCTTTCACATGACGGGAGATGTGAATCTTTTCAGTGACTTGGTGGAGAAAAATCTCCAGATGCATGTTGAGTTGGGCGACAATGGATGATACAATGCGACTGGCATTGGTACCATAAAATTTCAGAGGGAGTCAGGTAAACTCATTCTTTTACAAGATGTATTGCATGTACCAGGTTTAAAAAAAAATTGATCTCAGTCGCAATGTTAGAGGATAAAGGCTATGAAGTTGTCTTTAGAGAAGGGAAATTTTTCCTTCGGCACAAGGCAACGGGACAAGTCAAGAAGGTTGGGATTCGGGCAAAGGATATCTACATACTTGAAGTATATGGGATGTCTATGGAGCTTCCTATTGTTGGGAAGCGGGAGAAAGACATGCAACTGATGCTTGAGAGGGAGCAAGTTTTGCATGCAGGTGAAAGTGAACCTTGGGGTGTGGAGCAGCCACAAGAGGATCATGGAGTGGGAGAAACCACTCATGCAGAGAAATTTTGTGCCAGATGGGCAGAGGGAGTGCATGCAGCTTTACTACCAGGTGAGAGGTGGGGCGACATGCATGAATAATCCCAAGTGGAGATTTATGGGCAGGATTCATTGAGATGGTGTGGATCTCATGAATTGAACCTGGCTATGAGGTGCCCATAGAGCAGCAGTAGAAAGATCAGTTGGATTGATGCAGGCAGGTCAAATTGACAGTGTCGGATACTAGAGCGTGGATCAAAGTTGATAGCAAGTGAAAGAGTGCATGGGTGCAAGAGTTCAACAGCGCAGTGGTTCCTTATGACATGTGCAGTAGCTAAGCATAGGTCGAAGACTTTGATGATAGATGCATCAGACTGATTGAGTTGTTTGGATCCTTTCTATTTTAGAGATGTTGCATGAAAAGGGTGCACGGCGCATGCATGGAGTTGCATGGTGCATGCATGAGTTTGCATGGCGCATGAAAAGGGTGCATGGCGGATGCATGGAGTTGCAGAGCAGATGCATGGAGTTGCATGGTGCCTGTGAAGGTTGCAGGGCGAATGCATGGAGTTGCATGTCGCATGCAAAGACAGTCCTTTCTTGTTGAGAGGGAGTGTTGAAAATGGCAACAAGAAATAGTGAAAGAGGCATCCTGAAACATCTTTCCTAATCCTAGTTGGAAAGTGATCACCTAAACTAGGTGGGGACCACATAGATGATTTTTGTCACAAAGTCTATTTTTAGACTATGTCTATTTTTAGACATATGGAGCATGGTCTAGGAGTTGCGGGATGCTATTCTTGGATGATTGGTCAAGTTGGTAAAAATAGATGAACAGCTATTTTTAGACATATAGGTCGAAGTCTATTTTTAGACTGCCTGTCTAAAAATAGAACAATCAAATATTATTAGCTCTTAATAATATTTGGACTATAAACATTATCTTATTCTCTTGGAGCACTTCAGTTTGAGCTACGGATGTGGCCCATGCAGCTAACAAAGGAATTACGCTATTCTTATGGGTTTGGTTGAGCTATTGCATGGTTGACTTTAGTTAGACTCATGTGGCAGAGTTTTGGTGGAGTTGATTGAGGAGTTGATGGAGTTGTGTTCGGTTTAACTTAGTTGAAATAGTTGTATTTAGTTTAACTGGCTAATACACTAGTGATGAGTGGTGTGAATTAATTAATAATTAATTCACTAATTATTAACTCATTATTCAACTAAAGAACACATCAGTTAACACCAGTGCATGGACAGTTCAGTGGAGACCAATGGAAGAGATAGGTGAAAGAGTCGGTTTGCTATTAGTTGTGACATTAGTTGTGCATAAGATTTGCACAAGCATTGGAGGATATTTCCAATGAGGATTGCACAGTTAAAGCCAAGGAGATTCGAACTTGGATCAATTCTTTTCTCATCTTGGATTGCGCAGTAGAGGCAGGAAAACAGTGGAGGAGTTTTGAACCCGTGACTTGTTCAAAACTGAGCTAGTTTGTGTGTAACTTTTGGAGATAGTACTGATTACTTGTGAGGAGTATTGTGCTATGTATTGTTACATGTTCTCTTCCATTATAATATACAAATAGCTGGGGGTTTTCAGCTATAAGCTTTCCCCATTACATACTATGTTTATATGTGTGCTTGATTATGTTTTAATGAGCGCATGCGACTTCTTTCTATTTCCGCATATTGATGATAAATTGTAGAAGAGGTTATGTGTTATGCATGAATTCGAATTAGTGTGTGACTAGGATAATCTTAGTGAATAAATATTCATTATTCAACAAATTTCTACACCGGATTGAGAAGCATTCTTCTTGCTCTTCCCCTTCCTTGCTTTGGTAGCCAAAGCGCAATTTTCTTCATCTGAATTCTTTGATGAAGATCCGCCCCTAGTACTTTGCCTTATCTCCTCTTGCACAAGATCCGACCAAAGTCGCTCCCATCCTGGCAATTTCTCCCGACCATTGACAGAGTCTTGATAGGAATGCCAACTCTTCGAAAGCCCAAGGAGAGCCAAGATCACCAAGTCCTCATCATCTACAGTAACCCCCACACTTCCCAGCTCATCCCTGCACTGGAAAAACTTTGTGAGTACTTGAGTATACTGTCAGCTTTGTCCATTTTTATGTTCCTGAGTTTATCCTTGAGCGCCAACTTCCTCTGGTCGCTCTTGCTTTGGAATAAATTTGTCAAATCTTTCCACATCAAGAATGGAGAAGCTTTACCATGAAGGCTGGACACTATGTGATCCTTCATACCTTCCAATAGAATCCTTCGACAATTTTCTGTCTTCTTTTTCCATGCGTCAAGTGCGGCCACATCGCTAGAAGCAGGTTTTGGAATTTCTGCATCTATGAACTCCTTCAACCCATTGTCATCTAGCACAGCCTCTATCCTATCCTTCCATGCAATATAATTCAAGCTGCCCTCAAGGGCATACTCCAATCGCAATCCGTTGAAAGACATCTCAACTTCGACACCAAGAAAACAATGCTGCAAATTCGAATTCCACCAGCACAAAACTCAACCGCTTTAATGTTTTTCAATTGCTCCAATGATCAATATCTCTCCGATACCATGAAGAAATTTATATAACTGATATGTTATACATCCAAGATTCTCCTGATCACACAATATTTGACTTCATGCACAATACAGAATCTCTTCTACCATTTTTCATTAATTGTGGAAATAAAAACAATCGCATGCGCACATTAAAACCATAAACATTCACACATATGAACACAATAATTTATGGGAAAGCTTAAAGCTAAAAACCCCCAACTATATGTATATAATATGTCATAGATATCATGTAAAAATCATTATACAAAGCTCCTCACAATCTCTCAGTACAATCTCCAATTTCTACACACTAATCAGGTTTGATCTAGCAAAACACATGCTCCAATATCTGCCACCTGCAAGCCTGCCTCTATTGCGCAATCACTGCTGAAGAATGGCTCTGAATGAACTCTCATTGGTCCAGCCTTTCTCATTTAATCCTCATTGGCATCTCCAACCATGTGTGGTGCAAACTCATGCAACACTATTGTCACAACTGATAGTCACACTGCTCTTTCACCTACCTCTTCACTGGTCTCCACTGAAACTGTCCATGCACTGTAGTTAACTAATGTATTCTTTAGTTGAATAATGATTTAATAATTAGTGAATTAATTAATAATTAATTCACACCACTCTCACTAGTATATCAATCAGTTAGACTAGATACAACTAGCTCAACTATGTTTAACTCAGTTAAACTGAACACAACTCCACCAACTACCTCAATAACTCCACCAAAATCTGTCACATGAGTTCTAACTGAAGTATCCATGCAATAGCTCCACTTAACCCTCAAGAATAGCGTAATTCCTTATGTCAGCTCCTGTGCCACATATTTTCACTTAACTTAAGTGCTCCAAGAGAATAAGATAATGTTTATTGTCCAAGTATTATTAAGAGCTAATAATATTTGACATATCTATTTTTAGACTGGCAATCTAGAAATAGATTCCGCCCAATATGTCTAAAAATAGAAGTCCATCTATTTTTCCAACTTGACTAACCATCCACAAATAGCATCCTGCAACTCATAGAATATGATCGACATGTCTAAAAATAGACTTGTTCCAAAAATAGCCTGCGGGCCCACTTAGTGAAGGTGACTCTTTTCACTAAGCTCATCATCTTGTTGAAATCTCAACACCACTTTCTTTCCTCTTCTTCTTTTCTTCTCAAATCTTCAGCTCTTATTTGTTCGACTTCTACATGCTTGGTTCATGCCTCCTCTTCTTCCTTTCTTCTCAATTCCTCTGTTTGTATCCTTCACCCTTCTTCTTCTTCTTGTTTTCTCCACTACTCTTCTTCTTGTTGTTGGCCCATGGTGCCTTGTGACCTCTTATCTTCTTCCTCTCTCTTCCTCCTAAGCTCTTGTTTTTGTTTCGCCAGAAATGCATTCATGTGTTCTAAGGTATCATTGTTCACATCATCATATTGTACCCTTGTCATCTACAGGTAGAGGTAGAATTTACTAATATGGTCTTCGACTAATGTCCCTCGCTCAAGGTAGAACTTGGGAAAGTGTTTCTCAGGGTGTCAGGGCATGTCCTGGAGGGGGCCTTAGCCATCCAAGCCAGTGGCTTCACTCTATTAGCTCTTTGCATGGGTTGAATCATGAGAGGTTCAACTTCTACTTCAGATTCACTTCCAGCGCCCGACCTGGAAGTTTCGTCATCATGTTACGATTGCCTATCATCATCTCGAGAAACCCTTAGATTTTCAATATCCCTATAGTTCCTCAGATTTATTAAACCACCAAAATTCCTGTGAAAATTAAATATTCGTTGGTTCCTTTGTTGGTTGAGGTGGTGGGTTTGATATGCATTTCGACCGTTCCCCTAATTTTTGGTTTCCTGACCCCCTGCAGGGCCCCTTCCCGGTGGGGGTTCATTTGCCTGAATGTCTTCCGGAACCAGTTAGTTATTCAAGGGAACATTATTTAGGATCAAGTTGGGGACCCTAGTAGTGGTGATCCTTAGGCCTTCCCTTTCAGTTGTGGGGGGGCTTTCAGGACCTTCAACCGAGAGTTTCTCGACTGCATCCACGTAGTCCTCTAGCATTAGACCTATAAGCTCGAGTATTGAATTCACTAGGACGCCGTGATGGGTGTGTTGGGGATCAAAGGTACATGGGTTGGACAACGATCTTGTGGTGGGGAGGCTTTGGAGGCCCCTAATCAACTGAAGGGTGATTGGACGTAAGGCTCTCAATTGGTCAGTTGTAACTTCATAGAATGGGGGATCCTCATTGGGAGGAGTTTCCTTGAGGGGGGGAGGTCGGGAGTTTCCAGACCCAAGATCTTTTAAAGATGGACCCATGAATGGGTGTTGGATCATTTGAGGAGGAGCATTAATAGCTTGTTGGAAATTTTTGGGTGAGGGCATGCGTCAGTACCTGCCATCATGCCCTACTTCTAGCGCCAAATATGTTTATGGTTTGAAATATATCGCCAATAGTAGGGGATCTCCCCGGTGGAGAATCCCAATTAGACTCTACACTGTTTTTTTTTAGGAGCCCATCCGATATGTAGACCCAGTTTTTGTTAAATTGGTGGAGATGGTTTTTGGACAACGAGGGGACTCACTAAGAGGAGAATGCGTAGATGTTGAATGGACAAAAGTCAGTGATTGATGAACCACCTATGAAACATGACACCATGAATATCAAAGCATATTTCAAAGCATGAAACTCACGAAAAGTATTTATAGCAAAAATTTTACCAAGATCATACTTATAACGGTGTTACTTAACAAACAGGAAAATAGTTCGCAATGGCTAAGTAGTTTACTTATAACCTATGCACATTCCAATTATCGTTTAAAGAAAATATCAACAAAGCAGTACATTGACATATCTTTAAATTTATAGCATCATGTACCATCCACATGTTGCAAGAGAACTCATAAAACAAGATAATACATGGGTGGAAAGGTGTACCAATACTCGAAGAAGCATTCATTCAATGGAAGAGACAATATTCACAACATGATCACACAAGATACTTCCTTCGGATTAAATAGTGAGATCCAATAACACTTTTGTATTTGAAAAAACACATACATTCAATAAGCACAATGTGCATGATGAAGGCAACAAATTCAAGGGCCACATTGGACTTCTTGTATTCCACAAAATGCATACATTCAATAAGCACATACTCTTTTCTACATGCTCCAATACCATGGAGATCGGAGATCGGACTAAAATAATATCTCGACTATTGACTCAAATTCAACACAAAACTATAATGTATCAATGGAACGAAAATCATCAAGTTCACTTTATGTTCTAGTGAAATAAGAGCTAGAGAACCACTTATGTCATAGTAATTTCTTTGAAGGAAATAAGAATTTCCAAGTCAATTAGTGGAAATGACGTGAACTAGTGTAATGAGAGCTTCTAGTATCATGCAAGTGGTTATAGTGTCTTCAAAATTCAATAGGTAAAACCTTAGAATAGGTAAAAAAATTAGTGATGTAAGGAAAATACTAATAAATAATATACACGAGCTTGGGTTGAAGTTCCAATAAAAGATGGTCTACTTGAAACTTAAGCTCCTGAAACTAGTGCTCCCACAAATGGACAAAGCTTGCATGTATCCCTCAATTCAGTGTTGATAGCCACTAGTCAATTCAGGTGTCATCCAAGTGTCATTAATAGCATTAAAACATGTTATTACAAGTGTAATAAGACCCACCTTATGGAACTGTAATGGTAATCTAGCTACATAAGAATGAGACTAGCTACGAATAATTCACACATAGTGACTTGATTATCACTACTAATGGGTGGAATATGAAGGATTCTTGATTCAATCAGCATCACAAGTAAGGATCTCACACTATACCTTATCCATTCTCTCCACTAGTTCTATACTAATAACATCTTCTATACTTATAGCATATACTTATATATAGTGGAACTTCTAGAGCTATAATTAGAATAGTTCCATGGAATCCAAGAAATCTAATTTTTCAGGCAAGTAGTTAAGGCTAACAATATCATAGCAATCATCCATGGAGAAATTCACAGAAAAACAAATACACTTGAGGTTATGGATGGAGTATGGAAAAGTGTTTATGGAAGCTTCTAAAAGAATGTGAGAAGAAAGAAAATTTTGAAAACGATAATGGGAAGGGAGAAGAATCAATGAATAAGCCAAGAAATATGAGTGGATTAGGTAGTTGTACTGGATCTTGTGACCATGAAAAAACAATAAATGCCAAAAAAACTTTGTAATCCAGTTGTGATGAGAAGACGAAAAATAAATAAAACTGCAATTAAACAATGCGAAAATTCTTTACATAAAAGATACATGAAGTCCGTACTTCTAATAAATGTATGAAAATGAATATAAAATGAAGAGCTAAGTACAAATCCACTAACTTGACATTGAAAAGAAACAATTTCTAGTGTACATAAATAAAATGTGTGTGTGAAACTTACAGAGCATAGACAACAGAACTTCATTCACAGTAACGATATGTGATATGCACTTTAAGCATTTTACTATACTATGTAATAAGATAAACTTACATGTATAATGAAATTTAACTAAGTGAAATGTGTTAAAAAGAATCTTACCAAGAAACACGTACTTGATATTGTTAAATATCAATATATGATGTGATTTTTGTTTACCTGTGTCAAATCGCCTTCACCAATGTCACATTTGTTCACATGCTCCTTATTCTTCCCTCTTATGTGTTTCATTTAGCTAAACAGATTTCATATGTTTGAAAAAAATGTCATTGAAAACTCTATCACTATGAAACATCTATTAGTATTACTTGATTTTACTCCTCTCAAACTATCTCTGTGAACCTCTGTAAGTTTATGTAGATGTTCTATGCTTGATGCAACTTTAGTTTGCACCACAACAATCACATAAACAATCAAGTAAAATGTTGATAGAACATACCAGTGGATCTATAGAAGACAAACCAGAAACAGAAAAATGTGGTGGTGCGTTACGGCAGTCAACAAGATGCTTCAACTAGCAAAGTCTCCTTGGTCAACCAACCCAGCATGTGTCACAACATCCCTCAAAACAACCACACGGTCAACTCAAAGTCAACCCCAGAAAATTCAATGCTGCCCCAACGGCAACAACGGTAGCAACACCAGCAACAATGGCAGCAACGACAGCAACACCAGCAACAACAGCAACAACGACAGCAACACCAAGTAAAATTCAACGCAACCGGTCAACATTTGACCTTGGTTCTTGTGCCAAAATGTACAGCCTTCCAAAATCGAAGTCTCCACCAAAAATCAGCTCCTTTGGACCATGTGTTGACCAAAGTCAATGCTGGTCAAACTTGTGTGGAAACCCTAGCTGCAGCAACTTACTTTTCGTCCTTCTTTACCATGTGTGAAATGAAACTGCCTCTAAGGAACTCGAACCAATCAGAAGAGGAGAGATGATGTGTGAGATGAGATGAGTGAAATGTCCTCAAACGTTGACTCTATTTATATCAATCACTGAGGTGCGTGACACATTTTCTAGGGGTGTAAAACCTTAAGGCCAACCTACACATATTTGAAATTATTAAAAATAAATTCAAAATAAATGTTCTGCTCATTGGATTAAGATCAATTTTAGATCGATCTTACACCTCTCCGAAAGAGGAACCCAATAAAATATTGGTATCTTCATCTGAGCATCACAATATGGAGTTTGGACCTAGTTTTCCAATTTTAACACTCCCTCTCAACTAGGGAGAACTCCATGCACTTGTGCAATCAAATATCGTGCTTCATCCCATCGTAACTTGCTTTTCTGGCCTCTTTATTTCAAAGCAGTAATGGGTCAGTCACAAAGACATCATTCCCAGCTGAAAGATTCAGCCCAGAGGTCTGAAACGTCTATAGGACTCACAAATAATCTCATACCAACTCGAAGTTGGTTTATCTGACCCGAAGTCAGTAGGAGGTCTGACACCTCACTTGGAATAAAGAGAGTCATATATACTAACCCGAATTTAGTCTCATTGACCCGAAGTCAGTTGGAGGTCTGAAACCTCACATGGACTCAAAGAGTCACATACCAACCCGAAGTTGGTTCATCTAACCAAAAGTCAGTAGGAGGTCTGAAACCTCACTAGACTTGATCCCAAATAAAGTGGTTGGACACGTGCCATCCTAGATAGAGAGTACGACAATCTCTGATGCATCCATCAGTATTTGCTACTAGTTCATTGCCAAAATGAGAGGTACTTCCCATGAGTCCGGAACTCAGTGGGTAGGATGCATACGGGGCACAGATCATGAGAGGTGAACCTACTCAAATATCATAAAGGTGGGAAAAAGCACCACAAGGTTCGGTAAGCCTAGCCCCGTGTGTGCTTATAGCTCCAAGGAACTATCCCCAAGGCCCCCCCAAAGCTCCCAGAGCTCATCGTCCAATAGGACCCTCATAATAGGGTCATTCCACAATTCCAAGATTCTCACAGAAGGTTAGGAACATGATTTTCCCCAAGGGCATAGTGATAATATCCACGGCCTGCTCATCAGTTCCTATGATCGAGCCTTACGGCGCCTCGTTGTACCATATCCCGGATAAAGTGGTACCAAGCATCAACATGCTTGGATCGATCGTGGAACACGGGATTCTATGACAAACGAATCCCCCTCTAGTTATCACAAAGGATAACAGTGGTGTTATCACTCAGGTTTTCCTAGAAGTTGTGTAAGAGGAAAGTATACCCGAGGTAACCACAAACCAACCTTTTAGATGCAGAATCTAGCCAATCTGCATCCAGAAAGGGCTCTCTTTTTATGATTTATCTTTGTTCTTGGAAGGTTTTAGGCTAGTTATAGATTCAAAGTTTGTTTTGGGAAAATGGTGGAATCCACAAACTAAGGGCAAGGTTGAGAGCTTTCAGTCCATTGGGCTATGGAGTCAAAGGATGGCTTTACTGAATTTCTATTCTAAGCACAAGATGGTATTACAGGGCAAGATAGCTAGACAGAGAACAATCCTTAAAATTTAAAGTGGATGGGATGATCTTGAAGGGATGAAAGGCAGCTAAGAATCTTTCACCATGTTCAAAAGAAAGAAATGAGATGACTACAAACAAAGAGCAATGAAGAATTCTTTATTATAGTAATCAACAATGTTCAAATTAGCAAAGCAGGAGCATTTAAGAATTCATGCTTATAACTAATTTAGAAGAAAACATTAAGAATAACCACATTTGAAAACAGAGTACAATTAAGCAAACTCTGTTTCAATGCTTTATGTAAATTATCAGAAATGGATAAGATGGTATTATAAACTAATATAAAATTTCAGACAAAGGGTAGAAACACTTATTGAACTGTAGTCCAACACATGAATCCTGCAACAAGTCCAGTGCTTTAAATCGTCATCCAGTAAGCCACGAATAAATTTCTCCAAAATGCTTTTATTCCGAAAATCTCAATGTTACAACAGAGTAATAGAATCCACCCTCAACACTCTCTTTGAGGGTTTATTTATACAAATTCTAAACTAAAATATCTTGAAACAAATATCAAAATTGGTTCACAAATCTCTCCAACTATTTACATAAATACAACTTAATTAAAGGACACTCAAACTAATGCATCTATTTGGCACTATTTTGTATGGATAGGTGATGACAAAGAGGAGAATTCGAATTTTATCCAACTCTTAGTTGATGATGAGGCATCCAAGTCACTAACTGCTTCCTTTCTTTGTGCAATTCTGCTCCAACAATTCTGCAAATTTGGGGTCCAAAGATACCTTTATATTTCTCAATCCGTAATAGATATGTAAAAAGTGAAAGATTTTATTGTAGATAAATATGTTGGTGAGATAAACCTCTTTCACTTTCCTAAAATTACTCTCCAGCTGTGCACAATAGGCTCTTCAAAAAGATGTGTAAAACAGAGTTTTACAGAGTCTGAAAAATAGCCTCTAAATATGTACATGTATCTCTCAGCCTGAAATCACTGTGGAAAAACTGAGATAGGTTTTTGTAGATGGATCGCTTAGGAACAAAAACCTCCTTCATTTTTGTAAAAAGTATTTCTAATTGGCCACAATATTCTCTGTAAAATGATGACTTAACAGGGTTTTTCTGCAAAAAGTGCTTTCCAACATTGTTTAATATTTCCAAAACCATAATGGCTGTTAGAAAAGTGAGAGAGGTTTTTGTAGATGGCCCTCTTAAGAACATAAACCTCCTTCATTTTTGTAAACTTCATCTTGGATTGATCACAATAGTTTCTGCAAAAATATGACTAAAATATGCAATTTCTGCAAAAATGTTCCTTCTTGTTATGTTTTTTCATCTTTTTACTTTCTTGCTCTTTTGACTGTTTTACTTTCACTTTAGACAAAAATCACTATTGGTGAAAGTATTCTCATCTCTTTTTACCATTTTACTACCTTTTGTATTTACTTTTACTGTTTACCTTTGACTGCTCTGTAACTTCATTTTAACTTTCACTGACTTTTACCTGATACACTTTAACCACTGATACTCTTTAGTTGTTATGCTTTCTAACCTCTGTTTGAATAGATTTGATAACAATATTGGAGTAAACAAATCTTATGACTAGTATTAAGACTGTTTATCCAAGGATGTGATCTTCTGATTACCTCTTCAGGGGACAACCGAGTAGATTTTTCAAGCAATTCCCCAATGGACAAGGGAGTGAGGTTTTGACCAGGTTCAAAATGGAGCATCACATTGATAGCTTGGGGAGTAATGGGGAAAAGAACACTCTGGTCAGGGGATATTACAGCTCTTTGAGTCATCTCATAGTTAGAATGGCAGTAGTGGATAATTTCTGGGAAAATAAGGACTGAAGGAATGAGATACTTTGGGAGATTGGATTCCCACAACCCTATAAGATCTTGCCCCTTTGAGTATTCGTCTCTGCAGCGACAATAGCTCAATAGGGGACTTTCATCAAAATGCAGGTCTTTAATTTGGAAATCTTCATCTATCAAAGGTAAATAGTCCAATTCACGGTGAGGAGCATTCAATGGAGTGATATTCAGAGCTACCGGGACCTCCATTTTGGTTCTTGTGGATTCAAAATGGAGGTTTTTGGTTTTCCTTACAGACCGGGCGGGATTTCTGAAATGGAGGAAATTAGCACAATTTGGTGGTTCAGGGAGCAATTACACAGTTTTTTAAACCTCTGAGAAGGACTCAATGACGATTTTTAATCACTATTTCAGCGAAAAACAAAGAACACTGAGTTTTATTTGCAGTCGGGGCGGAAAAGGATAAATACCTGTTTTTAGAAGGAAGCTGGTTCTTTAACAGGTAACAGGTAATGGCGGGACTGTTCTTCAACACGGGCGGAGCGGAATCTTGGAGTGAATCGGTCAATTGCAGTGGAAATTTGAAAATCGCAGCGGGAGCTCTATCGTTTTCAGAATAACGAAAATAACAGGAAAAACATGAAAAAATGGCTTTATTTGCAAGTCAAAAGGGTTTTTATTTTTTCGAGGTGTGACGTCATTGACGTACAGGGTGACGTATGCAAAGTCGGGTGATAAGCGGTAAGCGGTAAGCGCCCGCACCTCTTTTGGTCGATGGTGGTTTATATCGGAAGGGCAGCGATTCCACAGGATGATCGCCACGTGGACGGTAGACTATTCAAAAACCACCCATCTCCCGCTGGTTAAAACGCTGACAAGGGATGGGCAGCGGGGTGAACACTGGCCGTTGATCTGCGGAGGGTTGATCCGACGGTTGGAGAGATGGGGGAACATGCGGAGGATTCAGGTGTGGGCCCGTCGGGTTTTTAAATCAGTTTAACGTTTAATTTAATTACCCCGGAAGATATTTCATAGGCGGAAAAGGTTATTAATTAATCCTGATGACTAATTAATCCCGGATGCGTAAAGAAATGGGTTGCGGCGGGGTTTGATTAAGTGGATTGCCAGGTGGACAAACCACGGTGGCATGAAACTTTTCGGAAGTTTATTGATATTTTTTGTATTTAAACACACATATCGCATGTTTAAAGTTTTTATATATATATTTTATTTATATGGTAACAAACAATCATTATTTAATTACCATAAGGGCGGGATTATAACATATTGATAATTTTAACCAAAGGGCATATAATGGGTTTTTATTTTAAATGCGCGGGGATATAAAATACTTTGGTTAAACTTTATAATAGGGGGTTTTTTGGGTTATTTATAAAAAGGGATTTATATACTTAGGATAGGGTATTTGACTAGGGATTTAGTAAATAAAGTTAAACATTAATATGACAAAGGGACAGGGAAACTCAAAACATTTTTGCACATCCAAGAAAGTGAAAACTTTTGAAGTAAATTGCAATATCTGATCTCCAACACTTAAACTTAGAATAGAAAGTTATCTTGAGGGATTTTTATGGAATTTTGCATGAGTTTCCTAAGCAAAATAGAATTTTACTTAGGATAAGGTTAAAGATGGATGATTATAATGATGGATCATCTCAAGTACTTAGGTCTTTTTGATCATTAGGCCGAGGGTCCGGTCCCTCCAGAAGTCAAGGAAATTCCTTGAGCCCTCTTGATCTCCAAATACCTTAGTACTTTTGGGGAAATTAGTAAAACTTTTAAGGGAAAAGTGATGAGGGAAGTTAATGATTTTGACTTTGCTTGCTGTGATTTTCCAGTGTATTTCCTGCTTCAGTATTTGTGATGAAATAAAGGATCAAAACATTTAGCAGCATCATTCATCAGATAAAACTTTGCAACACCATCTACCTACCCTATCTACTACTACCATTTTCTCTTCTTTATTAGGGTGCATTTGGAGTTGCAAACCCTTTTCAACCTTTTCTTTTTACATGATAAATCTATCTATTTCTACCCTTATTACATCCAAGGGCTCAGATTAAACTGTTGAGCACCTTTTATTAACTCTACCTATCTACTTATCTGCCAAGATTAAACTGTTTGGTCATATATTTATTCTCTAATCTATAACATGAAATTGAAATATGAATAAGCCAAGTTTAAACAGTTTGACTCTTCATAAATTGTGGCAAAAGTTTGACAAGCTGCACACAATTGTTTTATTACAAAAATGAAATAGTAGTGGCATTTGGATTTGCACACTTTCTTTGGTCTATTTTTTGTTTGGGGTTCACTTCTTTCACTTTTTTGACCATTTTATTTTTCTTACCCTTTGATTTTTCTTTTAGGGTATACCCTCTTTACATTTTTTAAATTTTTTGATTTTTTGGTTTTTCAAGAATATGGAACACCTTTGCTCAAGAAAAAGGTTTGAACATATTCCATAGTTCAATCAAGATAATCATGAAAAATGACACCTATTGGTATAGGAGTCTAACACTGGCTCCACTTGGGGATGGCTTTTCCTTGTGAAAAGTCAAGAACAGCAGGTCAGATGCCTCAAAATGTCTTCAAACTGAAAGTATGAAATCTTCCTTCTTCTGGTAGCTTTATTTTACATATGATAGTGAAACTCTTGAAGCTTAGGGCCTTCACTTCGGGCTTCAACTTCCAGAAGTCACCATCCAATCCAAACTGCATTAACAAAAACAAAACAAGAAACAATATATTATGTACAAGTTAGAAACATTAAAAACTCTAATAAATGGGATCAAAATAATGCTTGAGCATTCGACCATTGAATGGTCCTTCTTCAACTTCTGAATTGTCCAAGTCCTTCAAAAAGTAAGTGTTGTTTCCCTGCAAGGCATGAATGATATAAGGCCCTTTCCACAAGAAATCAAACTTTCCATGTTTCCCTTTTTCCTCTCTTCTGGAATCCCATCTTAGGACCTTGTCTCCTAATTCAAAATCCTCTGCTTTAGTCCTTTTATCAAACATTTTCTTTAGCTTTTCCTGTAAGACTTGTGATCTTTGGTATACCTCTTCTCTGGTTTGCTGCAGGTGGATTGTTTGATTAATTCTTCTTTGAATGTCATTTGGTTCCACTTGAGCCTCCTGAAGTAATTTCATAACAGGGATTCCTAAAGATGATGGGAATCTTGCTTCCAGACCATAAACTAACTCATATGGACTAGTCCCAATAGATTTCTTAGTTGTAAGTCTGTCTGCCCACAATGCATTGGTCAGTTTCTTGTGCCAGTTTTTTTTATTTTCCTCCAACAATTTCTTAATGATATTGATCAAGCTTTTATTGGAGGATTCTGCTAGTCCATTACCCTGAGGGTAATAGGTTGTTGAATGGCCTAAAGTAATATGATATTTATGGCAGAAACTAATCATTTTCTTTGATTTAAATGCAGCAGCATTGTCTGTTATAATCTTTTCTGGACAGCCAAATCTTGAAAGTATGTTTGTTTCTAAAAACCCTATGATTACAGAATCATTGGCCTGTCTGCATGGGATGGCTTCAATCCATTTAGTGAAGTAGTCTGTAGCAGTTAAAATCCATCTGTGTTGCCCTGAAGAAGGGGGATGAATTTCTCCAATAAAATCTAAACCCCATTGTTGAAAAGGTCTTTCTGTGGAAATTGGTTTTAAAGGCAGAGGTAACAACTTTCTTTTACCCTCAAATATCTGACACTTGTGACAACTTGTTACAAATTTATTAACATCAGAAAATAATGTTGGCCAGTAAAACCCAGCCCTCAAAATTTTGTATGCAGTAGATTTCCAGTAGAGATGTCCTCCACAATCCCCTGCATGAAATTCATTAAGCACTTTATCAGCTTCATCTTTTAAGAGACAATTCAACAAAATTCCTTCATGATTTTTCCAAAATAGAGTGCTATCTAAAATACAATATTTCAAAGATGTCATTTTTAAAAATCTTCTTTTGGTTCTGGACAACCCTGGAGGAGCTTGCAGGTTTAATAAAACATGAATTATATCGGTGTACCAGGGTGAATCTAAGAAAGCTTGACTGATCTGAGGAGTCGCCATCTCCTGCTCGTTATCCAGTTCATTGAGGTCTAAGGCTTGGCAATTGGTTTCTGTCATAAGTTGTGCTAAACCTTGGCCCTTTATAAGTTTTGTTGGCTTGATCTCAATATCATATTCCAAAATGGTAGCTATCCACTTACCTCGTTTACCTTCAATGCCATCTTGAGTCAAAATATCTTTAACTACTGCATTAGGCACATAAGCTATCACATGAGAATATAATATGTAAACTCTGAAATCTTTGATTGCTTTTACCAATGCAAAAGCCTGTTTTTCCATAATATTGTATTTTAGATATGCATCCCTCAGTGCTTTACTAAAAAATGCTATTGGCTTTTCACACCCTTGGTCATCTTTTTGAAGTAAAACAGCTGCAACAGTATGTTCAGAAGCAAATGAAAAAATGATAAAGTCTCTATCAAATTTAGGACTGGTCAGAACTGGTGTCTTTGTCAAAGCCATTTTAATTTCCTCGAATGATTGTTTGGCTTCCACAGTCCAGTCAATGCTTGAATCTTTCCTTAACATGTTAGTTAGTAATCTAAGTAACTCTGCTAGACTAGAAATAAATCTTCTCAAGAAATTGATTTTTCTTATAAATGCTTGCAATTCTTTTATGTTTCTGGGGTGGGGTATTTGCAAAATTGCTTGAATTCTTTCTGGATCAATCCTAATGCCATCTTTAGAAATGATATGCCCTAAGAGCTTTCCTTCTTCCAAACCAAACAATGACTTCTTAGGATTCAAAGAAATTCCATATTTTCTGCACTTTATAAATACTTGCCTAAGGTGATCTAAATGTTCTTGATTTGTTTTAGAAAAAACAGTCAAATCATCTAGGTAAATAACCAGAAAATCATGTATCTCTTTAGCAAAAGCAATATCCATCGCTCTTTGAAATGTAGCTCCTGCATTCTTGAGCCCAAATGGCATTTTGACATATTTAAACGTACCCCATGGTGTTGTGAATGCTGTTTTATCCTGATCATCAGGATGAACCAGAATCTGGTTGTACCCTGAAAATCCATCCAATAGTGATATTCTCGAAGATCCTACCACCCTTTGCAGAATATGGTCCATTTTCGGCAGAGGATAGTTGTCTTTTAAAGAAACTTTATTCAAATTTCTTAAGTCGACACACAGTCTAATTTCTCCTGTCTTTTTTCTTGTTGGTACCAGGTTAGAAACCCATTCTAAGAATATGATAGGAGCTATAATCCCTGCTTCAAACATCCTTTTGATTTCCTTTTCAATTGAGGGTAATAAAACAGGATTTATTCTCCTAAGCTTTTGTTTAAAAGGTTTCTGGTCAGGTTTCAAAGGTATAGTGTGTTGAATGATGGATGTATCATAAGATTTGAGGTCTTCATAACTCCAGGCAAAAACATCCTGGAATTATTTTAATAGTTCAACATATTTAACCTTTTGATCTTTTGGAAGAGATTTGGACAACTTGACCATTTTGGGATTTTCTGGGGTTCCTAAGTTGCATTCTTCCATATCAGCCTTTACAGGTTCCATTTTAGGTCTAAATGGAATATCATTCGAGTCAAACAGATCTTCCAAAGGAGTTAATCCTTTGGGCAAATGGTTATCTTTTAAATTGATGATTTCTGTCTCATCTTCTATGATTTCATCAGATTCCATTTGTTTCAAATTTTGCATGTCTTCTTCAGTGAATGTGGTTGTATGTAGCATATGAATTGCATTTTCTTTTGAAATTTCTATTTTTTGTTCTTTTCCTTGATCAGATTCATCAATAGTTATATCCTCATCTATATTACAGTTAGAAAACTCACTTTGAAGTGTCAAAAAATTATTGATTTGATTGTTATTCACAAATACTTGCCAATTCAAAAGATTGTCTGGTATGGAAGGCCTATGCCTAATTTCAGCTGAAAACTGATGATTAGGGTCGAAAGGTAACTTGCATGTACTAGCAAACATTGCTAAACTGTGAGCATGCAAGTTTTGTTTCCTGGGAATCTTGGCAAGTTGGGCCTGTAAAAATGTATTGAGAATCTCTACCACTATCTCACGATATTGTTTCAGTCTCATGTCTTTTGTTGCACATTCTCCTTTAATCTGTTGGATGATTAGTTCGGAGTCACCTATGATTGATACCCTAATACCCCCTAACTTCTTGACATGTTTAAGCCCTAATAAAAGAGCTTCATACTCTGCCATGTTGTTAGTGCATTTGAAATTCAGCCTATAAGCATGACCCTCTGCATAATTGTTTTCAACATTATGTAACCAAATCCCAGCTCCTGCCCCTAGTCTGTTTACTGAGCCATCAAACTCTAAATGCCATAGAATTTCATGTTCATAATCTTCATCAATTGTTTTAAAGCATTTCTTGACAGGAGCTAGTTGTTTAGTTTCTTCAGGTATTTCTTGATCATCTGTTGTTTCTTTGTTTTCAGAGATTTCTTCAATTTTAACAGTGGTTTTGTTTATGGTTTCCAATTCTGGAGCTTCTATTTCAGTAGGAAGATCTAACTCAACATTGTATAAAATAAAAGAATCCATATCAGAATGTACAGAATAAACAGGGAAGTTTTCAGGCTTCTCATGGCTACTCACTAAGTACTTCATCAAAGTTTCTCTATATAATCTTTTAGGTTGACCAAATACTGAAATAGTTGCATATGACATGTCTAGTTGAATAGATCCTCCAAGTTTAGCACCCCAAGATCTAGACAATAACATACCATATTTAGGTGGAATATCAGCAACTACTATGTCCATTAAAACAGACTTAGCAGGGTATTTTACCAAAGTGACACACGGATCTTTAATCAAACCTAAACATTTTACCTGACTGGAATCGAATGAAAACAAATCTTTGTATGGTCTAGTAATATCTAGATTCAATCTTTCCATTACTGCTTTTGGCATCAAATTGTGAGATGCTCCAGAATCTAGCATTGCATTATGGAGTATCTTATCATGAACATTCAGGCTTACGTAAAATGGAGGAGTTCCTCCACTTTCTGGTTTGCCATTAACCTTAGGGCCAAAAAGAAGTTTGGGTTGATCATCAAGAATGTTTACCGAATCATCCAATCCAGTAAGGTTAATGTTTAGGGACTTGGTTATCTAACTCCTATAGACATCATGTTTAGCCAATTCTGATAAAGGAACAGCTATCTTGAGTTTGCCTATTTCAGCCTCTAGATTAAAAGGTTTTTCTGTTTGAGTTTTAGTGTTTTGCACAGTTGGGTCTTCTCTGTTTTTTGGGTCTTCAATGTTTTTCTCTTTTTCATGAATGAAGTTTTGTTTTGAAGATGTTTCAGGACTAAATTCTACTGTTTCTTCTACATTTTCTACATGAGGAGATGTATTGGATTGTTGTTTGTTGTTTGGTTGGTTGTCCGAGACATCTTCAATTATTGGATTCGAAGGGTTTGGAGTTATTCTAGACAAAATTTGTACTTGGGGACTGTTTTGTACAGGGGGAATGTTTTGTTTACCTTTGACATTTTGTTTTGTGGTTTTCTGTTTGCTATTCTCTGGTACATCAATCCGTCTACTTCTCAAGTTGTACTTTTTATGAACCTCATAAATTGTTGTGTCATAACCTTCCTTGAAATCAAAAGTCTCACCTGAATGAGTTTGGAATGTTTCAAGGACGTGATTCTCTTGATCATCCTGGGATAGGAAGACCTCTGGTTCCTCTTTGTCATCTGTTACATTGTTTATTTCTACATCTTCTGTAGGTTCTTCAGAAGTTGAGCCTTCAACAAAGTTTTCTTGAAAGGGTGGCCTAATGTTCTGATCAGGCACATTCTTTCCACTATTCTGATTCAGATTCCTCCTAAAGTTCGGGTTTCTTGCAACATTCTGATTGTCAGTAGAAGACTTTCTTTCAATGGTTTCCACTCTGTCTCCTAATATTTCCATACCTTTAATGATTACATCCAGATTCTTTTCAAAAGCTGAAGGTTCTTCATTCATAGGCATTCTTCTCTCTGCCCTAGCTCTGGCTCGTTTTTCTATCAGATTTGCTTCTACACTCACCACTATGCTTTGCATTTCCTCTAGTGTTTGAGGAGCTCTTTCCCTAAGGGAATAAGCTATATCGGTGTCAAAACCATCTGGAAATTTAACCAACACGTTGTTGGGTGGGGGTCTTAGGTTTTGAGGAACTGCATTATATGATTCATTGAATCTTATGATGTAATCTTGTACGGTTTCGTTTGGTCTTCTTCTTAATTTTTCAAATTTCGAAAGGATCTGAAGAGGATCCTTCTTTTTCTCCCATCTGTTCAAGAATGCCCTATACAAAGCTTCTAAATCAGCAATATTGTTCGGGGTAAGAGCCCTAAACCAAGTTCTAACTTCTCCAGTAAGACTCTGAACGAAAATTCTCATTCGGATATTATCAGTATCAATCTCATAAAACTCAAAGTAATCAGTCATCCTTTTGGTGTGTTCTTGAGCTGTGTAAGTACCTGATCCATCGAAAGGTGTGATCTTACTCTGGTAGTCCTGAGGTAAAGCTGGAGGGTTGGCTGGTAACTGTAAAGGGGCATATCGATTAGACATTGGAAGATAAAGTGGGATAACAGGAGTAGATGGTCTAGCAGGAGGAGAAGATGGTCTAGCAGGAGGAGATGGAGGAGTAGGGGGTGCAACAGGTGTTTGAAAAGCTTGGGAAAAAACAACTGAACTTGCAGAAGCTTCAGTAATTACAGAGATGTTTGAACTTTCTTCAAAGGTTTGCTCAGACTGAATAGAGTTATACAATTCTCTGTCAAGATGATGTGAAACAAATCTGTATTGAAAATCTTCAAAGAACAATGGATCTGGAACTAATCTAGATAATTCAATTTCAGAAAAATTCACAAACAAAGATGTTTCAAATCGTGCATCAAAAGGAATGTCATCAATATATATAATTTTCACAGGACAAGATGCAGATCTAGAAAGTGGTCTAGAACTTCCTGTACTCTCCTGACTTCCTCTTTCAGAACTTTCTTGACTTCCTTGTCTTCTAAGAATCCTAGGAATCATATTTGGATTTTCAAATATTGGTGGTGGATTGGGGTCAGGGTTTGACCTAGTATGTCGAATCCTTTCTGAAGCCAGTTTTCCTAGACTATGTGTTTTTTGGATTTTTTTATTTTAATTGAAAAAATAAATACAACTTCTACAAATTCTTCAAGAAATAATGATGTATGATTAAAATTTTCTCAAAGATCTGTTAAACTAGAGAATCTGATTGAAAATTTTGAAAGTAAGGTTCAGTATACAAGCTAAATCAGAGTTAGACTGAAGCCGCTTTTATTTACTTTTGCATTTGCAAAGCAAAAGAAATTTCAAAGGCTTCCTGGCTGATCTTCAGACTCTGTCTATAGCTTATAAATCAAACAATAGTATCAATAAAATGATTCAAGTCCCCAGTATGGTCGCCACTATGTTATCACTCAGGTTTTCCTAGAAGTTGTGTAAGAGGAAAGTATACCCGAGGTAACCACAAACCAACCTTTTAGATGCAGAATCTAGCCAATCTGCATCCAGAGAGGGCTCTCTCTTTATGATTTATCTTTGTTCTTGGAAGGTTTTAGGCTAGTTATAGATTCAAAAGTTTGTTTTGGGAAAATGGTGGAATCCACAAACTAAGGGCAAGGTTGAGAGCTTTCAGTCCATTGGGCTATGGAGTCAAAGGATGGCTTTACTGGATTTCTATTCTGGGCACAAGATGGTATTACAGGGCAAGATAGCTAGACAGAGAACAATCCTTAAATTTTAAAGTGGATGGGATGATCTTGAAGGGATGAAAGGCAGCTAAGAATCTTTCACCATGTTCAAAAGAAAGAAATGAGATGACTACAAACAAAGAGCAATGAAGAATTCTTTATTATAGTAATAAACAGTGTTTAAATTAGCAAAGCAGGAGCATTTAAGAATTCATGCTTATAACTAATTTAGAAGAAAACATTAAGAATAACCACATTTGAAAACATAGTACAATTAAGCAAATTCTGTTTCAATCCTTTATGTAAATTATTCAGAAATGGATAATATGGTATTATAAACTAATATAAAATTTCAGACAAAGGGTAGAAACACTTATTGAACTGTAGTCCAACACATGAATCCTGCAACAAGTCCAGTGCTTCAAATCGTCATCCAGTAAGCCACAAGTAAATTTCTCCAAAATCTTTTATTCCGAAAATCTCAATGTTACAGCAGAGTAATAGAATCCACCCTCAACACTCTCTTTGAGGGTTTATTTATACAAATTCTAAACTAAAATATCTTGAAACAAATATCAAAATTGGTTCACAAATCTCTCCAACTATTTACATAAATACAACTTAATTAAAGGACACTCAAACTAATGCATATATTTGGCAGTATTTTGTATGGATATGTGATGACAAAGAGGATAATTCTAATTTGATCCAACTCTTAGTTGATGATGAGGCATCCAAGTCACTAACTGCTTCCTTTCTTTGTGCAATTCTGCTCGAACAATTCTGCAAATTTTGGGTCCAAAGATACCTTTATATTTCTCAATCCGTAATAGATATGTAAAAAGTGAAAGAGGTTATTGTATATATATATTTTTGTGAGATAACCCTCTTTCACTTTCCTAAAATTCCTCTCCAGATGTGCACAATAGGCTCTTCAAAAAGATATTTAAAACAGAGTTTTACAGAGTCTGAAAAATAGCCTCTAAAGATGTACATGTATCTCTCAGCCTGAAATCACTGTGGAAACACTGAGATAGGTTTTTGTAGATGGATCTCTTAGGAACAAAAACCTCATTCATTTTTGTAAAATGTATTTCTAATTGGCCACAATATTCTCTGTAAAATGATGACTTAACAGGGTTTTTCTGCAAAACGTGCTTTCCAACATTGTTTAATATTTCCAAAAACATAATGGCTGTTAGAAAAGTGAGAGAGGTTTTTGTAGATGGCCCTCTTAAGAACATAAACCTCCTTCAGTTTTGTAAAATTCATCTTGGATTGATCACAATAGTTTCTGCAAAACTATGACTAAAATATGCAATTTCTGCAAAAATGTTCCTTCTTGTTATGTTTTTTCATCTTTTTACTTTCTTGCTCTTTTAACTGTTTTAATTTCACTTTAGACAAACCTCACTATTGGTGAAAGTATTCACATCTCTTTTTACCATTTTACTGCCTTCTGTATTTACTTTTACTGTTTACCTTTGACTGTTCTGTAACTTCATTTTAACTTTCACTGACTTTTACTTGATACACTTTAACCACTGATACTCTTTAGCTGTTATGCTTTCTAACCTCTGTTTGAATAGATTTGATAACAATATTGGAGTAAACAAATCTTATGACTAGTATTAAGACTGTTTATCCAAGGATGTGATCTTCTGATTACCTCTTCAGGGGACAACCGAGTAGATTTTTCAAGCAATTCCCCAATGGACAAGGGAGTGAGGTTTTGACCAGGTTCAAAATGGAGCATCACATTGATAGCTTGGGAGTAATGGGGAAAAGAACACTCTGGTCAGGAGATATTACAGCTCTTTGAGTCGGATCGTAGTTAGAATGGCAATAGTGGATAATTTCTAGGAAAGTAATGACTGAGGGGATGAGATATCTCGGGAGATTGGATTCCCACAACCCAATGACATCTTGCCCCTTTGAGTATTTGTCTCTGCAGCGACAATAACTCAGAAGGGGACTTTCATCAAAATGCAAGTCTTTAATTTGGAAATCTTTATCTACCAAAGGTAAATATTCCAATTCACGGTGAGGGGCATTCAGTGGAGTTATATTCAAAGCTGCCGGGGCCTCCATTTTGGTTCTTGTGGATTCAAAACGGAGGTTTCTGGTTTTCTTCACAAGCCGGGCGTGATTTTGATCTTACTGAAGGAAATTGGCACAATTTTTTGGTCCAAGGAACAATTACACATTTTTAAAACCTCTGGGGAAGACTCAGTGATGATTTTTAATCACTATTTCAGCGAAAAACAAAGAGAACTGAGTTTTACTTGCAGTCGGGGCGGAAAAGGATAAATACCTGTTTTTAGAAGGAGGCTGGTTCTTTAACAGGTAACAGGTGATGGCGGGACTATACTTGAACATGGGCGCAGCGGAATCTTGGAGTGAATCAGTCAATTACAGTGGAAATTCGAAAATCGCAGCAGGGAGCACTGTCGTTTTCAAATAACGAAAATAACAGAAAAACACGGAAAAATGGCTTTATTTACAAGTTAAAAGGGTTTTTATTTTTCCGAGGAATGACGTCATCGACGTACGGGCTGACGTATGCAAGGTCGGGTGGTAAGCGGTAAGTCGTAAGTCCCCGCACCGCTTTTGGGTCGAGGGTGGTATTGATCGCGGGGGGAGCGATTCCACAAATTGATCGCCACGTGGATGGTGGACTATTCAAATACCACCCATTCCCCGCTGGTTAACGTTCTCACAAAGGATGGGTAGCGGGGTTCACGTGGATCGTCGATCTGCGGAGGGTTGATCCGACGGCTGAAGCGATGGGGGAATAAGCGAAGGTTTCAGATGTGGGCCCGTCGGACTTTTAACACTTTTTAACGTTATTTAATCACTTCGGGGGATATTCAATAGGCGGAAAAAGGTTATTAATTAGTCCTGATGACTAATTAATCCCGTATGCATAAAGAAAGGGGTTGCGGCGGGGTTTGGTTAAGTGGAATGCCAGGTGGACAAACCACGATGGCACGAGACTTTTCCGAAGTTTTATTCATATTTTTGTGTTTAAACATACATATCGTATGTTTAAAGTTTTTATATATATTTTTTATTTATATGGTAACAAACAATCATTATTTAATTACCATAAGGGCGGGATTATAACATATTGATAATTTTAACCAAAGGGCATATAATGGGTTTTTATTTTAAATGCGCGGGGATATAAAATACTTTGGTTAAACTTTATAATAGGGGGGTTTTTGGGTTATTTATAAAAAGGGATTTATATACTTAGGATAGGGTATTTGACTAGGGATTTAGTAAATAAAGTTAAACATTAATATGACAAAGGGATAGGGAAACTCAAAACATTTTTTGCACATCCAAGAAAGTGAAAACTTTTGAAGTAAATTGCAATATCTGATCTCCAACACTTAAACTTAGAATAGCAAGTTATCTTGAGGGATTTTTATGGAATTTTGCATGAGTTTCCTAAGCAAAATAGGATTTTACTTAGGATAAGGTTAAAGATGGATGATTATAATGATGGATCATCTCAAGTACTTAGGTCTTTTTGATCATTAGGCCGAGGGTCCGGTCCCTCCAGAAGTCAAGGAAATGCCTTGAGCCCTCTTGATCTCCAAATACCTTAGTACTTTTGGGGAAATTAGTAAAACTTTTAAGGGGAAAGTGATGAGGGAAGTTAATGATTTTGACTTTTCTTGCTGTGATTTTCCAGTGTATTTCCTGCTTCAGTATTTGTGATGAAATAAAGGATCAAAACATTTAGCAGCATCATTCATCAGATAAAACTTTGCAACACCATCTACCTACCCTATCTACTACTACCATTTTCTCTTCTTTATTAGGGTGCATTTAGACTTGCAAACCCTTTTCAACCTTTTCTTTTTACATGATAATCTATCTATTTCTACCCTTATTACATCCAAGGGCTCAGATTAAACTGTTGAGCACCTTTTATTAACTCTACCTATCTACTTATCTGCCAAGATTAAACTGTTTGGTCAGATATTTATTCTCTATTCTATAACATGAAATTGAAATATGAATAAGTCAAGTTTAAACAGTTTGACTCTTCATCAATTGTGGCAAAAGTTTGACAAGCTGCACACAATTGTTTTATTACAAAAATGAAATAGTAGTGGCATTTGGATTTGCACACTTTCCTTGGTCTATTTTTTGCTTGGGGTTCATTTCTTTCACTTTTTTGATCATTTTATTCTTTTTACCCTTTGATCTTTCTTTTAGGGTATACCCTCTTTACATTTTTTTAACTTTTTTGATTTTTTGGTTTTTCAAGAATATGGAACACCTTTGCTCAAGAAAGAAGGTTTGAACATATTCCATAGTTCAATCAAGACAATCATGAAAGATGAAACCTATTGGTATAGGAGGCTAACAAGTGGCATCTAGCACATGCTTGAATAGCTCACTGAAGAGCTTTTGCAACCAAGTGACTTCACAACAGGCCATACATGTTACAATGTATTCGACCTCAGCGGTGCTCAAGGCTACCAACTTTATTTTTTTTCCCGAAGCAGATCTACATGTGAAGTGGAATCTAGATGTGCTCTTGCGATCCACCACACTTCCAGCCCAATCAGCATTATTATAACTAAGGAGTGTCATGCTCCTGGCAGTGTATCTCAACCCAAGGTCTATCGTACCCTAAAGATATCTCAAGAGATTCTTGGCACCAACCCAGTGAAAGTTATGATCAACCATGTGTTGACTCAAAGTGTTCACTGCAAAACATACATCCGGACAGGTGTTCACTAAGAACATTAGGCCCCTACGAGTTGACGATACTCAGTGGAATTTGTCAATATGGGCCCAGCAGCGCTGCCACTCAACTTCTTGAAGTTGAGCTCCATTGGTGTCGACACGGACTTGCAGTCCACCATACTAAATCTTTCTAGAAGCTTCACAATATATTTTCCTTGAGAAAGGAAAATCTTGCCAAGTCTCTGCCAGACCTCCAGGCCTAGGAATTAATGCATTAGTCCTAGGTCTTTCATCTCAAACTCAGCAGCGAGCTCCCTCTTGCATTGATGAATGAGAGGGTCAGCACCTATCAGGAAGAGGTCGTCCACATATAGCACCAAAATGAGAGGCTTCTCTCTATGAACTTTGAAGTAAATTTTTGGATCAAGATTACTACGAGTGAAGCCTAGCTTCATCAGGTAGCCATATATCCTCTCGTACCAAGCTCTAGGTGCTTCCTTCAACCCATAGAGGGATTTCTTCAACCTGCAGACATAGGTGTGCTAATCCTGGACTTTGAACCCCAGAGGTTGCTCCACATACACGTCTTCCTTCATCGCACCATGCAGAAGTGCGGTATTCACATCCATCTGATGAAGACTCCATCCTTGCATAGAAACAAGGGCTATGATAGATCAGATGGTGGTCACAGGTGTAAATATTTCATCATATTCTATGTCTTCTTTTTGAGCGAAGCCACGGGCAACGAATCTTACCTTGAACTTTTCAGCACTTTCATTAGATCCATGCTTGATCTTGTAGAGCCATTTTGAGGTGAAAAATGCTTTGTTCTCCAGTCTAGGAACCACATCCCAGACGCCATTCTTCATTATGGACTCATACTGTTCATGCATAGCATCCTTCCAGACTTGATGCTTTACGACTTCCTCAAAAATATCCAGGCTCGGATTGTACAATAGTACTCATGGCTGCTAGATACCCTTGGTATCTACTCGAATTCTTGCTTTCATGGAATTTCCCCTTGGTGCCATATGTCCCTCAGCATCCTCGAGAGTGTCCCTGAGCCATGATGATCTCTTTCCCAGTGAAGGATGTGGATCAATCGAGTCCATTGGTCCTTCAACATCAGGCATCGTCTCATCCTTCGGTTCCTCTTGATTTCCAGGCCTTGCTTCATGATCTTCCTCAGATCTCAGAAGATTGACTACTTTCCTCAGGGAAGCATCTTCATCAAAGGTTACATTGTGGCATATCTCCACTTCCCTTTGACCAGGCACATAGAATCTATAGGCCTTCAAAGTTTCGTTGTAGCCCACAAACATTGTGGTCTCCCTCTTGATGCTAGCTCCTCTGCAAAATTTCTTGAATTTTTTCGTCTCATATTTAGTGCCATTATCGGTCTGTCAGATAGCATCTCATGTCATTTCTCCCAGTGGAATTCCTCCAACCTGGTAGAGTGTATCAATTCTAGACCCAAATGTGATAGCTTCCTTGAAGCTCTTCTTCCACATGTGCACCTTTCCATCAGAGAATGCCACATTGAAACCTTTGTCTTCCATGGATGATATAGACACGAGGTTCTTATTCAAATTAGGTACATAGAGTACATCTTGCAAGTGGAGGACTTGACCTTGAGACAAGTGGAGGGTCACAGTCCATGTCCCTTTCACAGGATATGTGGCATTATCTCCAAGGATAATTTCCAGATTAGTATCCTTCTCAACCATATCAGAGAGTGCTTCCTTGAACCCGGTGATGTGCCTGAGGCACCACTATCTATCAACCAGACATCCATAGTGTCGGGTGGAGATGAAATAGAGAGGGAAGATACAAGAATGTATTCATTTCTTTTATCAACAACATTTTATTCCTCATACCTGGAATTTCTTGACCTTTTGAAAGGTTGATAATTTCCGCTGGAGGGAGCCTTCCTCTTTCCCTAGAACCTATTTTTCCTTTGATTTTCATCCCACTGGTTATTGTTGTCATCATCATCAAGAGAATCCTTCTTGAAAGGGCATTCTCTAGCATAGTGACCTAGCCTATGACAAGTGAAACACTTGCCCTTCTTTCCTTGGGTCCCTACTTTTCCTTTGTACTTTGGACCACCAAAGTTCTTCTTTCTAGAATGAGTAGCATATGCAGCATTTCCTTCATTTCCATACTCCTTCATTCTTGATTCTTCTTGAACGCATCTTGACATTACTTCATCAAAGTCAGGTATCACATTATTATTTAGAATGGTAGTGTTGAACACATGCCATTCAGATGAGAGCCCTCCAAGTGCGGTGAGTACCATCTTTCAATCAGCTATTATCTCCCCAATAGCCAACAGATTGTTCCTGATCTCAGTCAGCTTCAGAAAGTATGATTGGACAAACTCATCCTTGCCCTTATTCAGATTCTTCAATTGATTCTTAAAGAATAGTACTTTGTTTTGGCAACAGCAGTAGCAATGGATGGAGTTTCTTGGATTTTACCCTGCACATAGTCCATGACATCTTGGTCTTCTAATTTGAGATCCAATATCATCTTCCAAGCATGGAAGTCATCCTTCCTAGTCAATTTGTCATCCTCCTTGAAGCCATAGTTTGTGGAACCCATTTTCTTCTTCAGTGATTGCAACAAATAAGGCTTGTCTTCACCTCAGGCTCTGATACCATGTAAGTTTATGTAGATGTTCTATGCTTGATGCAACTCTACTTTTCACCACATCAATCACATAAAAGATCAAGTAAAATGCTAATAGAAAATACCAGTGGATATATAGAAGATAAACCAGAAACAGAAAAATGTGGTGGTGCGTTACGGCGGTCAACAGGATGCTACAACCAGCAAAGTCTCCTTGGTCAGCCAACCCAGCATGTGTCACAAAAGCCCTCAAAACAACCACAGGGTCAACTCAAATTCAACCACAGAAAATTCAATGTTTTCCCAACAGAAGCAACACCAGCAACAACAGCAGCAATGGCAGCAAAACCAGCAACAAGACAGCAACAACAGCAATAGCAACGACAGCAGCAATGGCGGCAACAACGGCAACAACGACAACAACAATGGAAGAAAAACCAAGTAAAATTCAACACAACTGGTCATCCTTTGACCTCGGTTCTTGTGCCAAAATGTACGGCCTTCCAAAATCGAAGTCTCCACCAAAAATCAGCTCCTTTGGACCATGCGTTGACCAAAGTCAATGCTGGTCAAACTTGCATGGAAACCCTAGCTGCAGCAACTTCCTCTTCGTCCTTCTTTACCACGTGTGAACTAAAACTGCCTCCAAGGAGCTTGAACCAATCAAAAGAGGAGAGATGATGTGTGAGATGAGATGAGAGAAATGTCCTCCAACATTGGCTCTATTTATATCAATCACTGAGGTGTGTGACACATTTGTTGGGGGTGTAAAACCTTAAGGCCGACCTGCACATATTTGAAATTATTAAAAATAAATTCAAAATAAATGTTCTGCTTATCGAATTAAGATCAATTTTAGATCGATCTTACTCCTCTCCGAAAGAGGAACCCAATAAAAATATTGGTATCTTCATTTGAGCATCACAACATGGAGTTTGGACCTAGTTGTCCAATTTTAACAACCTCGCTACTATTTTAGCCCCTAAAACTCATTTTCCAAGTTCTCGTATCATCTCTCCCTTTCTCTCTTCTTTTCTTTTGCGCAAACCTACAATTCTATTCCAAACGAGTTATGCACTTGACCCTATGATGGAATACAAGCAAAGATAGCAATAGAAAAAGAGGTCTTGATTGAGTTAGTTTCTGACTGGTGTTATAGGGGAAGACCGATTAATTACCTACGAGATTCTATCAACTTCCTCCTTTATGATGGGAGAGAATATTGAGTCATGACATCCAGACTGGGTTTAGGTAGTTTCTTACGAGTGTTATTAGGGAAGCTCGATACAAGCCCTTCAGACTGCGTTCACAAATTCATAGGGTACACAAAGTGAGCTTTAGCCCAAGGAATTGTCACTATAAATCGAGTTGTCATACTATAGATTGATTGATCTCCTCGGTGGAGTATATTGAGTTGAGGTTCACCTCATAATATATTGGCTAAAATATTTCTCTTCTACAGCTGATACATTTAAGCAACTGGATAGGTATCATCTTTTCCACTGAAAGTTGCTTGGAACTAAAATCCTACCAAACCTGGACCCTGGAAATGTGTCAGTCGAGATCAATATGGGAGCACTTCCTACTTTGTCACTGGGGGAAATGAATATATTTGCAGTGTGATGCAGGAGCATTAGACCCGAGACAACTTTTGTACATAAATAAATGTAAAAGGGAGGTCTTATGTTTTGTTTCCCATGTAAATATTCATTTTTGGATTATTTTAGTTAATTAAAAGGGAAAATGTAACTGCCCGTATGATTGAGGGGCACCTGAAGAGATAGTCAGTTTTTGAAGTTAGTTTAATTTGTATCTGTAGGAAGTTGAAGAGTCTGTGAGTCATCAAGGTATTGAATCGATTCCTTGTAGTTGTATAAATATAAACCTCTGTGATAGAGTCGACAAGTTGCACAGGAAGGGCTATACAGGCCTGCACCTGTACTTGCAGAGAGCTGCATAGGAAAGGAAGAAGGCCATCAGCTTGAAGATCTAGCCAGTCAGAAATTGTATGTCAATCCGTTGTGTAAACAAGAAATGTTTCAGTATATTTGTGTCTCATAGAATTGATTCATGTGTGAATGTATATCCGCTTTGTTTGGAGAAGTTCTGTGTGAAATTATGTATGCGTCCTGATGAAGAGTAACGGATTCTGTGTAATTGGAGTTCAAATCCCATAGCCAAATATATGACTGGAGTGATAGAACTCTGTGTATTGGGCAATATCTTCCGGTTGGAAAAAAATTCAAGTCCTGTGGATTTCCAAACTGCCTGTGTTCATAATCGTGAGGAATTGTTTAACTGTGAAGCGATTGTGAAATGATAATCTCATTCCCTGTCCTTGGATTCCCATAATTTGTTGGATAACCCTGTGAATTCACCATACCCGCAGGCGGGGTCTGTGTAAAGAATCCTGGTTAATATTGGTGAATTTCCCGTATAAAGAGATAACTTTGTTTCATTGTTAATTGAAGACCAGAACCGAGACTAAAACCTGAGTAAAAGTATACAAAGGAGGCAATACACCGGCGTGAACCATAATTAATCCCTGTACAAAAACCACGAGTGGTTTCCGGATTTCCCTGCACCACTTTTGTGAGAAGGTGGTATTTCCCCGACGAAGAGCGATTCCATAGACTGTTGGACACGTGGCTTGGGCCACTGTTCCAAAACCACTGTTTAAACCATGCCTTCACGCGTTAACAATCGAACCAAGACGCCGAGCGAAATTAATACGAGCCATCGATCTGGAGGCTCGATATCGAACGACGATCGCGTGTTGAACTTGCCCGAGGTTAAATGGAAGAGCCTGGAGGTTAAGCCAGGTACGGTGCGTTCGGTTGATTGGTCTTTTGATTGTATTGTGGGGCCCGATGGAGTCATATATAATGAATTGGATTATTAATGTTATTCAACGTATTATAATCTTAATATAAGGTTCGATGGAGTATGTTAAAAGAATTAACCAAGGTTAATTGTTTAATATTGGTGGTCATTCACGTGGACGAATTACATATGTGTTGAGAGTATAATGTTTGACTATGAATAGTGTGGGAGCCTCGTTCTTCGGATATAATATAAGATTGGATTAACGGATACGAAAATCCCAAGGAAGAATTAGGTAGTGAGACTGTAATTCCTTGGCTTGAAGTTTTATTTAGTTTCCAGTCCCGGAAACAAGAACCTGTTGAGTTTCCAGAACTGTGGATGGTTGAGTGCGTTGGTTCCATTTTGACCAAAGGACTTGTTATATTGGGAGAAATAAGATTGTAAAGGTATTCATTAATCAAATTCTAGGAATTTGATAAATGAATGGAAGAAAGGATTAAGAAGACCCTTATTGAATAAAAAGATGGGAATTGGAAGTGCAGAGATTGTCAGATTGGCGCACAGTTTGGGGAATAAAATTTTGGGATGCATTGACACATAGTTTAAGTGAAATATTGAAAATACTCAGAGTGTGGGTGAAGCGGGGTTACCCCTACACCAAAGTGGTATCAGAGCTAGAATTTGATTAGCTCGTTGAAAATTTTGTTTTGGAAATGCACATATACTGAACGAGAAGAATAGTTGATGTTGGATCTGTTTAGTAGAGAAGATGCAGATTTGATTTGACATGCAGTGAGGTTATCCAGATGAATAGAATCTGGATTTGAAGACAGAAAATTGCAGCGGGTAGATGCAGTGCAAGTGAAAAGAAGAGAAAAGAAGTAAGATCAGTCAGGGATCTTGAGAGGTAAGAGACTGAGCCTGGTATTTAGCTAGAGGCTGGATAAGGAGGACATTTGTAGTGTTCTCGAGAGAAGATGAGCCTTATTTGAACTCTGGTTGGAAGATATTGTTTGCAGAAGTCAGAGTGCAGACAATTGAATACATCTCAGCAGGAGTAGATCACAGCTTTGAGAGCAGGGATAGAAGAGTCCAGCAAGGGATTTTGAGTGCATAAAGAGTGTGGCAGAACCTGAAATAATTCCCAACAAAGGTTGGATGACAGAAGAAAAAGGGGTGTTCTTGAGAAATTTGCAGAGTGAAGTCTAGAGAGCAGAGAGAGTGCTCAGGAGGTTCCAAAGAGAGGGGACCAATACTTGCCAAAATCCGGAGCTTAGGAGAGAAGCTTGGTGAGGTAAGTTGCAGCAAGAGAGCTTGTTGTTGCAAAGGCTTAGTGCAGCTTGTGAGTGAAGAACTCCTAGAGAAGAGTATGGCTACTGAGGGCCATAGTAGAGACTGCAGAGATTGCAGAGGTTCTGGGAGAAACCACAGCAGAAGAGTGTGTGAAGATGCCAAAGCAAATGGCATGAGGAAGAAGAAATCCACAGATGAAGAATTTTAGAAGGAATTAGCTAAGATCAGAAAAGAGTTTAATGAATTGAAGAGGTGGATAGAAGAAAGCCAGAGAATTCGTTGGCTCATGAAGAAGAAGATAAAGTGGCAAAGGCTACAAAGGAAGAAGGAGCAGATGATGAATGCTCAGAAGAAGAAAGAAATACTCATAGAGATTGAGTATCTGGAGAAAGACTTGGAGACTGAAGCTTCAAGTGGGGCCAAGGGGTCCAAGAGCCTTACATCTGACATATTTTGTATGTTTGCAGGAACAACAGGTGAGAAAGAAAAAACTTCTGATGTTGTCACTGAGGAAGAAAATGGAGCAGCTACATGTTTTGAAGATTCCCATGTACAGTTGGAAAGGGATTCTGCTTTCCAACATATTGGAAGCAGAAGAGATTTAGTTTGTGATATTGGCCAAAAGCTAGAAGTTGAACAGCTTGAGGACTCTGAATAAGAGACCATTGAAGAATCTCTGGAGAAGATAGAAGACTTGGAACAACAGAAAGATTTGGTGATCAAATCACCAATTGAGACCATGAGGTCTTGTGTTTTTGCATCTGAAAAGTTGTGTGTGAATGCAGGTGTTAATGAAGGCAGTTCACATGGTGAAAATGTGACAGATGAAGTTGACTGTTGCCAAGTAAAGTATGATGAGTATCTTTCAGATGAAGAACAGATTGAACTATTGCAGTAGAAGGAGTTCATTAATTCCTTATTTAGTAGAAGAGATTGTTTTAATGAGGTTGATGATGATGAGTTTGTCATTAATGCTGATAATGACAGGCTGCTTTTGTTAAATGGCCATGTGGAGAATAATGGGCAGGTAGCTGGAGTCCTTGCAAAGATGGGAAATCAGGATTTCATTCTGAGGAAGGCTGAGGAGATAGTGACAGCAGAAGATAGAGAAGATTGTGGTGAGATTCCAAGATTGTGGCATGAGCAGAGGATAGAACCACAGAGAGTAGGTGTTCATATGGTAAGAACAAAGATGACTGAAGATGAGAAAGTTCCTTCTTGTGAACTAGAGCAGAAAGACATCATTGCAGAGGATGGTGCAGAAGAGAGACTGGCTGATAGTCTCAAGAAATGTTTGAAGATTTGGAATCAGCATTCTGGTGTGCTGATGGAAGAGAAAAGAAATTTGGGACAGCATACTGAGGTGCTGACAGAAGAAGGAAAGGATTTGAGGCCTTGTGAATTTTGTTTTAAAAAATTTTTAATGAGTGCAGATCCTGTTGATGCTGAAGGAGAATTGACAGCATGGGGCAGTCAATTGAAAGAGAAGGAGAATTATGTGGAAGACATTAAACCATGGAATGGAGAAATTGAGCTGCTAGAGAGTATGTTGAGTCAGCAAGATTCCTTACTAGAGGGAAGACCTCAATTTCAAAATTGGGGGCTGCAGAATGTAAAGACACAATGGGATGAAGATAGAAAATAATTGCTGGTTGAATCATCAGTAGGGACCATTGGGTCTTGGGGCTTTGGAATTGATGAAGTGGTTGTGTTGACAAGAAAAGCAGAAGACAATCCATCACTTGGAGTTGTCTTAGAAGAAGAAGAGCTATTGCAGAGTGAGGATGAGAAGTTGAATGAATATGAGACAACCATGTCTCATGTGCAGGAAAAGATTGTTGTTGTTGGTAGCAGAGATGAGTTGGCTTGTTTGAATAGCCAAGAGAAGATTGAGAAGAAGACTGTATGGTAGACTGTTGGGGCTGCTACAGAAGTGGAGAGCCAGAGTTTCACTCTGACAGAAGATGAAGATACAGTGGCTAGAGAACTTGGTTTGACTGCTTTAGTCAATCAAGAAGAAGGAAGGCAATTGCTGAAGATTGCCAGAACAGAAGAAGAAGATGTTGACCCTGAGTTGCAGCATGGAGAAGATTTGTTTGGCCAAAGGAGAGGGCAAAAATTTTTGTTGAAGATGTTCAGAAGAGGAGAGAGTGAATTGCCAGAGCAGCAGCTTGGAGTGTTGCTGGAGAGAGTGCTGAAGCAACAATCTGAAGAGTTGCCAGCAGAAGAGCATAAGTTTTACTGTTGTAGAGAAGACATGGATGATTGGGTGGTAGTAAGCATAGTGAATAAGGCAGCAGAAAAAACTAAAGAGACGAGAATGCAGCAAACAGAAGAAAGCATCCTGCAGTTAGAGGAAAGATTAGACAGAGAAATTGAATGGATAAGGAACCTGATGCAGAGGATGCCTCAGAGGAGGACAACAGCAAAGAAGCAGGGAATTAGCGGCAGCAATAAAGAGACAGTCATAGACTGTGAGGGCATAGCAAGTGGAAAGCTACAGTACAAGGTATGGCAGCCAAGAGGAAGGCAAGAGAAGAATGTTGTAACAAATGACCAGTTGCAGAACAAAGTATGGGATCCAGGCAGATAAAGATGAAGCACATGATCAGGAGATCATGAATCATTTGAACCTGGGGAGTCTGATGCAGGAGCATTAGACCCAAGACAACTTTTGTACATAAATAAATGTAAAAGGGAGGTCTTATGTTTTATTTCCCATGTAAATATTCATTTTTGGATTTTTTAGTTAATTAGAAGGGAAAATGTAACTGCCCGTATGATTGAGGGGGACCTGAAGAGATAGTCAGTTTTTGAAGTTAGTTTAATTTGTATCTGTAGGAAGTTGAAGAGTATGTGAGTCATCAAGGTATTGAATCGATTCCTTGTAGTTGTATAAATATAAACCTCTGTGATAGAGTCGATAGGTTGCACAGGAAGGGCTATACAGGCCTGCACCTATACTTGCAGAGAGCTGCATAGGACAGGAAGAAGGCCATCAGCTTGAAGATCTGGCCAGTCAAAAATTGTATGTCAATCCATTGTGTAAACAAGAAATGTTTCAGTATATTTGTGTCTCGTAGAATTGATTCATGTGTGAATGTATATCTGCTTTGTTTGGAGAAGTTCTGTGTGAAATTATGTATGTGTCCTGATGAAGAGTAACGGATTCTGTGTAATTGGAGTTCGAATCCCATAGCCAAAGATATGACTGGAGTGATAGAACTCTGTGTATTGGGCAATTGCTTCCAGTTGGAAAAAAATTCAAGTCCTGTGGATTTCCAAACTGCCTGTGTTCATAATCGTGAGGAATTGTTTAACTATGAAGCGATTGTGAAATGATAATCCAGTTCCCTGTCCTTGGATTCCCATAATTTGTTGGATAACCCTGCGAATTCACCATACCCACAGGCGGGGTCTGTGTAAAGAATCCTAGTTAATATTGGTGAATTTCCTGTATAAAGAGATAACTTTGTTTCATTGTTAATTGAAGACCAGAACCGAGACTAAAACCTGAGTAAAAGTATACAAAGGAGGCAATACACCGGCGTGAACCATAGTTAATCCCTATACAAAAACCACTAGTGGTTTCCGGAGTTCCCCGCACCACTTTTGCGAGAAGGTGGTATTTCCCTGACAAAGAGCGATTCCATAGACTGTTGGACACCTGGCTTGGGCCACTGTTCCAAAACCACTGTTTAAACTGCGCCTTCGCACGTTAACAATCGAACCAAGACGCCGAGCGAAATTAATACGAGTCATCGATCTGGAGGCTCGATATCGAACGACGATCACGTGTTGAACTTGCCCGAGGTTTAATGGAAGAGCCTGGAGGTTAAGCCAGGTACGATGCGTTCGGTTGATTGGTATTTTGATTGTATTGTGGGGCCCGGCGGAGTCATATATAATGAATTGGTTTATTAATGTTATTCGACGTATTATAATCTTAATATAAGGTTCGATGGAGTATGTTAAAAGAATTAACCAAGGTTAATTGTTTAATATTGGTGGTCATTCACGTGGACGAATTACATATGTGTTGAGAGTATAATACTTGACTATGAATAGTGTGGGAGCCTCGTTCTTCGGATATAATATAATATTGGATTAACGGATAAGAAAATCCCAAGGAAGAATTAGGTAGCGAGACTGTAATTCCTTGGCTTGGAGTTTTATTTAGTTTCCAGTCCTGGAAACAAGAACCTGTTGAGTTGCCAGAACTGTGGATGGTTGAGTGCGTTGGTTCCATTTTGACCAAAGGACTTGTTATATTGGGAGAAATAAGATTGTAAAGGTATTCATTAATAAAATTCTAGGAATTTGATAAATGAATGGAAGAAAGGATTAAGAATACCCTTATTGAATAAAAAGATGGGAATTGGAAGTGCATAGATTGTCAGATTGGCGCACAGTTTGGGGAATAAAATTTTGGGATGCATTGACACACAGTTTAAGTGAAATATTGAAAAGACTAGGAGTGTGGGTGAAGCGGGGTTACCCCTGCACCACAGTGTGAGCTCACCTAGAGGATATTGATTCATGTTCCTTTCCCTACGACTACGATGAGGAAGAGCACCCACAGATGGTTTCTATAGAATCATTTCGTGATTCTCTTATAAGTGAAAAATTCATCGGTTCACAATAAATTACCCTTGGAGTGAAATTATTCATTGAATGGGATAGCCTTCTTGGTTTCTACCCAAGTTTCCCAAAATCATCCATAGGTATAAGCATACCCCATGTAGTTGTTTGTTTTCATCGCGATGGGTCTAGTGTATAATTGTGGGAGTTAAAGCCCTGAATTTGAAAGCCTAAAGTCAAAAGCTCGGTATGCAGGAATTACCATTAAAGCCCTCACAAGGTAAGATGCTAACCAAAACAGGCTTTCATGCCCTAATTCATTTCCCTCACTTGCTGATAGCACTAGCCCCTTAGACTGAGACAGACTAGCTACTTCCTGATTTTTTACATAGCCCCTCCTGTTCTCACCAGTAGTAGACACCGCATCAACATGCATCCATAGGTGTCAACATAATTTCCCTTTCCTAGCGCATCCAATTCCTGTCCCTTCCCAACTTCGCTAGCATTTCATACTGCTAGTTTAATGCTAGCATTAGTTTACAAGCTTGAAATATGAATGACACAAACCCATGATAATATAAGCTTATAGCCTCTCGGCCTTGGGAAGAGGCCAAGACCACAAAATAAATTAAAATATGGTCATCAAATGGCACAAGACGACATATTACAAATAAATCTTAAAAAAGCACTAAATCTTAATGCAAAATAATGATGTCATGGTTAAAAAAACTAGTAATGTTAGTGGTAAATAATATTCAAGTTTGAATAACCACAAGGTAAAATTGAAGTAGTATTTCCCAATCCCCAAAATGTTTTTTTATAATCCTAGAGAAATAACACAGAGCATTATTATGGAGGTAATTTCGATAGTCAAAGGATGTTTAATATTGTGTAACCCAACGTAGGGGTTCAACCCTCATAGTTTTTTTCTCAAATATACATGTATTACCTTTTTAAAGATAGAAAGGAACTTAATCATAATAATAACATGCCAACCTCAAACTAAGAAGAAATTAATGCATGTGTGTGTGTGCGTGTGTGTAATTTTGAGGTGCATTAACCACCAATATAACCAAGACCAATCCTTTCATATGGTGAATTTTTTTTTTTTTTTTCTGAGAATTGCATCCAAAGTTTGATATCTTTTCATATTTTTCGTTGAGTTTATCTAACTCTTTCATTAATGAAACAATCTATGCTTCAAGCTTTTCACTGCTTTCTACTTTTTATTTTCGCTGATTATTCAACATTTCTTCCACTTTTTTGCTTCCTCTCTTTCATTCTTGATGAATATGATTTCTTTGGATAGTATCTTGTTCTTTTTCTTGAGGTTATTAATTTCTTCTAATGCATTGATAAGTTCAAGATCCACTGTGCATTCAACACTTTCTCCCTTTTCTTTTTCTTTTTTCACCCCTGGTTTTTCTATGTTTGAATCCTAATTATTGGATAAAAATAGTATCTCTCTTTTATCATCATTAGAATCATATTATTCTTCTTCATAAAATCATTATCCTCTTTGGAATAAAGATTTTTTTTTTTCAAGTATCCTTTGATGGCTCTTTTTATGGGTTCTTATTCACCGTCACTATCTTCACTATAAGGACACTTAACATGAAAATGTCCTATATTGCTATAGTTTTAAAAAAATGAGATGTAACTTACCTTTGAATTTGGATTTTTATCTTTAGTTTTCTGATTAGTTGAGCCATTTATGAATCAAATTTGTCGCTCAAATAGTCACTAAATTTTCATTTTATTGACTTCTTATATGCTTTAAATGTTACTTCCTTATGTGATGGGTTTATCATCCTCATTTCATATGCAATGAGAATTCTCTGAAGTTTTTCCATTTTAATATTTTCTAAATATCTTAATTCTTCTATGGCGGAGACATTGGCATAAAAACTTAGAGGAAGATACCTCAAAAAATTTTGAACAATTGTTGTTTTTTTTAACTTCTTCACCAAATCCTTTGAGAGAATTAACCACTTTCGATCTACTTGAAGAAAATAAGTAGCAACATATTCTTCATCATTCATTTTCAGGCTTTCAAATTGTCTTCATAAAGTCTAAAGTTTTGTCTTCTTAACTTTTTCATATCTTTCATAGTTACTTACAAGCTTGTCCCACATATATTTAGTTGGTTCACACTGCATAACTTTAACATATTCTAAATCTGAAAATCCAGTTAAAATGGAATACATAGTTTTTGTATTAGAGACATAATCCTTTCTCCCATCTTGATCAGTTGGGGGAGAGGATGTGACCTTGTATCCTTCAATAATAGACCTCCAAACTTTAGCACCAAGATACATCAATTTTGTTCTCATTCTTATCTTCCAAAAGACAAAATTTATTCCATCAAAGAAAGGAATTTTGGTTGATGCTTCTTGATTGGTCACAGTCCCTTATAATATATTCTTTAAACTATTAAATTACTCTTCAAAAAACCTAATTGTATACCCATTATTGGAAATATTGAGAGGGAGTGAATTAGTATTTCATTACTTTTGACAATTTTTCACTTAGATAATCTTTAAACTGAATTCACATTGCATAATTAATCATCCACAATGTATGAACCTAGAAACAAGTGCAAATCAAAATTTGAAAAAGAAATACTTGAAAAAAATATTTAATTTATCATAATATTTTGTAAGGACACAAATTATCTATAAGCACCAACTCAAAAAAATTAAGCTCTAACATGTCAAGAATATGAGGATGCCAACCCTCAATAAGCACCAAATTACAATAATTGCATGCTCCAACCTGAAATCAACCTTCAATACATCATAACTTGAACTTTGAATCAGGCTTGAACCTAACCTTCAAGACACCAATACTTGGCCTTCAAACCAGGCCTAAACTAGACCTTTAAGTAGAAAAACTTAGCCATGAAACTATAAATTAAAACCGCAAAACTTGTCCTCTAAGACTTAGCCTTCAAACAGTAGTACTCAGCCCTAACAATCAACCTTCATAAAGGCAGAACTCAACCCTCAAATCAAAACTGCAACTCAGTCTTAACACAAGCCTAGAACTCGAACTATTTAGGGACAAAATTTGGCACTTAAGATAGGCATTAAATTAAACCTTATCCTTGCAAAAACTTAGGCTACTCAAACTCCAAAGATACTTGTACTCAACCCTCAAAAAATAAATCTTAAATAAACTGTAAACCCTTCCCAAAAACAATACCAAAATCCTTCTATAGAAATTTGCTTCAACTTAGCTTCACTTTAATTTTTCTTGGTTCATGAGGTATGAACTTTGGACAACTTGAACTCTATATGGAAAAAAAATTTCCCTTAAGATAGGCATTAAACTCAACCTTCTCCTCACCATAACTAAGCCTACCTAGCCTCCAAAGACACCTATACTCAACCCTCAAAAATAGATCTCAAAAAAACTATAAACTCTTCCCAAAAACAATGCCAAAATCCTTCTATAGAAAGTTACTTCAACTTGGCTTCACTTTACTTTTTCTTGGTTCATGAGGTATGAGATTTGGACAAATTGAAATCTATAGGGACAAAATTTGGCCCTTAAGATAGGAATTAAACTCAACCTTCTCCTAACAAGAACTCAACCTACTCAACCTCCAAAAACACTTGTACTCAACCCTCAAAAATTGATCTCAAACAAATTGTAAACCCTTCCCAAGAACAATGCAGAAATCCTTCCGTAGAAAGTTGCTTCGAGTTGGGTTCACTTTAATTTTTCTTGGTTCATGACGTATGAACTTTGGACTTACTCAGAATTGAATGCTTCTTCTCACGCCTATTTATAGTGCATTTGGATGTTAGGTTAGGCTGACTTCATATTCAAAAAATCATTTCTCCTCAAGCGCGGACAGTACTTGCGCACCCACAATTTTTCATGTGACAGTGTCAGACTGCAACAATTCCATGTTGTGTGTCACAAATTCCATCTTCAAACCATCGAAAACACTACCATTGACGCACTATGTATATGTAGCATAGAGGAAACGTTCGACAGTGTCCAGCTCATATTCGGGGAAGCCATATTCTTGGTTCACCACCCTAAGCAATTTCCTTATAACAATCTTCCACAGCCAGTAGGCCTTCTCAAGAAGAATAAGAAACGATTCGCTCAAGGACAAGTCGTAGAAAATTCTGAGATTTGGTTTCAGATTCTTGGTATCACTACCTAAATCTCCAATGTGGTCTAGTCTTACTAACCGATAGATATACAAGCCAATATATGTCAAAGAGGATAAAAATTATAGCATGAGAAGCAACCAGCTGACCTTTGACATCCAAGCTTTGTTCTATGAATCATCATCATCGACCCCAGAATTTTCATTACTATTGTTTGAGCTCGACCATCTGAATAACACATCACTTAGATATTTAGCTTCATGGATGAGATTTTCTATGGCTTTCAGCATGATCTCATGGTGCCACTTCACCTCTTACCTTCGGCTGAATATGCGAGCACCTTCTATTGAAAATTTTGTGGTGACGACCTAGAAGTCTGTCATTTCTGAAAATGACGCGAAGCCTCCGAGGAGCACGAAGGTGGCCCAAGCGAAGGCCAAATATCCGAGCCCGCTGGTTACCTTCTCTAGAATGGAAAGCTTAACGACAAACAAAGTTATTTTTGTGTCCAGAAGGGTCTCATTGTCAGTACGACTCCCCGATTCTCGTGATTCAGATACGATCTCTAGTCGCTTTGTGGATGGAGAAATTGATGTATCACGACTACCTCCGGGTTGTGAAGCCATGTAAGAAATTTCCTCTTGATGTCCGGAACCACAAGTCAATTTACAAGCCCTCTTCTCTCCGTATGGAAGTTCTGTGTGCTTTCTATAATAGAATCTTCATAAATTCTCAATGTTGAGGAGAAATACCAGAGATGTGTAGTGTTATAACTTCTCCGTATGGATGTGCAGTGTTATATGGTTATGAATATTCATACCAGAGATGTCATATATTGTAATATGTTTGATTTGGTAGGTTTTCTGAAGTTGGTCTACGTTATTTGCCTTGTTTCATAAATAATTTCATCCATCACTCCATATTATTCCTTAATTCTTTAGGGGACATCTGCTACACAATAATTTTTCACCATGCTCATTTTCGTGTCCCTCATCCTGAAATGCCCCATGACAGATCCTGGGAAGTGTTTCCACCATGAATAAATATGTTAAGACTGGTCAAACTCCTAGTTTCCTGGGTCAACACTTTTCATGGTGTCATGATCGCGCTGAAGTCATATTCACAGTTTTGGCTTAGCGTTCCCATCGCCCTTATTTCTTGGAAAACCACACTAATCCCTTTCTCGCAGTGTTTCCTCAAATGGAGGAGAAGCTTCAACCTTTAGAAGTTCCAAGGTGGTGAGTTGGATGTTAAATGTTGGTGATAGAGTCGAGCTCTTTGATTTTAGATCTTTGATCTCATCCATGAGGATTTGTCCCATATAAAGTGGGCCTTCCTCCTCCTTTCATTGGCTCACAACCTCTTCTCCTTTTCCATAAATTCATATCCCTCATTCCAATAAAATTAGTCTCGTTGTTCATTATCAGGCTAGTCTGAAATCTCGTTCCCTTTGCATCCTCGCATTGTGATAATGACTAAGTGTTCAAGAGAAGGAATGCTTTAGAGCTTCGATGAAGGACTCATATTTTCACCAAAGGAGGCCTTTAACATCAAGGCCTAGGTTGTAAGCTCTTCCTTTTATATTTAACAATAAAACATTTGATGTTTTCTTTCTATATTTGTCTAACTATTTATGAAAATATTATGGTACTCCTTGATATGCTAGATAGCTAATGTTTATGATTATTATGTATTGGATTACGTTTTTTGTTGCATCTTGATCATCCACATATATTTGTGTGCCATCAGTAGCACGAAGTGAACCTAAAGGATTGTGGATCAAGGTCACCATCAATGGATTCAAACGTAGCATTGGGAAAAAGGTACTTCTATCTATTTCCTTGTCGCATTGTAAATTTTAGTTAAGAGAGATTTGCATTAGAAATTATCTCATGTTTCTAGACCCGCTCTAGGCCTAGATATATCGCCTCTGCCTGTAGAGGGGATTTGTCTTGACAACAATGAGTTAACCCAAAAGCTATCTATAGACAGTAGCATCTCCTTCTTCTCCTAAATTAGCATCCTCCTTCCTCCAATTTCCTACTAAAGGAGTCTCCATGGGTTTGTTTTCCTCCATTTGGAACTTCCTGAGAATCTCATTGGCATACTTTCCCTAAGATAAAAATAGCTCCCCATCTCTTTACCATATTTCCAATCCCAGGAAATAGTGCAAGAGCCTCATGTCCTTCATCTCAAATTCTATTGCAAGATCCTCTTTTCAATACTTGATGAGGTGCTCACCAACTATTAGTAGAAAATCATCGACATAAAGTATTACCTTCTACCATAATATGGTAAAGTTTCGCATCTACCTCACTCTTGGTGAAGCCCAACCCGATGAATTAGTTTTCGATCCCAGTGTACCAAGCACGAGGTGCTTGATTCAGTCCATACAGTGCTCTTGAGTATGCACACATGCAACTCTCTGTCGAAGGTCTCAAAACCTTCTGGATGCTCAATGTACACCTCTTACTCAATCACCCCACTGAGGAAGGTTGTATTTACATCCATCCGATGTATCTCCCATCCCATCTGCATTGAGAGTGCAAGGATGGATATGATTGATGAGTACCTTGCAACTGGTGAAAATTTCTCATCCTAATTAATCCCCTCCACCTGAGAGAACCCTCTTGCCACAAACATGGCCTTGTGCTTCGCCACACTCCCATTTTCTTCCCGATTCACCTTGTAGATCCACGTGGATCCTACAACTGACTTCCCCTCCAGTATTGGGACAACTTCCCATGCATTTTTTTTTATAATAGAGTCATACTCCTCAAACATGGCTTCAACTCAAATTTTTTGTTGCACTACTTCCTCAAAATAGGATGGCTCTATCTCTACACCTTTTCTCATAAGATCCATGTATTAATTGTACTTCTCTGGGGACCTTCTATGTCTGCATTATGATGTGGATGCTCCCACATTCCCTCTAGCATCAAGAAAAAACCTGTCAGCCTCTCTCATGCGCTTCCTTTCGTCTCTGGATGTCTCTGCATGAGTGGGTGCTTCCACTCTCTGAAACTCTTCTTGTCATTTATCCACATATTGAGGCTCTTATTTTGGAGCCAAGATCTCCTCAACTGCATGCAACTAAAGCTTCCTCACAAGGGAAATTCACATGGCCTTCTCTTCTTCGAATTTCATATTTCTTCTAACCACTGTCATCATGTTTGTTGGAAAGCACTCCTGATAGTTGTGAGGTGCATCATTGTACCCCACAAATATCCCCAACTCAGTTGTTGGTTCTAGCTTCTTCATGGCATCTTTGGTCACATGGAAATAAACTGATGAACCAAAAATTTTAAAATGCAGAAAATTTGGTCTCTTGCCTGAAAAAGATTCCTCTGGTGTACTCATCCCAATTATCTGATGAGTACTTATGTTCTGAAAACATATTTTTGTATTGCATGCTTCCACCTACAGATACAACAGTAGGCCCTAATCATGCAACATAGCTCAATTTTCTCCCACAATAGTTTTTTTCTTCCTTTATGCAACATGATTCTGCTGTGGGTTATGAGGTGCTATCAATTCCCTTCAAATTCCTTCTGAAGCATAGAATTTTTTGAATTTGTTAGAGACATATTATCCACCATTGTCACTACTCAGAGCCTTCACCTTTTTCACTGTATCTTTCTCCACAAGTGCCTTGAACTCATAAAAAATTTAGAACATCTAATATTTCTTCTTCATGAAGAAAATAGAACACTTGTGTGAAAACCATCTACAAAAATCACATAATACCTGTGTTTTATTGTGGAAGCTCTCGAGAACGATCAACACACATCTGAGTGAAATCTCTCAAGGATCGTCTTTGCTTGGATTTCCTTTCGTGAAAGGTGAGTTGTACCTATGTCGATAGTATTATACCACCCATCATCTCCCATCTCGATGTGCATCTAGAGATCCTTCTCCTCCAAATTACTGAAGAATTATTTGTTTCCGTTCAGATGGAATGAAGCTCCACTATCAAAGTAACACACAGAACCCATCATTGATGACACCATGCATGTGATGAGGGTGAAATCCAACTCGAACTGTGAATAAATTTCTTCACCTACCGCTCCTCTTGATGACTTCTTGTTGGTATTCGTGTGTGAAAACTTTGTAGCATAGTGTCCAAGCTCATGATAGTGAAAACATTTTACCTTTGACAAGTCTCGCTTCTTTCCTTCCTAATCAGAATCTGATTTTTAATAGAACACCTTCCCTTTACCTTTCTTTGCCTTTCCATCCAAGGTGCAGTTCTCCTCCTCATCATTCTTTCATGAGGATCCATCTCTAGTGTTCCGTCGAATCTTTTCTTGTACCAACTCAGACCACAATTTCTCCCACTCTGGTAGCTTCTCCCTCCCATTCACTGATTCCTGGTAGCTATGCCTACACTTGGGAAGGCCTAGAAGTGCTAGGTTCGCCAAATCATCCTAGGAAACTGTCACACCAAGTCTTCCAAGCTCATCTCAACGTTGAGTGAACTTCGTCAAGTATTTTGGGATCATGTCGCCCTTCCCCATCTTGATCTTTCAGAGTTTTTCCTTCAGCACTAGCTTCCTATGGTTGTTGCTATTATGAAACATATCTGATAAATCCTTCCATATAGCATATGGATTTTCCTTTCCATGGAGCTTCAAGACAATATGATATCGAACTTCTTTTAAGATAATCCTTCTCTCCTTTGCTACATTCTTCTTCCATGCATCAAGAGGTTGAGAATTTGTTGATTCGAGATGAAGAATATCATTGTCTATGAATTCCTTCGGTGTGTTTTCCTCCAACACTACCTCCATCTTTTCCTTCCATGCTATGTAATTTGAATTACACTCAAGGGAATATTCGAGTCTCAATCCAAAGAAAGGAATCTTGATTTGTTGTTGGTACTGAAGAATAAATTTTCAAATTTGATTTACATGTACAAAACAAACTCTGGTTCTTGTCTTATATAATGATTCTTGCTCTTATACCATGTAGTAATATCTAAATATATTAAACTAATATTTTAATATTCTGAAACAAAATAGTTAATCAATTCTACATATTGTAGAAACCAATTACGATTTCACAATCACATGAACAAGAAAGAGAAATACTTTAAATCGCACAAGACAAAGATGTGTCTCGGGAAATCCTCAACTAAAAACCCTATTATATATATATATATATTACATTAATTCAAGAACATGAAACAATACAATGTTATTTCCCTTCCTGAAAAATATCTGCACTATCTCCAACTATCTCAATCTTATCCTGCCAAGTTTGCTCCAATAATTAACCAATTCCCTGCACCTAACTGACCAGCCTTTCTCACACATTCCTAGGCTAATTAAGCCCCTATTAATTATAAAATTTCCGTCAGTTGAGTGCGCATTACTTACAAGGCATCCTGATGACCTCATGCATGACATGTATAATTTTGTAATTATACAACTAATAGTTCTCTTTCCTTTAACTCCAAACTCAACTGGGCCTTCCTTAGAGCTAATATGCAACAACTATTTATAGTGAATTATCAGTTATCAGATTTATCGTTGCATGTAAATTAAATCAGATTTAATTCACAGGACCTATCAGTACCTCATCTCTCAGTTAGAACTAGTTAAATTGGTTTTAACTCAAACAATTGAGTTAACTAATTATAACTCAAAATAAACTACAATTGGAACCCCTAAAAATTAGGGAAACTCTACATGCCTCCAGTTTGACCCTCAACTAAAATTGACTAAGCTAACTAAGTCTTCTTGACTCAGTTAACTCGTACAAGTTGTCATGTGATGTGGAATTAAAATTTATTTCTAATTTAATGATGGGAAAATTAAGTTAGAATCCTTTCATGTTGCCAATTTCACCAAAGTCTCACCTTGTACCACTCTTATTGCAATTACTTTTACCATAATTTGTGATTTTATGTTACTAGTAAATATTTAAATCATGGACACTCGTTGTGGGGCCAACACTAATTTAAATGTTATGAAATATGAATGATAGATGTAAATAGTTGTGCGTTATTATAAATACAATATTGTTTTATTTGGAAATATAATGGGAACCAACATTTGAGTAGTCAAGTTGCTTCGTTGTCAAGAAATTGGTCAATTTGGTTGGAGTCCCAAGTAGTGGACAAGCTAAGGTGACAATTATCACAATTTTAACCTCCATAACTCCCCAAGATTCCAAGAAGATTATCACCACCAAGAGACAGTGTAAATAGATAAATATGTTATGATGTGTGGGGGAAACAAAAGCAACATATTGCTAGAGAGAAAGGCAATTTACACAATTGTCTTCCAGATCCATCACATAAACAATTTGATTTCCAACGTGTTTTGAACCATCTAATGTGGTTCATCATCGAGATGATTATATTAGATGGTTGGAAACGTGTAGCAAATAAAATAATTTATGTGATGGATATGGAAAACAATTTTGTAAATTATTCTACTCACAAAATCCTCCATTCAAAGAAAGGAAATTTTTATGGAAATAAAGAAATGAATTCCTATGAAAAATCCTAGGTACACGAAAAGAAAGGTCAGACGTTGAAATAGTAGGACATTTCTAGAGTTTGAAGGGGAAGAAAGTGGGAAGAATATCATCAAATAATGATAAATTTCTGGTAGCATAGAAGCCTAAGGCTCAGGGGGAATTGCCTTAGCTGCAATTTGTTGGTTGGGAGGAACGTGCTCATTCCTATTCTATTTTCAAGTGTTCAATATTATCCGTCCAAGTAGGAAAATCCTATCTTTAGTATGAAAATACTTGCATCAAGGATGATTAATTAATAGAATATTTATATATTACATGAAAGGTAATACGTCTCGCATGCAGTAGTAACTATTTAGTATTTTTCTTAAATCCATGTACTAATGACAATAAGCAAAACCATGAATAAATGAATGATTCATAATAAACAGAGTAAGATAGATATATTTGAGTAAAGAAAAGATAGGTATGTATATCTCCTACATGAGAAGCTAGAAATTTCTAAAACGAATACTCTAAATTGGAAAAATCAAATTATGACAATATTTTTGGATTTAAGTATTATTGTTCTTGCTTAGTATCATGAAGTGACAAAATGGAGACTTTGTAGTTGTTTTACTTATAAGTTATTATATAATTTACTAAACAAAATTAGGTAGGCTTAACATGCCTGAGATAATATGGAGCAACAAACCTCTATGATAGCTTTCTAATACATAGAGTAACCAATTGATATGTAAAACACTCTCAGAGAGTAGTTATAAAAATCGGTTGCATAAGTATCCTATAACCACTTTTTATGTGCAAAGTCTTCTCAAAATAATTCTAAGCATTCAATTTGGCTAAGTGTTTAAAGAATGGAGTTACTAATGGAAAATGAGATAATATGGAATAGAGGAAATAATTATTGATAAAACAAAAAAGTATCGAATTAATTAAAAAGGGAATAACCTTACATTCTTGTCTAAGAGACATATTGAAGAAAACTATAGAACAAAAGAAATTGCAGAAGACTAAAAATTACATAGATAGAGTAGTAAATTCAGTTAACTACTTCAATCATATTTTAGCCATGTACAAATTGTTTGTTTAGAAACCCAATTTACATACAAAAGTGTGCAGAGTATTTTATGGTTCAAATATCTCCAAAACAAGTTGATTAGGAAAACTCTAGATCTATAAAGTGAACAAATTGTCCAAAAGATATTGTATCAAGTTAAGACAATCGAAATATTCAGCTAGTATCATAACTCAGGTCTAAGTATGAAAAAAATTGATTAAGGAAAGGAAATAACATAGTATTTGTGGCCATCACGGTGTCGACATCATCTTCCATATTAGCTAAATACTTGTGGAAAGAAGGTTATGTTTGATAGGTCCTTACCTGGATAAGTTAATGTAGAAAATATGTTGATAAAAACCCTCAGTTGAGATCTAAAAAATATAACTTGTAATAGAACATTCAAGGAAATTTCTGTTAGAACTCTTATCAAGCTACTTAAACCATAAAATAAATTTTGGAACCAGGATACCGAGCAGTGAAATTTACCTTTACAGTTTTCATGAAGTTGTTGTCTAAATTACCTATTGTAAGCATATAAATAAATTAGAAAAAGAGTAAATTTATATGTATATTCAGAGACATAACTTTATATCAAAAAAGAGGATGGTTACAGTCATGAGACCCTTTTCATTGGAACAAGTTGATAAAAACTCAAATTAAAACTAAGTGCTTCAAAAGAACATAGAGTAATAAAATGGAAAAGTTGGTGTGATACCTAGTAGTAATAAATTGCATCTCTAGTAAACTACTTGACTGAAGAGAAAAGGCATTTTTTCATCAAAAGTCATCCTTGTTCATAAACCTGTGAAAAAAATCAACATTAATCCCTGTTAATGAATTCAAATGAAAAACTTTGAAATAAATTCAAACGAGGAAGTCATTGTGTTATCCTTAATAATAAAACCCTATTCATAGTTCAAAATATGAATGTAATCAATTACCTTATTTACGAGAGAAAAAGGGACCAAACGGGTGAAATAATTTCCCAAGGGTCAGATTTCAATTCCTTGGGAGGGTTACACTCTTAGTCTCTAAGCCATCGAAACCCTGAACTAGTTGTTAGTTTCAGAAAGAAGATTTGAAAGAACATGTCAAAAAGAGGAATGTTCAAGGATATATTTCCATAAGACCTTTTCCCCAAACCCAACGAAGATTTAAAACCCCCAAATAAAATGTAATTGTAAGTATAATAATTTCAAAGCTCTTGAGAGACCTGCAAACCCTTAATAAACAAAGGGTCAGCAATTTTTTTACGAATTGATCTTGAAAAAACCCAAAAAGAGATTGTTAGATACAATTCATAATGAAAATTTAAAATTTTAACGACAATAAAACCTTCTTACCATAAATTATAACGATTTGTGAATTGATAGATAGTAGGGTATTTTCATTATACCCTCTGAAGGACCTACAATACAAGCAGAACATGAGGAGCTAGCATGTTGTAATGAACGGCGAATTGAAAGTGTAAATCCGCAAAGCAATCATTTGTCAAATCTCTTCTCATATGCATGATATCTAAATATATATATATATATATATATATCGAACCTGTAAAAACCCTTGATAGCAGAAATTTATCAAGTGAACTGAGAACATCATTTATTTTTCATTGTTTCCCGAAGTGTTATTGCATGGTGGAAGGAAGCCCCACTCTCCGTCGAAAACAAAATCCGGGAAGTTGAAGTTCTAACACTAACGCATCGCTGAGAATCAAATGAATGCAAGTGTGTGTGCATTTTTTTTAATGAGACAGAGAGCAGCTTAAAAGAGAGAAGTGCAGTGCATTTTGTAGCAGTCATCAGAATTTTTTGGTAATCCCTTAGAAGAGGAATAACTTTAGTTTGTAACTGTTGGAATATTGAGAATTCCAAACAATAGAAATGGAGAGAATAATCTCCCCTCTACAACACAGAGAAATTAAGACAAATTTCTGCTAGAGACAGAGTTTTCCAGACTTTTAAAACAACTTCTATTTCTTCAAAAGACTGTTACAAATCTTCCTCTTAACACAGAGGGATAACTAAAATAGTGACTGCTACAGACGCAGTGCACATAACAACTCTGTTCTTTCAAAAAAAATGCTCTCTGTCTCATGAAATCCACACTGTTGTGTATCTCTGTTGTTTCCGCGTTGTTGTGCGAAACAATAAAACAATACAATAATCATATACAGGCTCTCTACCTTTTGGCTTTTATATGCCGTATATATTAGACATTACACAAATCACATATATGAATTATTATTAAAATACAATCTAAACTTGTATCGGGTCCGTGACCTTAACTCAAAACAAAACAACCAAACAAAAGTTCTGATTGCGATTCAAGGATGGATGCGATTCAATTAATAAACTGTGCCTTGATAACTCAATCGAGTCCACCACTTGATAGTGCAATCGGGCCCAACTCATTAAACCTTCTGATTGCGATTGAACAACTGGATGTGATTGCCCATTAAACTCTTCTTAATAAACTCCATCGGGTCCGCGCTTTAACAATAAACGAACCTCAAACAAAAAATTTCCGATTGCGATCAGGATCTCGGATGCGATTGGAACTTATCAACTCGGCCCTATACCTGGATCGGGTCCGCTAAATCAATTGGAGCACATAACAAAAGCCTCTGATCTTCCGATTGCGATTAGGGACCGGATGCGATTTACCAATAAACTGTGGTACATAACCGGATCGGGTCCGGCCTTCGATCGGAGCACAAAACAAAAGCGCCCCGATTGAACCTTGCGATTGCGCTCATGCGATTCCATTGAAACATCGCCACGTGGTCAAGTGGACCCACGGGCCTCGGCTAACGGTGGGGGCGATTTATGATAAGGTTTGGTTGTATGTTTTATATACAGCCGTTCCATTGCGGAACTCTGCCACATCCACAAGACATTTGATTATTGCGATTGCGATTGGATCGCATCGCATCGCAGAACTCCATATCAACAAGACACTGCTTCAAAATAACTTTGCGATTCCGATTGGCATATAAATGGTGGGGACCACTTGTCCCGCCAATTCAAAAATAAAAAGACTTCCACCTGTTTGAACAATTTCTCCATTTTTGGTTGTTGAAGGCTTTAAAGCCCGAGATGACTGTCTTTAATTTACTCAGCTCTTTCGTAGAACAGATCTACGAAAATCTTCATCCTTCCACTGTGAAGAGCGGCTTCGCCCATCACCTGTTAATTCTCCTCTGCAATTTGTGGCTGCGACCCATCACATTTAATTCATCCTTACGGATTCTCCATCATTCTTCAATACAGAGTGTTGTGCACTCAAAACTCTGTTGCCTCTGTGTACTTGTTTTCTTCCTGCCCAAAGGCACGGCAGGTGACTTTAATATTTTCAACACTCCCCCTTAAAGTCAGCTGCTGGGTTATCAAACATACCCAAGCATTTTCTTAAAAATTCAAAGGTCTTCTATCCCAATGGTTTAGTTAAAATATCTGTGTATTGCTCCTCTGTTTTAAAATTCTGTAAAACAACTTCACCATTGTTTACCAATTCTCTGATATAATGAAACTTTGCATCTATGTGTTTCGTTCTTTTGTGAAACATAGAATTCTTTGACAATGCAATAGCTGAGCTATTGTCACAATAAATCACAGTGCACTTTACCTGTTCTTGGCACAAAATTCTCAACATTCTTCTCATCCAAACTGCTTGACATGTTGCTGCTGTAGCTGCCACATATTCTGCCTCTACTGTAGATAATTCTACAATCGGTTGTTTCTTAGAAGCCCATGAAATGGCTCCTGAACCCATATGAAAAACATAACCGGACGTGCTCTTCCGATCATCTACACTTCCAGCCCAATCACTGTCAGTGTATCCAACTAATTCTGAATTTTCTGAAGCTGTATACAGAATACCAAATCTTTTTGTTCCTTTCACATACCTCAGAATTCTCTTTGCTGCTTGCCAATGTGCTTCTTTTGGCTTCTCCATAAATCTGGAAATTAAACTAACATCATGCATAATATCCGGCCTAGTTGCAGTCAAGTACATGAGGCTGCCAACTATGCTTTTATACAAACTTGGATCAAAATCCTTGCTGCTGTCATCTTTACTCAACTTCAATCCCATTACTATGGGAGTAATTGCAGCTTTGCACTCCTGCATATTAAATCTTTCTAAGACTTGATTCACATACTTTGCTTGAGAAATAAAAATTTCTTTCTCACCTTGTTCCACTTCTATTCCCAAGAAGTATCTTAATAAACCTATATCAGTCATTTCAAATTCATCTTCATGACTGTTTTAAAATTTTCAACAAGATAATCATCATTACCTGTAAATATTAAATCATCAACATATAAAACAACAATCAACAGCTTACCATCTTTTTCTTTGATGTAAAGGGTGGGTTCTCCCTCACACTTTTCAAATCCATTTTCCAGTAGATAGGAGTCTATCCTACTGTACCACGCTCTTGGTGCTTGCTTTAGCCCATAAAGAGCTTTCTTCAATTTGCAGACCTTATGCTCTTGGCCTTTCTTCTCATATCCGAGAGGTTGTTCCACATATACCTCTTCCATTAAAACTCCATTTTAAAATGCAGATTTTACATCCATCTGATATACTTTCCATTTGTTTTGTGCTGCTATGGACAGCACTGCTCTTACCATCTCCATTCTTGCAACTGGTGCAAAAGTTTCTTCATAATCAATACCTTGCTTCTGCTTATATCCTTTGACAACAAGTCTGGCCTTGTGTCTTTCTATTTTTCCTTCAGCATTGCTTTTGGTCTTATAGACCCATTTAACTCCAATGACTTCTTTGCCTTCTGGGAGATCAACCAACTCCCATGTTTTGTTTTTCTCTATGGCTTTAATTTCATCATCCATAGCTTCTATCTATTTTCTATCTTTAATAGCATCTTCAAAATGAATAGAATCATCAACTTGACAATACAAAGCAAATAAGGAATTCATACCTTCATCTGCTGCTCCTTGCTCATAGATTTCTCTAAGACTTCTGAACTTTGTCCCTCTTTCACTTGGTGTAGCAGTGCTTGATGAAGCACTCAATTCTGCTCCATGTGGTGTGCTCGGTGAACCACTGCCGCTTCTTCTCAAGGGTGTTCTCGTTGCTGCTTGAGGCGTCCCTTGTTGTCCTTGCGCTACTGGAGGTTGTGCAACAAATGGGTTGTTGATTTCAACCACATCTCCCTCATCTTCATCATGAGATAAACAGTTTTTGACATTAACTGTTTTCTCAATACTTCCATCCCACGCTTCCTCTTCAATAAATTGCACATCTCTGCTTATCACAAACTTCTTTTTGGATGGGTTATACAATCTGTATCCTTTGGAATCTTCACAATATCCAAGGAAAATGCACTTCTCCCCCTTACTATCCAACTTCTTTCTCAATTTGTCTGGAATGTGTGCATATGCCACACATCCAAAAACTCTCATGTGGGTGACTCCCTGTTTTCTGCCACTCCACGCTTCTTCTGGAACCTTGTTCATCACCGCTTTTGTGGGGCATCTATTCAAAATGTATACAGCACATTTTGCTGCTTCTGCCCAATACTCATTCGGCAAGTGCTTTGCCTTTAGCATACTTCTCACCATCTCCATTATGGTTCGATTCTTCCTTTCAGCCACTCCATTCTGTTGCGGCGTGTACCTGGTGGTAAATTGCTTGTGTATGCCACTCTCTCTGCAAAAACGCAGAAATTATTTTGAGATATATTCTCCTCCTCTATCTGTTCTGAGGACTTTAATGTGCAGTCCGCTCTGTTTTTCTACAAGAGCTTTAAATTGACGAAATTTTTGAAAGACTTCAATCTTATTTTAAGAAATAAACCCACACTTTTCGTGTGAAATCATCAATGAAAGTCAGCATGTAATTGCTGCTCGAAACAGATGCTGTTTGCATCGGCCCACATAAATCTGAGTGGATTATCTCCAAAGGTGCTTTCGCCCTTATGCTTTTCCCTGAAGGAAAATTTTCTCTGTGTTGCTTTCCCAAGATGCAGCCTTCACATAGGCTGTCAGGCTTCTCAATCAATGGCAAACCTCTTACCATTCCTTTTCTATGCAGCAAATTTAATCCTCCGAAATTGAGATGTCCAAATCTCAGGTGCCATAACCAATTTTCATCTTTTGCTTCCTTCTGAAAGGCTTCTTGTGTTACAGCTGCAATGCTTTTTCCTTTTCCCTTCAAGTCAGTGTTGAGCTTGAGAGGAAACATTCTATTGCTGGTCATTTGTATTTCAGCAATGATTTTCTTGCTTGGAGGTATATCCTTTATTGTGCACACATCATCTTTAAAAACTACATTGTAACCTTTGTTTATGAGCTGCCCAACGCTCAAAATATTACACTTCAAACCTGGAACATAGTACACATCAGGGACAAATTTCTGCTCACCATTTCTGGCTCGAATACTTACTCTGCCCTTTCCTTTGATAGAGATCTTAGTATCAGTCCTTGTGGTCACTTCAGATTTTATTTCTTCATCTAGATTGGAAAACATTGCTCTGTTTCCAGTCATATGATTAATACATCCAGAATCTAAGAACCAAACATCATCTTCTCTATCTTGTGCTACATTACAAGCTAACAGCACATTACTTGGGTTCTTTTCTTCTTTTGCTACATTAGCATTCTGCTTATTTTTCATGTCATTTTGCTTCTTTCTACATTCATTGGCATAGTGCCCATATTTCTTGCAATAATGACACTGGACATTTGATTTTTCATACCTTTGTCCATGAGCATGTTGGTGTTCATGTCCACCTTGCTGGCTGTTGCATTGGCCGTGGCTCTGACTTTGACTGTTGCCCCTTCCATGTGAATATGAAGGGCTGTTCCTTCCACCTCTATTCTGGCTTCTGCCTCTTCCTCTTCCTTTTCTTTAACCTCTTTCTCTTCCTGAGGGCATCTGGGTCTTGAAGGCGTGCTCAAGAGATGAATTTTCATCTCTACTCAATCTCTGTTCATGAGTTATCAGCGAGGCATGAAGTTCATCCACTGTGAACTGTGAGAGATCTTTGGTCTCTTCTATGGTGGTAACTATAACATCAAACCTTGAGGGTAAGCTCCTCAAAAGTTTCTCCACAATCCTTCTTTCTTCAAGAGTTTCTCCATGGGATCTTATCTGATTTACAATCCCAATCACATGTGTAAAAAATGTGTCTACATTGTCCGATCATGCAAAGAGAGTTTCTGGAATCTTCGTTAATCGAAGTTTTGCTGTCTTAACTTTCTCCATACCTTGATAGGCTACTTTCATAGTTTCCCATGCCTCCTTGGATTTCTTGGCTTCTGCTATCCTTGGAAACACACTCTCATTAATAGCTTGATACAATAAGAAGAGAGCTTTCGCATCTTTCTTCCTATTGCTCTTTAATAAGTCCTTCTCTGCTTGAGTTAAGGCATTAAAAGCCTTCTCATCAGCTGGTTCAGTAAAACCATCTTCTACAAACTCCCATAAGTCTTATGAAACAAACAGGGCATTCATGGTAATGGCCCAATAATCATAGTTCTTTCCATTAAACTGTGGAAGCTGAACATTTCCAATGTTCATTCCAGTACTTGGTCCAGCCATTTCTCTTAAACTGAACTCTACACTTAAACAAACTGTCTTTCCTTTTCTTGAAAGAACAAACTCTTTTAAACAATAAACAACAACTCTTTTATCTTTGAGAAATACCTGAACTTTTTGACTTCTGTTAGGCTTTCACTCTGTTGGAGAAAATGCTGCAACAAGTCTTCTTCTTCTTCAGCTTCTTTGAAACCTTCAAAGAGCCTGAACTAGCTCTGATACCATGTTGGAATATTGAGAATTCCAAACAATAGAAATGGAGAGAATAATCTCCCCTCTACAACACAGAGAAATTAAGACAAATTTCTGCTAGAGACAGAGTTTTCCAGACTTTTAAAACAACTTCTATTTCTTCAAAAGATTGTTACAAATCTTCCTCTTAACACAGAGGGATAACTAAAATAGTGACTGCTACAGATGCAGTGCACGGATAACTCTGTTCTTTCAAAAACAATGCTCTCTGTCTCATGAAATCCACATTGTTGTGTATCTCTGTTGTTTCCGCGCTGCTATACAAAACAATAAAACAATACAATAATCATATACAGGCTCTCTACCTTTTGGCTTTTATATGCCGTATATATTAGACATTACACGAATCACATATATGAATTATTATTAAAATACAATCTAAACTTGTATCGGGTCCGTGACCTCAACGCAAAACAAAACAACCAAACAAAAGTTCCGATTGCGATTCAAGGACGGATGCGATTCAATTAATAAACTGTGCCTTGATAAGTCAATCGGGTCCGCCACTTGATAGTGCAATCAGGCCCAACTCATTAAACCTTCCGATTGCGATTGAACAACCGGATGCAATTGCCCATTAAACTCTTCTTCATAAACTCCATCGGGTCCGCACTTTAACAATAAACGAACCTCACACAAAAAAGTTCCGATTGCGATCAGGATCTCGGATGCGATTGGAACTTATCAACTCAACCCTATACCTGGATCGGGTCCGCTACATCAATCGGAGCACATAACAAAAGCCTCCGATCTTCCGATTGCGATTAGGGACCGGATGCGATTTACCAATAAACTGTGGTACATAACCGGATCGGGTCCGGCCTTCGATCGGAGCACAAAACAAAAGCGCCCCGATTGAACCTTGCGATTGCGCTCATGCGATTCCATTGAAACATCGCCACGTGGTCAAGTGGACCCACGGGCCTCGGCTGACGGTGGGGCGATTTATGATAAGGTTTGGTTGTATGTTTTATATACAGTCGTTCCATTGCGGAACTCTGCCACATCCACAAGACATTTGATTATTGCGATTGCGATTGGATCGCATCGCATCGCAAAACTCCATATCAACAAGACACTGCTTCAAAATAACTTTGCGATTCCGATTGGCATATAAATGGTGGGGACCACTTGTCCCACCAATTCAAAAATAAAAAGACTTCCGCCTGTTTGAACAATTTCTCCATTTTTGGTTGTTGAGGGCTTTAAAGCCCGAGATGACTGTCTTTAATTTACTCAGCTCTTCCGTAGAACAGATCTACGAAAATCTTCATCCTTCCACTGTGAAAAACGGCTTCACCCATCACCTGTTAATTCTCCTCTGCAATTTGTGGCTACAACCCATCACATTTAATTCATCCTTACGGATTCTCCATCATTCTTCAATACAAAGTGCTGTGCACTCAAAACTCTGCTGCCTCTATGTACTTGTTTTCTTCCTGCCCAAAGGCACGGCAGGTGACTTTAATATTTTCAACAGTAATAGAGTGTTTTATTTTAATGAAATAGAAGTGATTTTGTGCCATCTCTGTCCAGCAATTTTTTTTTAATTGATATCTCTGGATTGGAAAGAGGATTTTATTTTCTCTGTATGTGTTTGGAATCATGAAGTACATATAGACATATTTCAATATATTCTCCTAAAAACAATTGCTTCTTGACATTATCTCCATTCTGACAATGCAGAGGAAGCTAGGTTAGTGTAGCCCGTACATGAACAACCAAAAGGTGTTTTTTTTCAAAATTGAAATCCCCGTTCTAACCATTCAATTACAAGCCCTGAGATCTCATTTCTAAAGATGGAGTCACGCTCAGCCATTTCTTCAAACAGGTAGGTGAAGAAACTGGTCGCAGAATGTGAGAGAGAGTCGAGGGAAAATTTTCGTGAATGCTGAAAGATAATTCAAATGTTACACTTTGATGCTTCATAAGGTGAGGAAGTCTTTCTTTTATTATATTTTTGGTTATCAGATGATGCCGAATATATATAGTGAAAAATCGATGATGTTGTACTTTTTCTTTTTTTTTTAAATAAAAATACTTGCGTTTTTTCTGCTGGAGAAAAAGGAAAATCGTAGATGATGGCCAAATCCCAGTCCCAGTAAATTGATCGATTTAGCTGGTTGCATGCAGAGGAACTTTACCGATTTCATTGATCTTCTTTACAAACCTAGAGGAAGAGACTTTGCACAAACTGAGTGAAGGCCGAGATCAGGTTTTTGAAGGCATCTATGTTAGACTAACCTTAAAGATTGTTTGAATCGCTTTCCTTCATCTATTAAAATTGGAAACCGTACCAAAAATCGTGGTCAAACGAAAATATATTTACAGAAGCCAAATCCGTGAGATTTTTCTTTACACTCTCCCCATTTAGTTTTCCTTGCCGAAGCCAACCATTTCAATACGTTAAAATAATTAGTAATACATTTAAATCATTCATTGACAAGAATGTGTGCAGAGAGACCCATTTTTATTGGGAATTTAATGCAAGGCTGTTATTATTTATATTGACCATAATAAACCGCAAAGAAGAATCAACCCACGATTTATTTCAATAATTTTCAGTTATGGAAATATTCGAATGTTACTTGGAACTGAAAAAACATGGTGACAGCATGAATAAGACAGTTCGATACCGCGTGTGTGATCTAACGTAGAAGTGATATAACCTGTTTTTCAAAATAAGCTAATGAACATCTATGATTTTTTTTTTTAAACATTTGTCTCATTTATCTATTATAAATATCAGGCATTTCTGTTTAACCTGAAGCGTTTATGCATTAACCAACAGACATAAATATCAGGAATTTCTGTTTAATCCAAAGTTTATGCATTTGGGACGTCCGCTTACTGAATTTATTTCATAAAAACAAAATCATCCTCAGAATATAATTTCATTTGATAATGCAAAAACGCTAATACATTTATATGAGAAGAAAATGTTTATTAATAACAAAATCGGGATGTTTATTAATAAAACATGCCGTCCAGCGAAAATGGTAAAACAAAAACTAAATTGGTGTCCTCCTCATTGTAACATCAACAGGCAAGTTATGAGCAGCATGCTCCCTATCACCATCGCCATTTGTCTCCGAGTCTGTAACTCAAACATCTCCAGGCCGATGTCCATTCCTTCTCCAACGCCATAGCCAGGCTGCTCTTCAAAACCCTCCGACATTTTTACCTTAAAAGAGTATAGAATGGTGAACATGTGAAGAGAACGCATGAACGCCCACTATTTATAGATATTTGGGGGAGGAGGTGCCATTCGTTCCGGTATTGCCACTGCAATTGGGTTTTCAACACGGCTATTTCTCCAAGAAAGCTCGTAACTGGAATTTCCAATTTACGATGATGTTTAGGGTTTTATTTTCATTGTCCTGTACCATCTGATCACATCTCAATAAATAAGTTCACATCTGTAAGCTTGAACATAAAATAAATAAATAAATGACACCGTATCATAAATCTAAAAATAGTAAGTCCACATATGCAAGATTGAATAAAATAAAAATAAAAAAATTAACCAACAACGTATCACCAATCTAGAAATAATAAAAGTCCACAGCTTGAACATAAAATAAATAAATAAATGACAATGTCTCACCAATCTAGAAATAATAAATCCACATTTGCAAGTTTGAACATAAAATAAAGCAATAACTGATAACTTATCACCCATCCTCGTAATTGCATCCCTATAACAACCACCTTACACACTACCACTACTTTGTTAACCAAGCGTTCATTGTAAATGAGATAATTAATTAAATATAAATAAACCCACATTTAGAAACTAGAATATAAATAAATAAATCACAACATATCAGCAATCCAGCTATTTCTTGTTATTTCTCCAATATAACAATTTACACACAACCCATTACTTTGATATTATTGGGCATTTATCTTAAATTATTTCATTATGGTTTTATTTTATGGAAAGGCATCCAGCTCAGCAAGATAAAGATATTATAATGTTTTGTTAAATGTGTATAATATTACGTTCAACGTTAAAACTTGGTCCGATTAAAATAAAATTAAAATTAAATAAGATATAAATATAAAAAAAAATTCAAAATAATAATGAAATTATAATATTTTATTTAACTTTTTAAATCTATAAAAATTAAATTAAATTAAATTAAAATTTTAATTTTAATTTTAATTATAATTAAATAAATTTCTCATTATTACAAAGAATATATTGACAAGTATCTTCTACAACTACTGTTATAATGTGTTTCAATATTTTCTATTGATATATTTTGATGATGATGATGATGATGATGGTTAATGTTCACTGGTCTATCAAACCTAAAGAAAAAAGTTATTTAATTTGATTTAAGATTTTATTCCTATGCTTAAAAAGCTTGGAGAGAAGCCTCCCGAGCTCACTATAATTTTGACATCTTATATATGTTTCAATATTTTCTATTAATATATTTTATGTGTGTTTCAATATTTTCTATTAATATATTTTATGTGTGTTTCAATATTTTCTATTAATATATTTTATGTGTGTTTCAATATTTTCTATTAATATATTTTATACATATTATATTATGTTTCATTATTTTAATGATGGAAATAAAGAATTATTGTGTTTACGTTCAAGAGAAATTTCGATTAAAATTTTAATATTTTAATTTTATTATTATTTAATTAAACAACAAATTATTTATTAAAATTATAGTTTTAAATTTATTAAAAAATATTAATATAAAAATAAATTTAACAATTTTAAATATACATGTTTTTATTATAATTTGTTTTCTTTATGTCTACTAAGATATAAATCTAAAATGATTTTCTTAAATTTTAATAAAAAATATCTCTCATTATATATATATATATATAATATATATATATATATATATATATATATATATATATATATGATAATTTTTATAACTATTTTATTATCACGTAATTATATATTTTAGGTTTATCATGTCTATTATACAGTTTGAGTGGGCCTAATGGTTAAGAGCGTGTGTTTCTTTCTAAAAGATATTAGGTTCAAAACCAAAAAGGGTAAAGTATGTATGCTTTCATAGACTTGGCAGTGAAAATTGTTGCAACAAGGGGTCTCATACACCTTGGTGTCTATTTAAAAACTGGAGTTTAAATTGTTTAATCTGCATAATTCGAACGCCCAAGGGTTTTTCAGATTGAATTCATTTACGTATTCAAAAATGTATTTTAAATTTTATTGTCAGATTTTAGTGAATTCCGTGAAAAAGGCTATTTAGTCTATAAGTTAGACTACAACAATTAATAATTTTAAAATAATTATATTTGTTTTTTTTTTTTTCAATTTGTTTGTTTGTTTTCCTTTTAAATATAATATTGAATATTGTTAAATTTTTTGTACATAGAGTGTAAAGTAGAAAGTGATGGGGTGTTCCATTAAGGCACTCCATGATGTAAAAATATTTGAGCAAAAATATATCCATGCTATAGGTTGATGTGGCCAATGCTAGTTCAATCGCCAATGCCTCTCGATTGTGGCTACTCAAGCTGCAAGCTAGGTGTGTCAATCGTCGAGACTCACATAACCTAACAAAAGAACAAACAAAATATTGTTATATATTTTTACTATGTTTCAAATTATATTTATAAATTTTATTAAAATAACAATTTATATTATTTTTTTATTTAAAAGCTTATAGATGCAATTCAATTGGTAATGGTTGTGTTATAAAATATTATATAAATTATGAGATTTACATTCAAATACCCAAATATAAATCCAACCAAAAAGAAAAAATAAAATAAATTTTTAAATTTTTAAAAATTAATGAATTGAGAAAATAATTAATCATTATTTATAAAAATTTAAAACAATAAAATAAATTAACCTTTTAAAAATACAATTTATTATTATCTTTTTATAATTATTCACTTTTAACTACTACTTATAATGTTTTATTTTTATGTAGTTTAGGAATATTACATCTAAACAAATGTTGTGCACTTTATAACTTACCCTAATTTAATTATATTTATAACTTACCCTGATGTAATTATATTTAACTTACCACGATGTAATTATAACTTTTATGTTCACATAATTTGCTATTGTTAAATTTTTTAAACACGTACTTTTGTAGTTTGGCGATCTCGGGTCTCTACGAACCTCTCTTTTCATTTATGCAATGTTTTAAACACATTACTTCTATGTTTTGTTTTAAACACATTTCCTCTACGGTTTGTACAATTTTTAAACACATAATTTTGTGGTTCGACGGTCGCGAGTCTCTGCGGTCTTAGGTCTCTACGAACCTCTCTTTTAATTTCTACAACATTTTAAACACAAACTCCCAGTTCGGTCTTTCGTAGGCATTGGAAGCATTCCCTACATCGATCACCCTCGATATATTGCCGAAGGTTGTGTTTCTGCAGAGGTCCTTTCATTGTTCATGAAGATCGAGCGATCAATCAAGCAACTGGATTGATTGTTGTTGAAGAAGCCTAGATGGACAAGGTTCCTATACCATACGAAGCACATGATTTCATTTAGGTAGTGCCTTGAACCATTAGCGTTCAACAAGACGGTCCATGTTCAATTGGCGTACAGAGAAATGGAGAATACACAGGATGAAAAAATGAACCAATAGCAAGTGTTATCCTCGATCGTAGGTATATATGTTCCACTTACTCTCCTCTCTCTAATTTTTTACTTCTCATATTTCTAAATACCCCTCTAGAAAAGGGAAAGAGATACCAAGTAAAATTACCCTAGAGAGTGTTTATTAATACATTGAATCTTTAGAAAGATGAAGAGAAGAAGTATAAAACCATTTTAAACTAGAATTAATTACAATGCTTGACAACAACCACAAATCGTTAGAAAATAAAATAATCTCACTCGAGACTGAGCTCCAAGGAATGAAAGGTAGAATTCAAGAAATAAAACATAGTAAACAAGAAATGGTTAAATAAAACCACACTTTGAAAAGTGAGAATAAAAATCTAAAAGAGTAACTGCATAATAACTGAGCCCTAAAAAACACAGAGAATAAATTAGATATTAAACCCATTAAAGAAGAAATAAATAAACTAATTGTACTCAACCATGAGCACCACAAAAGAGCCTTGCACCTTATAATTGATGGTATAGAAGAACAAAACAATGAAGACACATTAGAAATAGTTAAAGGTCAATTAAAGATAAAATCTCAAATTCAAACAACTTATCTCACTAAAGAAATGAGGGTAGAAAAGATACTTGAGCATAAACATAGACTAAACCACATCAAGGTCAGTTGTAGTGACCACAAATTAGACATACTTAGGAAATCCCCAAGTCTAAAAGGAACGGGAATATTTATAAATGAAGATATGATTCTAGAAGACCAAGTTGAACTTCGGAAAGAATTCCAAAAGGTCAAGGAGGCAAGGAAATAAGGGAAATGGGAAATCATTAGGAATTGAAACTTTATTATTAGAGATAGAGTCCCAAACACGAGTGATAAATAGGTAATAGCATCACTCTGAATCCTCTTCTAGAATTGTCATGGTTTTCCATGATGTAAAGGTCCTATGTTAAGTTGGATCCTGAGTGATATTGATCTTATTCTTTTAGTAGAAACTTGGGAACATGATGAATCTAGAAAATGTGTATATATGGTTTGTGCTTATGGCACATATATATTAACATAACAAATTCATTTTAATTCCAATGTTGATAATCTAACTTTAGAGTTCAGGTGAAATACCTTTGCATTTTATTACAACCAAAAGGTATTAAAGATAGCCATCAGCTCAACCATATGTCAACTGGGATCTAACAACCATACCATATAACATGGTCGAAAACCCATTGGACCGGTGAATGCTCATATGGTTGAACCATTAAACGTATATGCCAACTCCCTCCTACCAATATATCATATGGTTTAAATGATATGGTTCGACGCATTGCAATAATATATATTTGGCATATCATTTAACAAAACTTCTAACCATATTTGACAGTGGAAACACATTGTAAATCATGGCATATTGCAACTTGTGACATGCAATATTGTTTCAACAAATACCAACTCTGTGCCAATCAAATTCGTGTTATATGTGGTATGCTAACTTCGCGCCACACAATTCCACGCCAATTGTTGACATATAATATAACACATACTTAATGGAAAATACTATGTGGCACATAGCACACCGGAGGATATGGCATATACGTTTAACCAATGTTAAAAAGTATATCGTATAGTTTGAACTGCATGTTAAAACAAATTGTGGCATTATTTGTAACCACTCTGGCGGATATGTGATGTTGATTTATGCCATGCTAACTTTGGTGCCCTATCTCGTAGCGTGACAAATGACAAACTCCACACACCAATCCATATTTACCATATGGTTGCACAAACTTAACTCTACTGATGTATCGAACCCTCGTGGAAGAACATTATAAAACAAAATTAAACATAGCATTAATTCAACCTCTGCCATATCTCTTTGACTATGTTTTGAGTTGGGAAAGGAGACTCCACTATGTTTGAAAGCGTCGATGAACATATCCTTTGGGATTGTTGGAGCTTCCAAGTGTGGTAGGCTCCACCAACCCTTACCCCACAATGCAATATACAACATTTAAATACAAAATATGTGCCTATTTATATTAAATACAATTCAATGGCATGTTGGTAAAGTTTTTTGTTGATGTAATAGAGGTCGCGGGTTCGACCCTCGACCCTGCCAATTTGACCTCTGACCTATTGACTTTGACTGCCACTTGTGTTTAATTTTACCACCACGTATCCCACTATGGAGGTGTCACCTGGCCTATAAGGTCCATTTTTTTTTTTTACCCATTTTCCATAAAGTTCATCGTGTGTTTTCTCCTTCATCCAGAGGCCATTTTCGAAAATGAAAATTCTCTTGGAATCAGTGTGACGAGCTCTTTGACTTGGAATTGATTTTATTTGCATCTGAGACTGAAAAATTCTGAGCATGTCGGGAACTTGTTGCTATCCATGACCATCCTAGTCGCAAAAATTACGGAAAAACTATGACTAGACATAGCTTATGACCATCTTGGTCTCAAAAATTACATAGCCAGTATGACTAAACTCAATCAATATCCATTTGGATCATATCCCCCAACTAAAAGACTTTTGGTCCACCAAATTTTTTTTACAATAAGGAATTTTATTACATCAATCATCGGTACATAAACTATCTAAACCTTTTTCCTTTTTTTTAGAGTGTAAGCTTTTGTGATCCATATCTAATTTAATCAGAAATCTTCCGGAAAATCACATAATCATTTGAGAAATGACACGTTTCGAACTACTTAGTGTAGTTCATCATCGGGAGAATGGTGGTTGTGCTGATCTACATCCATCAATAAATATAATTCAGAAATGCAACGATTGGGTCAAAAGTTCAAATATAAATTATTGAAATTGAATGTTGATAAATTAAAATATTATATTCAATATAGTTAAATAGAATAAATAAATAACTAATTAAATAAATAAGATTTAAAAATAAAAATAAAATTATATGCATCATGGATTAATTTACATATTATAATTTTTTTACTAACCTTAGTTAAATTAAAAATTTATTTTTTTCCAACTTAACTGACTAAATCTTATAATAATCTCTTTATATTCTATTACATTGATTTCTTATTTATATATTATTATATTTTCTGAGTGTGCTTGTTTGTTAAATTTTATTCTTTTTATTCTTCTTCTTTGTTATGATTTTTCTAATTTTAGTATATACATACTATTTTATTTTATTTTTTAATTTTTATTTATTTAATTAGTTATTTATTCATTTATTTATTCTATTTAACTATATTGACTATAATATTTTAATTTATCAACGTTCAATTTCATTAATTTATATTTTAATTTTTGACCTGACCGTAGCATTTCTGAATTATATTTATTGACGAATGTAGATCAGCACAACCACCATTATCTAAACCTTATTACAAATTCTACAAGACTTACCAATGTGATGACAAATCACAGACACACAATTAAACGTAAGGCATGAAATTTGCCCAATTTTAAGTAAGCAATTTATCTAAAGACTTACATTCTTCCTTGCCAAGTTTCTTTGCTTCACCTTATCCTGATTGTGATGTTGTCAATTCACATGGTATCATTGGACATGTTATCTTTGAATGTCATTTCAGTTACATTGTGAACAAAATATTTCTCCTGAATCTACAATGGTCGCGCTTTTGCTCAATTTCTCTCATCTTTGTTTTGATGGTGTCAAGTCCTTCCCTCACTGTATCAAAGTATTTCTTAGACTTTTATTTACCTATAGTGTTGCTTCATCCTTCCGTGGACTACTGCTTTTAGCATGCACCTTCTTGTTTTAAACCTTCTACTTCCAGCATTTAGCTACACAATGGTTGTTACTTCCACAGAAAGTACATGGATATATCCTTTTAACAATCTTCATAATAAAATTTTGATTGAAATATTAACTTTCTCAATCACTGCTAGAATGACTTGTCTACTTACCTTTACGATCTTGTAGCTTTTTCGGCATTTGCTCAAGATGTAATGACCAACATCGATCTGCTATGTGGCCTTTCTTTCCACAATAGTCATGTGTTGATTGGTCAAATCCCAATCCTTCGTATTGGGGTATTTTTTGAATTGATATTGGTTGGATTTTGCCTTGGCCATGCTTTCCAAGGCCTTTACCTTATTGATATCCCATTTTTTTCATCAACTTCATACCAATTCCTTTGGTATTTTTTTTCGAAATTTCCAATCTCATGATCTCTTGAAGCCTCTTCCTTCTCTGTGTCCAAATCGTTTTCATGAGATGCTGGTACATACGAAATTTCCTCAGAAGGTGAGGAAAAAGTACCAATCGCTTCTTCCATTGATTGTGCTTTTGAAGTATCAGATGGAGATGAATTGTCTTCATCCAACTAATGAAGTGGATATACTTCATTGTCTCCAAAAATGGATGGACTTTGATCTGAGAGACTTCCCTTCTTTTTATCTCCCTACATGGCTTCTATCTTCACTTGTAGTCTTTGTTTCTCTTCCTCCAAAGCTTGTACCATAATTCGCAATGTAGTGTTCTCTTGTCGATATTGCTAATTGAATTCTTCCCATTCTTGCAACCGAATCTACTTCATGCTTCTACCCATCCTTGCAATCTGGTCTGAACCTTCTCTAATAAACAAAAATGATTTGAAAATGGAAGATCATCCTCTAACACTTTTCAAGCTTCAAAATGGGTCTTCAAAAAAACCTTCTTGTTTGGTGCTCCTTCATGCATCAATTATTTATCATGTGAAATTTAATTATAATAAACATAACACATATATTTCATGTAGACATCAAGAAGAGAAAACAAAATTTTGATGACAGATTTCACCCCTCCTGGGCTACATCTCCAAACCCTGCTCAAAATGCTAGGCCACTCATATTTCAGTGTTAAAAATGAGGTACATAAATATTTTGATTACAATGTGGCTATTTCCCCTTCAAGGAAATGTTCTTTTGCAGAGAACCCTCACAAAACAGCATGACATCTTTCAATCACTGTGTCAACTTCAGCAATACAAGGACCCTAGACCTCAACTAAAAATGAGCATACATACAACAATAAGGACATAATTTAGACTTCTCTCAACTTGACATAGAGAGAGAAATGTCCATGAACTGAATTCTGCAAGTATTGGATACCACAAATCATAAACAGACTCTGCCAGTGTGTCTGAAGCGCATCAAAACCCTTGTTTTGGTTCTTAAAATGCTCAATTTGGCTTATGTATGACTTTGAAATGTCCAATACAAATTATCCTCTCACCTCACCACTTCTTCTTCAGATTGCGCAATGGCACAACACCCACTTTCCTCCATTTGGTGCATTGGCAATACATTTTATAATGTTTTTAAACTCAATTTAGAGTTTGGTGTAACAATATTTCTATCTATTGATGGTTTGAAATGTATCGGCAACAGTAGGGGATCTCCTCGGTGCATAATCCCAATTAGACTCTACATCATTTGGTTTGAGGATCCCATCGGGTATGTAGGCTCGGTTATTGTTAATTGGTGGAGATGGTTTTCAGACAGGGAGGGGACTCATTGAGAGGAGAATGCATAGATGTTGAACAGACACAGGTCAGTGATTGACAAACCACCTATGAAACATGACACCATGAATAGTAAAGTATATTTCAAAGCATGAAACTCGAAAAAAGCATTGTTAGCAAAACTTTTACCAAGATCATATATATAACAATGTTACTTAACAAATGGGAACATAGTTCGCAATGGCTAAGTAGTTTACTTATAACCTATGCAAATTCCAATTATGATTTAAATAAAATATCAAAAAAGCAGTTCATTGACATATCTTTCATTTTAGAGCATCATATACCATCCACATGTTGCAAGAAAACTCGTAACACAAGAGAATACATGAGTGGAAAGGTGCACCAATACTCAAAGAAGCATTCATTTAGTGGAAGAGATAATATTCACAACACAATCACACAAGAGACTTCTGTTGGATTCAATATGAGATCCAATAGCACTTCTTGTATTGCACAAAACACAAACATTCAATAAGCACAATATATATCTCTCCAAAGTCCCAAAACAAAAAAATTTCCTTTACAATATCACTTGCGCATGTACATATAGGTCAAGATGACCCTTGAGTTGCCCATGGCCCTTGGCCTTCCCTTGACTCTTGGGTTGACTTGCGACCAAGGTTTCTTGTGACCTAGGGACTACTGTTACCCATGGACAATTGCGATCTACGATTGATTGCAACCTACGGTTGATTGCGACCTATCGAATCCATCATGTTTCTCTTGAGATCTGGTTCAGTTTCCCCTAAGCTATTGTGCAACTAAAATGAGATGGTCTATTACATGCATCAAACTTATGCTAATGATCTTTGTTATCCCCCTAATTTTCTCTCTTTTTTCCATTTTCCCCTTCCTAAATCATAACCATTTACCTTTGTTTTACATCTTTTATGCACCCTCATCTTGCACTAGTCCAAGCACGGTGACATATTTCGTATAAAATTTATTTTTCATATTTTTAATTCAATTTAGCATTTATTAATTATTTATTACATGATTTCTTACTTTTAATCACTCTTCGTAACTTATCGATATATCCAATGTTTATTTAGTAGTTAAAGTACTTACCATGACCACTGATCCTAGTGTAGGATCGAATCTTGCACCGTTGTCAGCACAACAAAACCTTGCAGCAGATCTGCACCTCCTCGATCACTGCCTCATTTCGAGCAAATTTTGGCCACGACAACAAAGATCGACTCAAAGACAACTAAGGCTGAATCTGCGAAAGATGAAAGCTAGAGATTGGCTACGGCCAGTTTGCTAACCATCTAATCTTGAAGGCCAAAAAGCTAAATCCTGTGTTTGGTTATGTAATCGGTTAAATGATCTATTTTGGCCTTTGGCCAAAGATCTGTATAATGTAGAATGTAAATAGTACTAAGGGGGAAGATTTTGATAGTAAAAGGAACAGAGACATAGCCAGAGAGGCAGTAGCAAGTTGCTGTATTTTCTTATCGCCCGAATCTAGGCTGGACGATGTATTAATATATGTGCTTGCCTCAGTGAATTAATAAAAGGGAGCTTTGCCTCATGCTTCACAAAATTGTGTTTCTACATTTGAGCTGATGAATTGATTAAAGTACTGAGCAGCGTTATTATTTAAAAGGGAAATGCGCTGGTTGGCTAGGGCCCAGCCAACCCAGCACATTTACCCTATTTCCTGTTTTCCTGTAATTTGTGTTTACATTGTCAAGTGTGATTTAATTTTAAGCACATGCATTGTTGTCTGAGTGAAAGCGGATCCGTTGTGTGAAGTAGATAAATTTCCTTTCCTGCACTTTATTTCAGATTGGTTTTCCTCCGCCTAGTCCAAGCAGGAAAAATAACCCCGCACTAGTGCACGTCGGTGTGATATTTCCTTTTCTACAATTCTATTTGATTGGTTTTCCCAGCCTGGTCCAACCAGGAGAAATGAACCTACACCAGTGCATGTTGGTGTGATGTTGCAAACTTTCTTAGTCTACTTCCCGCAATCTTCTTTCTTTCATTAAATGCTTGTGACAGGATAAATGTATATTGATTGTTTCTTTATTCTTGCACTCTGTTAAGATCAGAAACATTCACTTTTTTTACTTGTGAAATTCGATTTAACAGTATAATAACACTTGCAATAATTAAGCACTCATTTTAAGAATTAAATGCCAAGTGCAGGAAGCTCTGATCTAGTGCAAGAACTAGTTTCTTGCCACGAGATCTAGGTGCTTTGAACCTGGAAAAGTTCAATCCCTTGCATGAAGTAAAAAGGCCTTAGTAAAGACACCATTTCTACCTTCTGCATAAATCTTTGTTCCTACACTAGTGCAAGCATATTGCGATAGTGTAGGACAGATTAGTGCAAGAAGGAAATCTGTACAAGAGCAGGTTTAAGGACCCATCTGATGAGACTGCTAAGTGTCTCTGCTAAAGAAAAACACACACTCAGTAGTTAAACAATAATTAGCTAGAGTGATTTCCCCTTTTTATCTTTAATTCCCTCTTGCAAATGCATTCTTTCTTGTTCCAGTCTTAGATTATTTTGATGGTTCAAGTTTCCTTTTTTTAATTTGATTCTGTAATATTTCCTTTAAGGAAAGTAGGGATTTAAATTAGGAATATTCATACCATCTCTGGCATTGCCTGTGCTTTTTCTCTAATTTTATGGATCCCCCGGGTTGAAAAATTAAGTGTTGAGGAGTTTGCTTAGGTGTAATTCCTGCATCCAAAATTTTGGCGCCGTTGCCGAGGAGGCGATTTGATTTGGTAAGAACTTCCTGATTATACAATAGAGGCAATTTTCCTTTATTTTTTCAGTATTTTTTGGAAAAGCTTCTTTGAAGGAATTTTACTGGTGTTAATTTACTTCTGAAGCATTTTTTAGAAGTTGTTTGTTATTTTTCTTTCTTTTTCTCTTTTGAAATGAATGCCTAGAAAAGGTAAGGGTTCAAATCCCACTAAGGGATGAAATAATTCTGAAAAAAATTCTCATATTGGGTCTCCTTCTATAAGCAGGAAGCCCAATCCAATTCAAACCCATCACGCAGGAACAATCCACCTAGATTCTGGTGACAACAGCTCAGGTGTGGATCAGCCTGTTGAGATCAGTACAAGTAAAAGGGAAACAATGGTGAGCCAAGAAGATCATTTGGAAGGGATTGGTGACAACCAGGTAAGTGAAGAACAATCCACTTTTGTGTTTCCAATTGTGGATCCTGATACTGTGACACAAATGAAGAATATTCCACCATCAGTTCTCCCTCATTTCCATGGTAAAGTTCATGAATATCTTGACTCTTTTCTATTCGATTTTGATATTCTGTGTAGAATTTATGATTATTCAACTGATGCTCAGAAGTTAATATTATTTCTTTTACTCTCAAGGACTCAGCTCTACGCTGGTTTATGGGGTTAGGAGGAAACACTATAACCTCTTGGGATCAGCTGAAGAGAGTGTTTTTGTCTAAATATCAAGAATATTGCAAAACTCGGGACATGCAGGATGAAATTTTTACAATCATACAGGACGATGATGAAACTCTTGAATATTACCTAGAAAGGTTTCTGTATATTTTACAAAGGTCGAAACTTAAGTTTGATCCCAGTACTATTAGAAAATTTTTCTTAAGAGGACTTACTGATAATGCTAGAAATAATTTGAATCTGTTAGGACAAGGTGATATTTCTCAGCAAAATTTTGAACAAATTTGTGAATTATGCAGGAAATTTTCAAGAAATCAGTATAGATCCGATAGAGGAACTCGAAATAGAAATAGAAAAACTGAACCTACTGATGCTATGAATATTGGACTAGAAAATAAAATGGAAAACATGAAAATTGATATAATAAATACTGTTACCAAACAGTTAGACTCTTTAAAATTTCATCAAAAACTCATGAAGGAACAAGAGTCATTATGTATTTTCTATCCTAAATGTAGAGACAAGCATCCTCCTAAAGAGTGTCCTCTTAATTTGAAAGAAACTAATAAGTGAGCTATCTTTGCAGAAGATCATGTCACAGAAAAATGTCCCTCTATACCAGGACTCAAAGCTGTATTTACAGGGGGATAGCCTGAAGCTGAATACTTGTATGATATGGGAGTAAGAAGGAATTATCCTCATGTAGGTACAGGTATGGCTCAAGAATTTTCTCCACACTATCTTGGTTATAATTCACATGCATATTCTTATCCTAACACTAATCATCAGTGGCAGTATGGGAATCAATATCAGCATGGGCAACCTTCTCAACCATGGAAACAAGGTTGGAGAGGGCCAACTCATTCTCCATATTCCTACCAGCCACCTATGCAGTCATATCCATCTACGCATACACCTTATTCAATGCCTCAACTTCTGAGTCAGTCTACTCCACTGTTTCCTTTACCTCCACCCTTTCGACCTCCTCAATTTCCTGCTCAACCTATGCCCAATCTTAACAATAATAAAGTAGTGCAAATGATCTATGTAACAAACCCACCTTTACCATTCAAGTACTAGTCTATTCCAGTTGGGGTTCATGATATTCAGTTAAGATTGGGAAGGACTGTAACATCAGAAAATCAGAAGCAACCTATTATAGTGATTGTCGAAGAGAAAGGGGAAGAGGAAACTCTTAACCATTCTCCAAAAGTTGTCACTAAGCAGCGCTTACCCTCTAAATTATTTCCATCTTCTTCCAACCAGCCTCCCTTCCTAGAGAGGCTAGCAGTGGAAAGAAGTGAGCCTATTTCTGAGACTAGTTTGGCATTTGAGATTTGGAATATTTTCATTAAGATACCTTTAATTCAAGCCATTAAAGAGATCCCCATTTGTATTAAGATTATTAAGGAACTCTGTCTCAAGAAACCTGGGAGGAAGAGAGTGGAACCCCAACCCATTCAATTTGTTGGTAGGGCAGTAGAGTTGATGACGGGATGTGTGTCTATGGAAAAATATACTGATCCCGGAAACCCTATTGTCTTAGTTCAAATTGATAATGTCCTGGTCTCAATTAATTAGACCTGGGGGCAGCCATTAATGTCATGTCTAAGAAAACCATGGATCAACTTTAGTTATCTCATCTTCGCCCTATTCCCACTGTGCTTGAATTAGCAGATAGATCTAAAATTAAGCCAGAAGGAGTATTGGATGATGTGATCATCTGATTAGATTCTTGGGAATATCCTGTTGATTTCATTGTTCTTTAGCCGAAGAACCTAGTAGGAGGACACCCCTTGATCTTGGGTCAACCATGGCTTGCTACGGCCGATGCATATATTGGATGTCATTCCGGTGATATGTATATTTCGCATGGAGATTCTAGGAAGAAATTTACCTTATACCCCCCCTGCCAGATCCATTCAGGACCTTCGAGATACTTTATGGTTGGATCAAAGCAGTGATCAGGAGACTTAGCCCATTTCCCTTATCCATCATTATACTGGGTCTTCACAAGAAGATGAGATTCAAGATTTCCTGAATAATCTAGACACTATGCCTAATTTTGAGCCATTGAGCCAGATTTTTAGCCTAGACTTTCAAGATAATCATGGTTGTCATTCCTTTGTACCGCTACATTTGACCACTCCCTTGAGTAATCCTGAGCCTAATACTACTCTTGTTGAGATTAACCCTAGTAAATCCTTGCATATTAGTTCATATTTGGACTCATCTCAGTAGGAGTAGCTTGTGAATTTGTTGCAAAACCATCTTAGTGCCTTTGCTTGGGGCCATGAAAATATTAATGGTATCCCTCCTGAAACTTGTACACATCATATCCATATTCATGAAGGAACCCGACCTGTCTGACAACCCCAAAGGTGAATGAAACTAGATCTAAGAGATATTGTGAAAGAAGAAGTATAGAAACTCTTGGATGTCAGTTTTATCTATCCTATTTCCAACAGTCAGTGGGTCTCTCCATTAGTGCTAGTACCTAATAAATATGGAAGATGGTGTATTTGTACTGATTATCAATAATTAAACAAAGCCACTCTCAAAGATTACTTTCCTCTTCCTTTCATTGACCAGGTGCTTGATACCCTTGCAGGAAAGAAATATTTTTCCTTTTTGGATGGCTTCAGTGGCTATAACTAGATACAGATTGCATGCGAAGATCAGGATAAAACTACTTTTACATGTCCATGGGGTACATTTTCTTATAAAGTGCTTCCATTTGTTTTATGTAATGCCCTGGCTACCTTTCAAAGGGCAGTCCTGGCCATTTTTGCTGATTTGGAATTTGCAGAAACCTATATGGATTAATTTTCTGTGTTTGGTGATTCTTTTCAGGAAGCTCTCAAAAATCTGGAGAAAGTACTTCTTCATTGTCAAGAAGCCCATCTCGCCTTGAGTGAAAAGAAATGTAGATAAATGTGCAAAGCATGAGTGGTACTTGGCCATTTGATTTCTGGTAAAGGTATCCAGGTCGATCTGGCAAAGACTGAAATCATTCTGCATCTTCCTGCACCCAAAACTCAAATGGAAGTAAGAGGTTTTTTAGGATATTCTGGTTACTATAGAAGATTCATTGAAAATTTTTCTAAGATAGATGCCCCTCTTTTCCAACTTATAGCTAAGGATAGTGAATTTTCTCGGTCCATAGCTTGCCAACAGTCTTTTGAAACATTGAAGGAAAATTTGGTACAAGCACCAGTTTTGAGAGGTCCTAATTGGTCCCTGCCTTTTCACATTTCCTCTAATGATTCAAATTTGGCTATTGGTGCAGCTTTAGGACAAGAGGAAAATAGAAAATCCTATGCTATTTATTATATTAGTAAGAATTTGTCCTCTGCTGAATTAAACTATACAGTTACAGAGAAAGAGTTTTTAGCTGTAATTTTTGCAATTAATAATTTTAGGCACTACATTATAGGATATGAAGTATTTGTACATACTGATCATTCCGCGATTAAATATTTGATGAACAAACCATTGACTAGTGGTAGAGTGACCAGGTGGTTGCTATTTTTGCAGGAATTTAATGTTACTATTGCTGATAGACCAGGAAAATATAATGTTGTAGCAGATTTTCTTTCTATATTGGATAATCCTGGTGAAGCAACTCATGTTAATGATGATCTTCCTGATGAACATCTGTTGGCGAGAAGTCAGGTCTCGCGGACAAGACCCAGGTTCAAGAGTTGTGGCCAACAAAGGGGTCCGGTGTAGTCTAGGAACACGTCGGCATTTTCACCCTGCTCTGGAGAGCAGTGCGTCTCACCCGAGGCGTGCCGCAACCACATGCAGAAGGGGATGAGATCAATGGCAAGGAACAAACCCGCAACTAATGAAGGGCAGTGCATCCATTACATATACCGAGTTATATACGCAAGATCACTTAATAAGCATTCAGACATTCACAAATAAAATTTTAAACCAGCAGAAACACATTATAAGCACATGGACATCTTATTTAGACAGCAATCTCTCATTGTATCAATCTCTTGGCAGAACACATGATTACATGGCATTCCCACAAATAGCTACAAATCTGATACAGATGGGTTTCAGAACAGAAAGGTAGAATAGAGAAGATAAGAAACCATATGAAGAACATGCATGAATCCTCCACAGCTGCTCTGTGCATCTTTTCCTGTCTCGAGCCTCGCAACCTCTTCAGCATCTATTCAACATTCTACCTCTTCTTTTCAGGCGGGTGACTGTTATTTATTCACCCGCGCTCGCGACTATCGGTTCCTCTGTGGCTTTACTTCGGCTTCTCCTGGCTTCTCCCCTGTTATCTGCGTGTTCCACTTCCTGTCTTCTGCTGTGTTTCCTTCATCTGCACTTGTCCCTGTTCTATCTCCAGCTATCGAGTGCTTCCGCGCCATCTTGGTAGCTCCGTGACTCCTGGTAGTTGCGGCGCGGTCGCGGTTGCCATGTGTATTTATTCCGCAACTCAAAAAGGGTCAAAGTTCAAAAATTTCTTAGCCAAGATTTCAAAACTAAACAAAAACAAGGGCCCCAACAAGCCCCGACCACAATTCCTTGACTCGTCCGCGAGTCAATCACAAATAACAGTTTCTACTTCCATTGCCCCGCTGGCACCCGTGCTCTGTTCTGCTGTGCCTTCACCCTGCGCCCTTTCCTGTTGTGCTCCGCCACTTGGTTGTTCAAATAAGGGCCCCAACTCTGGGACCCGGCAAAGCGCTGTATCTCAAAGCTCGGTGAAGGCCGCCACCGCTTGCTGCCATGCCTGCACAAGCAAGTCGGCTTCTTGAGAGATCCGGGTGGCGGCGGCTTCGTCTATAGTTGTCAGGGCAGCCCCGAACAGCGTGGCAAGATGGGCTTCGGCCTTGGCATCCAGCTGTTGCATGGCGTCAGCATTGGCGCGAAGGGGCGGACGAATTTCCCGGAGGACATGTTTGGCCGCAACCGAGTCGGCCTCAGTCTGTTGCAGTTGAAGTTCGAGCTTGTCCGCCTGGGCATAGAGCTGATCTAACCTTGCTAGGTCCACGGTCGCCTGAATGTCACGGGAAATTTGTTGCAGCTGGGCAGCGATAGGCTGCGTCTTGACAGTTAGCGCGAGTGAGCACTCCTGCAGACTTCGCAGAAGGGAAGAAGCCGCGGCTGCAGTGGAATGGAGAGTTGCTTGCATACTAACTGCCTACGTCTGCTTGGTAGTCACCTGTTCTGAATGGACACTGGGTGGATCTGGAAGGGTAGGCCGTGCGGCTAACGCCGCTTGGAGTTCCTGGTTCTCCCTACAAACAACAGTGAAAACAGTCCTGAAGTGGTGAGCCTGGAGTGCTATACTGTTCTCCGCTATATCGGCAGGAAGTGGGGCATAATGACTCTTGCAGCGGGCCATACGTTGGATAACGCCTGAATAGCAATGTTGACCTGCTCCTGGAGGTTGGTCTTCTCCCTAGTCAGCTGATTGCGCTGTTCAGTAAGCGCCGTGATCTGATTACGCTGCTCGGTACACCGCTGCTGCAGCTCTATGTGAATCTGCTCGGCCTTGAGGGCCGCTCGCTGAATGAGTAGGTATAGCTGTGCTGGACTCCATGGTTCTGCATTGGTCGTGCTGGGTGTGCCCTGCTCCGGCACCCGCTCCTGCGAAGGTTGGTTGCTGGCCACTGGTCGGCTTGAAGTCTCTGGAGGATGGACCGGCGTCTGCTGCTGCACTGAAGTGGTCATCTCGGACTCCAGCCGGTCTTGCTGCGTGGTCTGCTCTGGGGGAGGCGCAGCCGAATCAGCCCCACCATTCGTGAGCCTGGTAGATATAGTAGCAGGAGGGTCCTGGGCCGTGGCCACGGGGTCAACCAGCGGTACCACGGCTGCAGTACTGGAGGTGACTTCCACCCCGTGGTCACCTCCGAAAAGTTCCCGGATAAGAGAATTCACATGTTGGTCGATGAATTGATGTGGGTTGAGAAGCAAGGTGTGGTCGGCGTGATCAGTGGGACGGAGTGAAAGAAGTGTGAGGGAGGCGAAGGTTGAGGAACTCTGACGGATCGATCAGAGGTTCCTCCGGAATCAAAGTCGTTGTGGGTGGAGTGGCTGGTGGATCATCGTCAGTAAGATCCACCACTGGATCTGTGACAGCAATGCGGGCCCTCTTGGATGGAGGTGGGTCTGATGAATCGGGTTCGGGGCCCGGTTCGCCCATTGGTGTGATGATAGGGGTGGCCGAGGTGAACAGGTTAGTGGGGATGGGAGAAATGAGGGGGGCAGTATTGGAGGGAACATGAGACCGACTGATATGAAATTCAGCAAAGGAGGGAAATATAGGGGCACCACTTGAAGCAACTTGGGTGGCCACGTTAAGTCGTCGTACCTGGTCATTGAGGTGCTCGACGATCGGGACCAGCGATTTGGGCAGGTCCGGTGCAGTCTCAGCTGCATCTTGGGGAGGTTCCGCCACAACTTGGGTGGTCACGTTAAGTCATCGTACCTGGTCATTGAGGTGCTCGACGATCGGGACCAGCGATTCGGGCAGGTCCAGTGCGGTCTCAGCTGCATCTTGGGGAGGTTCCGCCGCAACCTGTGAGGACCCCGCTGCGCCAGTCGCGGAAGGGCGCTGTGCCGGCAGCATCCGATCAAAGTTATAGCGGGTGATCCCATCGCGGACGTGCTTGACGACACCCGGCCACGCAGAGACCTCACGGTGAAAGATGTCGTCATTCAGCTGGAACCAGAGGGGCGCCATGTGAAAGGTGGTGTCCGACATGCAAGTTGGCCGGAGGAAGGTGTGCCTGTGGCTGACCCCAAACCACACCTACTCACTGTACTCGTCCAACAAGTGCCTGGGCACCCGTTGCTGGTTGGTCACCACATCTGTCATCATCCCATACCACGCCCGAAACGCCTCCGCGTTCACCTGTTTGGTACTGGGATCCATGGACACCTGCCAGGGGGTGTATTTCATCGTGAGAGGCTGGCTCGCGGTCATCTCCGCCAGCATCCGGACAGGAGGAAGGTGCCATTTCCACATGGCGAAAGCTAAAATCAAGTAGCCATAAATGAAACTAGTGGTACGCTTGTAGTTTTCTTCGCAGGCCGCGAAGAGTTCCTTCAACACGAAAGAGCACCAATTCAACTTGGCGCCCCGGGTGCAGTGCTCTGCAATGGAAATTGTGTCCAGGGTGCATTCTCCCTTCGTGTAGTGGCGCATCGTCTTGCTAGCGATCAGGTAGCAAGCAAACCGGATTTCTGGTTTGTTGATCAAGTCAATTTTGGCACCTTTGCCACCCCGGCGAGTGCCATACTTGGTGTACAGGTCTGAGTCACCCGACTTTCGGGCGCGCTTGGAGGATGTTTGGCCAGCAGCAGAGACATCTGCACCGTTTAGAGATAGCCCTGTAAGCCGATGAATGTCTTCGGCATGAATTGGAATTTCTTCATTGAGCCACAGGGACCCGTTCTGTATCCGACTGAGAAGGAACCGGGTGCATTGCAGAGCCGGTCCCGTAGTTCCGAAAACTGGAAGAGTCCTCAAATGCATCAAGGATGAATGCTGTAGGCCCCTGAATTCTGGTCGCATCCGACTGTTGGAGCTGCTGCCTGGCGTATAATGGTGCTCCATGTAAGTCTGCCAATGGAGGTGGGGGTATTCAGAAGGGTCGGACAGGTTGGCGTCCATACATACTGCATTGTCATACTTGCCAACGAGCGACTCTACGCGATGAATTCAGCTATCCAGTACTGGTTCGGGGATGGATAGGAGAGCCCTCGGCATCCTGGCGCGGCGCTGGTAAACTTGGAGGATTCGTCTGGAGTTTCCTTCTGGGTGCGGTGCGCTTCGATGCTGCAAATGCTATGGAGTCACTGCAACTTCCAAATTGAACTGGCTCGTCATTCTCGTGCTGTTGATCTTCATGCAAATTATGTCCTCCGCTGGCACGAGCGGAGTTGATGAGACTCCATAACGGCAATTAATTCTTGCTATCCTTCGAGGCTGCGATAATCGTGCGATCAATCGCGTGCCTGTATGTAATCTGACAGTTGCTGACGGCGTCATGGGAAGATGGGCGGAGGCGATGGCTGAGGGAACTGCGGGTGATGGAAAATGATTACAGTACGATTACTGTCTACTCATGGCAATTTATGAAGCAAATCTGAGCAATCCTATGGACTGACAAAAGGACTGACGGAAATGACCCGGACTGACACTGGCACGGGGATGGATCCTACGCGAATGACACGCTGGACTGGCGCCGCGACACGCTGGACTGGTCCGCCCCGACCACAGTCGGTTGCGGTGAGGTAACCACAACTGACCAATTATTTGACAGACTGCCTATGAACGGAAAAGACTCCCTACGCTCATCCCGGTTGCGGGAGAGTTATTCGACTAAGCTACTCTACGGGTTCTCTCGGTTGCGAGAGTTATTGATGAAAAGTGAAAGGTACCTACTCCTGGTAGGGTTTCAGGAGTGCGCCATTCACCCATCCAGGAAGAACTGTACCGTCCAGCTGTGCCAACCGAACGGCTCCTGAGTCACGGATCTCGATGACAAAGTACGGTCCCAACCAGTGCATCTGGAGCTTGCCTGGAAACTTCTGGAACCGGCTGTCATATAAGAGAACTTTGCCGCCAACTTGGAAGGCTTTGGTTTTGATGTGGCGGTCGTGCCACGCTTTCTGCCTGGCCTTCTGAACCTTCTGGTGGAATTCCGCGAGGAATCGGGCCTCATCCAGCTCCTGTAGCTCCTGGAGGCGTTCCCGAAGTGATGCCTCTTCTGAGAATTGAAGGGACGTTGCGATCAAAAGACTGGGTACCGTGAACTCGGCGGGAATCACAGCTTCCCAGCCATACACCAACTGGGATGGTGTCTGGTTGGTCAAACGTTTCACTGTGGTCCGGTAGGCCCATAAGGCCGCTGAGAGGCGCTCGTCCCAATCGTCGCGCTGAGCGTTGCAGATTTTAGTCAAGCCCTTCTCAAGAATCTTGTTGAAGGCTTCCACCGTACCATTAGCCTGTGGGTGGTATGGGCTGCTTTTATGATGCTGAATCATAAATGTGTCCAGTAGTGACTTGACCGTGGCATTAATGAAATGCGTACCCTGATCGCTGGTTAAGCTCCGTGGGCAGCCAAAGCGGCTGATGATGTGTTCAAAAATGAACCGGGCAGCGGTCTCTGCCGAGCAGTCGCGTACCGCTGCTGCCTCAGCCCACCGTGTGAGGTAATCCGTGGTGGTAATGATGTACCGGGCCTTGGAATGTCGAGCGATTGGTGCGATGGGACCTACGAAATCCACAGCCCACTTTTCAAACGGCCGCAACACATGCACTGGGTGTAGCGGGAGCTCGTCCCTGTGCGAAGGCCTTCCCATCCGCTGGCAAACATCGCAACGCTTCACATAGGCCTTACAGTCAGCATGTACCGTCGGCCACCACAGGCCAGCTTGAAGCACCTTCCTTGCGGTGGGTTTCGCACCCACATTCCCTCCCGAAACACCACTGTGACATTCCCACATCACTACTTCCCGTTCATGGTCGAGAACACACCTGCGCAACACCTCATCAAGCCCCAATTTGTACAGCTGCCCCACGATCAATTGGTAGTCGGCCGCCGGGACAACCAGGTGGCGTTTCTGAAGCGGGGTGTAATCCTGAGGGCACTGTCCCGTGGTCAGATAAGTGGCAATGTCAGCCAGGTAATCTGGTACTGCTTCAACTCGGAAGAGGTCAGCATCCGGTAGCTGATCGTCCAACGGGCCTTCATTCTCTCCCATCTCCAACCTGGATAAATGATCGGGACCAACATTCAACCTGCCAGGCTTGACAATCAACTCAAACATAAATTCCTGGAAAAGAAGTAGCCAACGACAGATTCGTCCTTCCAACACAGGCTTGTTCACCAGATATTTCAATGCAGAATGGTCCGTGAAGAATGTAAATTTGCCGCCCAGAAGATAGTGGCGGAACTTCTGGAGAGAGTACACCATTGCCAACGCCTCCCGCTCGGTCGTGGTGTAGTTCTTCTCCGCATTCGATAACCGTCGGCTGGCGAAGTACACAGGGTGGTCAACTGTCGTCTCCCCGGGTTGCGCCAAAATAGCTCCAAGTGCAATTCCGGACGCATCAATATGCACATGGAATTCCTTCTCCCAGTTAGGATGAACAAGTATGGGTGTCGTCGCCAAATTCTCCTTCAATGTGTCAAGTGCCTTCCCGCACTCCGCCGTCCACTCAAACGCTTCTGACTTCCGCAACAGTTTCTCCAGAGGGGCTGTAATCCTTGCATAGTTGCGAATAAACCGTCTGTAATATCCTGTGTGCCCGAGCAGTGCCCACAACTGCTTCACGGTCTCGGGGGCCTCCATGTGGACGATGACCGTGACCTTGGCAGGATCAACACAGACCCCTTGCTTGCACACCACGTGGCCCAAGAGTGTGCCGAATGGTACTGCAAAAATACATTTCTTCAAGTTCAAGGAAATCTGCAGCTGGCGACACCGGTCAAACATAATACGCAACAGCGAGGCATGTTTCTTCAACAGACTGTAGACAATCCAGTCATCCATGTAGACCTCCAGGAACTTGTGAATGTACTCCCGGAAAGCAGCAATGACAATCTGGGAAAACACAGCCGGTGCGTTTTTCAGACCAAACAACATAACGTGGTATGCGAATGATCCCCACTCAGTGGTGAAGGTCGTCTTTGCTTTGTCTTCCTCGGCGATGCGCACCTGATGGTAGCCCGAGAACCCATCAGTGAAGGAGTAAGCTTCGTTCCCCGCGACATGATCTAGAACTTCATCGCTGAAAGGAGTGGGAAACGGGTCGTGGATGCAGGCATTGTTCAGGCTCCGGTAGTCTACACAGACCCGGATCTCCGCTTTGTCCTTCTTGTTCTGGATGACGATGGGACTCACCCATTCTGCTTCTTCTACCGGGAAAATAAGACCTGCGGACAACATCTTGTCGATCTCCATCTTGACCTTCTCTTTGATACGTGGGTTCAACCGGTAGGGTCGGTGCTTCACCGGCCTTACCCCCGGTTTCAGCGTGATGCGCATTTCGCCCAGATCCCCCTTGATCCCCTTCAGGTCCGCAACTGAAGATGGAAACAAATATTCGTATTCCCGGAGGAGGCTGAAAATTTCTTTTGTTGTCTCCTCGTCCCAGTAATCTCCCACTGTTGCGAGCTTAGGTTTCTCGTCCGTCCCAATGTTCAGTTTTTTTGTCTTTAGCGGCTGTAAATGGACTCCTTCAGTCGTCGGCTCTTCACTGATTCTCCTCTCACCTTCCTTTTCGTCAAAATAGAGATGCCTGAGGTCCTCCAAACTATCGTCCTCCAGATCCCCATCAATCCGGTGACAAACCAACTTGTGCCTGACCTCAGGTTGTGACACAGCCGAGCCCTCGTCGGGCTCGGGCTGGCAGAAAAACAAGACCTCCTTGATTGCCTGTAGGGCCTGAGACTCCTGCGCCGTCTCCCCTTCGAACAAGAAGCTCAAAATGAACTTGTCCACAACTTCCTTCCAAGAGCGGGTTTCCCGTTTCCGCTCTTCCTCCAGGTACCAGGCCTGGGGAATGGTGCCCAGGGAGTGGATAAACCTGTGGACCCACAGCTCCTCAGGGTACCGGGTGCTACGCCACTGTTCCTCATAGTCCCGCACATGGTGTCGCGGGTCGGAAGTTCCATGATACTTAAGCGTACTGCAGGGTCCTTCATCTTCTTTGAAGCATGCCCGCAGAGCATCCGCCACGCACTCCCATCGCAACAGAGTGTTGCGGTGATTTTTCCACCACCATGCCGACGTTGACTGCAAGGCCACATCCAAAAGTGGTATCTGACTTTCAGCTGGGACCCGATCTTCCACCTTGGCAATAAAAGTATTGACTGCTTGCATGTTTGACAATGTGGGATATCCGCGGATCTCAGTCCCTACCCACCGGACTTGAGCAATGGAGGCACATCTCCGCGTAGTGGTCTCATACCCCCCTTGCTGCCAGTCTTCCCAAGCGAGTTCGGATCCGAGCTCCGAGCTCTGCACACTCCGCCAACTGACGGAGCCAGTCGCGGTCGGGTTGATATAGTCATCCTGCTGTCCTGCGGTCATCTGGTAAAGGTGGTCCATTATCTGAGCGTCCTCCCGATTGTCCACTGTTTCTGTATATTGCGGGCCCTGATACGGGTCGAGAGGCTGGGTGACCCGTACCTCCCCATCCTCGAAGATCATCAGCTCCTTCCTTAGGTCGATGATGGCGTAATTCTCAAAAGCCCAATCAATGCCGAGTAAGGCAGGATAGGGATCCTTGTCGCCCATGATATCAATAACTTCAAATTCGGTGTATGTCTTCACCCCCGCAACGTCAACCTCAACTCCCTCGAGTCGGTCGATTGGAAAAATGCAGTACTGGTTCGCCATCCTAAGTTGGATTGGTGAGTAGGCTAGTCGTGGCCTTCCAAGAGCCTCCCATGTCTTTCATGGCAGTATGTTGACTTCGGACCCCAAGCCCAACATGGTGTCGTTGATTTGGAACCCTGCGACTTGTGTGTTAAGCCAGAATTATTTGCCTGTTCGTTGCTTGTTCCGCTTGACCCGTTGCACGTATTGGGGGCCAGCGTCCGCCGGATCTTTAAGCTCTGTGCGCCCCTGCAGTGCTCCGTCCAAAGCATGCTTGAGCTGCTGCCGCAGCGCAGCGTTATCAACAATCCTGAGGAATAGCCGGAGCCAATCCTCGACCACAGTACCTACGACGTTCTGCGCACCAGATTCCGGCAACGTGGGCTCCTCCAAACCTCCCTCGTTCCGCAACTGGGCGAAGGCCTCAATTGCCTCCTGGAAATACTTCTTCTGGACCTCGGGCCTGATCAACTTCTTCGGGGATGCCAGCCAAACCACTCGGGCTGGCTCCTTTTCGTGGGCATCCTCTCCAGTCTTCTTTCCACCCCTCGTTACTATCGCGACATTCTGCATGTCGGGGGTTGTGGCCCCTCGCGGCTCTGAGTTTATCAGATTCGCTCCCCTTTGCCTCGCCCGTTCTTCCCACTTCTTGATAAGCTCCGGACAGTCTTCTGTAGCGTGGGCATTGACCCTACACTGGGAACACCAGGGTCATCGCAGAAGGGGACATTCTTGAGCCACGTGACCCTCCTAGTCACAGTTGTAACATTTTACCGGGCCGCGTCCGCCTGTGCGGCCTCCCCGCATGCCTCCGCTACCTGTTCCCCTTGGAGCCTCGTTTACCCTGTACGAGGGACGATCCAGTCGATCCGCAAGTGCTTCAAGCGCCCTGCACTGCTCAGTGTTGTGAGTCGTGGACAAACAAAATTCGCAGTATACATTATTCGGGACCGTGGAGTACTTCTGTAATATCGGGCACATCCAAGGAGGATGCCCCAGCGTCCGGCAAATCTCGCAGTACTCTACGGTGGAGGAACCCGGTTGCGGTGGGAACCCCGCATAAGGCTGTTGCGGCTGGTAGGCTCCCTGCGGGTTCATCGCCGCGCCACCCCCTGGTGGTGGACCCCCCTGGATTGCTGCGACCGAGGGTCCTGCTCCTGTGCCGCGCAACCGAGTACATTCGGTTGCGACGTGGCCCTTGACCAGGCAATGAGTACACCAAACATTCGGTCGCGCTGGTCTCACTGGCTGAAGTTCCTTGAGCTTTTCGGTCAAGCTGGCGATCTGGTGTTGCAACCCTATCAAAGAAGGATCTTGCGGGGCTGCCCCCCCCCCCCCGATATTCCTGGGGGTAGCCCGCCATAGCTTCAATCTTCATGGCCTGCTCCAAAGCATCCTGCAGATTATCAATCTTCTGCTGAGTGAGAGGGGTTCGTGTCAAGGGGAGCAGAGCCTTGATGAACCAGTCCCTCTGGTGATTTGGATCGATCGGGTAGCTGAGTTTCCCGATCGCGTCCTTGAATCACCGCATCAACTCCCACGCGGTCTCACCTTCCTTCTGCTTAATTTCCCACAGCTCTGACAGGCCCTGCTGGTCTTTCTGGGGAAGCTTGAATTCGCGGACAAAATCCCGCTTCACGTCCGCAATTACAGGGTTAGGATGCGCTTCAGACCACTTAATGAACCATCGTAGAGCCCTCTCTCTGAGCGTGGTTTGGAATTCTATTAACTTCCCTGCATATGGCGTCTGGCGAGCCCTCCAGATGGCTTCGCACAGATACCAGTGTTGTTCTACGTTGTCATTGCCCCGGCCAGAGAACTCTGGATACCGAGTGAAAGATCCAGCCATGTGTACTTGCGGAGAATTAACCAGGATAAAGCCTCCCGGTCCTGGTTGCGTAACGGTCCCACTAGGAAAAATACTACTACTAGTAACGCTGCTGTTACTGGACGTTACTGACACTGATGCACTACTGTATGACCGACTCAATGCTTGTAACTGACTAAAAATATTGCTTAAAGGTTGATATAGTACCAGGGGAAGGTCAGGATCCTGGCCATGCAGAAGGTGAGAAGTAGGGCTGCCTGGAGGGGTGGGTGTCATCTGATCTTGAAACATCCGTTGCATCATGTCGTGCCATTCATCATCGGAACTTTCTTTGGGCTGCATCTTTCCGTTATCTTCGCTAGTCACGATCTCTCTTTCTCGCGTCGCTGGGCTCCCATGCACCCACTGCACTTCCACTGCTGTCCCGTCTTCTTTCCGGGTATCCAAACCCATAACTCCCATTCTCTGAGGCGCCTCCTTCTGATTTTTCCTCTCGATCTCTCTTCTCTTCAAATCTCGCATTACCCTTCTTCGCCACCTATCAACGATCTGTGCCTACCGATGTGCACGTAGCTCTCGCAACTTGCATGCGGCCTCAGCATCCATTCCCCACTCCCCACTCTCACAGTCTACACAGCATCGGTCCCCTCAACCCTTCCCCCAGTACAAGTGGTTTACGCTTCCATACCCGCTTTGTGGAATTCAATCAACCCTTCGTCCACCATCAGGGCTTTGATCCACAGCGGAATCTCCTTCAACAGCTTCCCCCTCAGCCCTGAGTGAAAAACAGCCTCGGCCTTCGAGAAAGATTGGTAGCACTCAGTAGCAAACTCCACAACGTATCCTTCCAACGTGGTCCTTACCCAAAAATCCACTGCACGGGTTAGTTCAGTATCTACCCGATGCAGTGCCACCAGGTCTTCGTGCGTTCACCTGCGGTTTATCTTCCGCAAGCCTTCTTGGGGCAGCGTCGCTCGTAACCTCCGCAACCAATTGTAAAGGTCTGTAGGGAACCTTCCCCAGAAAATTTTGTATGTATCACTGCCTGAATCAGAGAAAAGAACAAGTTCCTTGATCGCTGCCTCCTTTTTCTTGGTCAGCTCTGCTTGCTGAGCAATGAACTGGTCAAGATGATCATCCCACCATCGCCGTATTGCTCCTTCAAAGATCCTCGATACCATGATCTAGATCCCCTCAGAACATGCAGGTCCCGGCAACGGAACCATTTGTTGGCGAGAAGTCAGGTCTCGCGGACAAGACCCAGGTTCAAGAGTTGTGGCCAACAAAGGGGTCCGGTGTAGTCTAGGAACACGCCAGCATTTTCACCCTGCTCCGGGGAGCAGTGCGTCTCACCCGAGGCGTGCCGCAACCACATGCAGAAGGGGATGAGATCAATGGCAAGGAACAAACCCACAACTAATGAAGGGCAGTGTATCCATTACATATACCGAGTTATATACGCAAGATCACTTAATAAACATTCAGACATTCACAAATAAAATTTTAAACCAGCGTAAACACATTACAAGCACATGAAAATCTTATTGATACAACAACCTTCCATTGTATTAACCTCTTGACCAAACACATGATTACATGGCATTCCCACAAATAGCTACAAATCTGATACAGATGGGTTTCAGAACAGAAAGGTAGAATAGAGAAGATAAGAAACCATATGAAGAACATGCATGAATCCTCCACAGCTGCTCTGTGCATCTTTTCCTGTCTCGAGCCTCGCAACCTCTTCAGCATCTATTCAACATTCTACCTCTTCTTTTCAGGCGGGTGACTGTTATTTATTCACCCGCGCTCGCGACTATCGGTTCCTCTGTGGCTTTACTTCGGCTTCTCCTGGCTTCTCCCCTGTTATCTGCGTGTTCCACTTCCTGTCTTCTGCTGTGTTTCCTTCATCTGCACTTGTCCCTGTTCTATCTCCAGCTATCGAGTGCTTCCGCGCCATCTTGGTAGCTCCACGACTCCTGGTAGTTGCGGCGCGGTCATGGTTGCCATGTGTATTTATTCCGCAACTCAAAAAGGGTCAAAGTTCAAAAATGTCTTAGCCAAGATTTCAAAACTAAACAAAAACAAGGGCCCCAACAACATCCCTTTTCAATGTCAACAGATTCTCCATGGTTTTCTGACATTGCTAATTACTTAGTTACTGGGAAAACACCACCCCACTTTTCCGCTCGGGAAAAGCGGAATATTATTCAGAAAAGTGTTGCATACTCCTGGATTCAAGAAGATCTCTTTTACACTGGTCCAGACCTGATTATCCGTAGATGTGTAAGAGAGGAGGAAGTGTTTGACATATTGAAATCTGCTCATGATGAACCTTCTGGAGGCCACTTTGCTGATAAGCGGACTACATATAAAGTACAGCGTGTTGGTTACTTTTGGCCCTCCTTGTTTAAGGATACCAAACAGTATGTCAGGCGATGTGATAGTCGTCAACGAATGGGCCGGCCTAATCAAACCAATGAAATGCCTTTATGCCCCCAAGTTATGATTGAGCCATTTGAAAAATGAGCTATTGATTTTATAGGGCCAATAAATCCAACGTCATTAAGTAAAAAGCATATTTTGGTTTGTACAGATTTTGTTACAAAATGGGTAGACGCTAAATTTGTTTCCTTTGCTACAGAAAAAGTTTTTGTTGATTTTCTTTTTACTGAAATATTTACTAGATTTGGTGTGCCTAGAGAAATTGTTTATGACAATGGTCCGCAGTTTATTTATAATCTAGTACAGGGTGTGATGGAGCAACATAAGATCCAGCACAGGAAAATACATGTCGTATCACCCACAAGAAAATAGCCAGGTGGAATCCACAAACAAAGTGATCGAGTACATTCTTACAAAGACAGTAAATATGCATCAGAAAGACTGGGCTGAAAGATTACCAAAGGCTTTTTGGGCATACATAACCACTTGGAGAAATAGCACAGGACATACACCATATGAGCTTGTATATGATAAACAAGTTCTGTTACCAATTGAGTTCCAGATCAAAACTTTAAGAACTACAGTTCAGCTAGGACTAGATCTCTCTGAGGCACAACAACAACGTCTTCTTCAAGTAAATGAGTTAGATGAATTTCGTAGGGATGCTATTCAGAAGAACATACTAATTCAGCAGCAATGAAAAAGGTGGCATGACAAGTCTATTCAGAGAAAGCAATGCCAACCAGGTGATTGGGTACTCTTTTATGATTCTAGATTTAAAAATTTTAAAGGGAAGTTCCATACAAGTTGGATGGGACCTTATGAAGTGATTCGAGTATTTGAGAATGGAGCAGTAGAAGTTAAAACTATTGATGGACAAAATTCAGTATTCTTGGTAAATGGACACAGATTAAAGAAGTATTTCCAGCCACTTGCCAGGAAATATTTTACACAGCAAGTCCAACAGCAATTCGGGACGGTAGTGGTGAATGGTAGTACCAACCTTTTGAAAACATGAATTCTTCTTCTTCTTAAAAAGAAAAAAAAATATTTTTTAAAAAGTAAAGAAAAAAAATTTAAAAAAAATTTAAAAAAAAATATATATATATATATATATATTCCTGTAATTATGAAAATCAGTTCGCTAACATGATTGCAGAAGGATCAACCTGAAAACCAACTTGCTGGCAGGAAGATCAAAAATTTCTAATAAAAGTAGAATGTTGCTTGATCTTTAGATATGCTAGCGACCACCAAGTAAAAGCAGGTTCAAAAAAACCAACCTTTATACAATTGGGGTAATTAGCATGGATATTTTTTTATTCAAGTAACGCTTAATCCTCGCTGCAGTTATTTTTCTTGCACCAGTGCAGGCAGACCTTCCTAAAAAAATTATGCCTTTCTTCACATTCCACTTTCTTAATATTCCCTCAGTTTTCTTCTTTAAATCCCAGAATGATTAACCTTCCCATATTCTTCTGAATTTACCCTATCCGTTTCGCAAGAATCCCACTTTACCCTTGAAATTTTTTTTTCCCTATCCCACTTCTGTTTATCTCCTCTTGTGGTACTATTTCTGGAATCCCTGTAACAGAATTCCTCCCCATTCTAAAATTTCCCTTTTCCCACTTCTTTGTTCCCTCATGAATTCATTACAGAATCTCGTTCACAAAGAGAAAAAGGATATGCTCTGAAGCATCAAGAAAGGGCGAAGAAAATTTCCAATAAAAGTTGAGGAAACCATGTTGAAATTCTAGCCTATATTTTACTTAAATTCCCTGTTCTTTTTTTCAGATATTATGCTTGCACTAGTGCAAGCATGTCGTCCTATATAATGATGCAAGCAGAATGGTACCAACAGAATAGCATAATTTAAGCGGTGCAAGCATGCACCCTGTCAATAACATAGTACAATTTGTTCTTTTCACAGTATACAAAAGTGGTCATCATGAAGTTATAATAAGTCCTTTCACTTAGTCGATGAGTACTTGTGCTATCATATTAATTAGGAGAAAATTATTCAAAGTAGAAGGTGTTTTTAAGTTAAGAATCATGATTATTTTTTAATAAATGATAAAATTATTTTTTTTGAATTATGAAGGAGTGTGGAAGTGTTTAACCGTTGCTTGGATATAATTTCCCTTTCTGCCTTAATCCTAGATGTCCTTCACTTGTAATGATTACCTCACCTAGCCGTTAAAACGCCGCCGCAAGCACCAGTTCGGCACGATCTCAAAAGATGCCGCGCATCCACGGCTATTTCGGTGGAATGAATGGGTGATAAGAAGGAAGGGATGGTGGACAGTTGGATCCCTATCTATAAGAACCAATTTTCCCAATGTTGCATGTAAATTCTTGACTGTTCATAACCGTTAAGCAGCGATGCCACCTGTTTGAAGCGAACCTTCGTCTCTCAGTATGGTAGAACAGACTACTGAGTATCACAATAGTCTTGCACTATTGCGAGACTCAATATTTCTTCAATTCTTGCAAAAGTTTGATGGGCACAACAGTGAAGTGGCCCTACAGTTTTCCAGAAGTTTCAAAAATGGCCGAGTAAAAATTGGGCCTCTAAATTTTAAGGTTACGGAGGAGTTTAAATCAGCAGCAACAGGTTTGGAAAATACTGGTGAGCAGTATTTTAAAAATCAGAAACTAGAAAGGAATCGATGGCAACATTTCATCGTCGAAAAGAATATAAAGGTAGATTGGAAGAAAGGAATTCCACGCAGTGCCCTGCTGGGATAGTGGCGGGACCTCCTTTTCTTCCTACAGAAATTTGTGACCTGTGAGGCAAGCTACTCCCTCAATTTTGTGTACCATTTTAGGATGTTGCAGCATTTCAAAGGCGGTCGACATGTCCGATGGAGAATTTATTTCCCCTATTTTTTGCTTAAGAGCTTGGAAAAAATGGCCAAGGGTGTGCAGGACGCACGGGCAGACCAGGCCGACAAGAAGATATATCACCACAGCCTGATAAATATTTTCGTCCAGAAACAATTAGAAATCAAGGGCATGACCTGGGAGGTGTTGTTAAAACAGATACATAAAAAGACAGCTTTTGGGAAGGAGACAAAGGACCCCACCAATACAAGCAAGGGTCCGGGTAAGAATGAAAAGGGGAGTCCTTCTTGCACCCATGCAAAAAGGAAACAACTTGAAAAATCAACAAAAGAAAGGACCCCATTTCCAAATAAGAAGACAGCTAGTGCACCTGTTGAAGAGACTCCTTCTACGCCACCAATACAGGCGAGATCCCCGAAGAAGACAACTTGTCAGTCCTTGCAAACGCAGAAAAATTTGTAGAGATCGAAGATGACACTCTGTTGGCTGATTTCATTAAAAAGACCTGGAGAAAGAACGAAGAATCTAGTGCAGGCAAGGAATCACAGTCCCCACAGGATGTTGAATCCCATCCTGCACCAGTGCAAGAAGAAGAATAAGAAGAAGAACTAGAAGAGGAAGAAGTGTTTGCTAAAACCTCAAGGGATACTGAGGTCCCTAAAGAAGACCCTGCCCCTGTCAAGACAGAAGAAGAAGAATTTTTTGATACTGATATCCCTGAAGAAGGTACTGCCCCTATCGAAACAAAATAAAAAGAAGATTTGGTAACTCCTGCTGCTCGAATAGTTGAGCTAGAGCTTCAAGTGCAGAAATTAGAATAACTCATAGCTAAAGCGCAGGAGGATAAGAACAGAGTAAAGAAGAATTAACTATGGAGATCCAGAAAAATAAAGGAGAAGTTAGACTTTGGAAGTACCGAGTTGCGCAATGTTTCAAGAGACTTAAAAGGGTGACAAAGAAACTAAAGAACATCAAAAATAAGAAGTCTGAAACACTGCAGGCTGATGTCAGTATGTCAGAGCAGGATTGAGCTGCAATGCTCAAACTTTTGAAGATTTTTTTGCAGAGGTAAGGAGTTGTGTGAGGACACATAATAGCTTAGGGATGGGAGGATGTTAGCCCCCTAATTTTCTCTCTTTTTTCCATTTTCCCTTTCCTAAATCATAACCATTTACCTCTATTTTACCTCTTTTATGCACCCTCATCTTGCACCAGTCCAAGCACGGTGACATATTTCGTATAAACTTTATTTTTCATATTTTTAATTCAATTTAGCATTTATTAATTATTTATTACATGATTTCTTACTTTTAATCACTCTTTGTAACTTATCGATATCTCCAATGTTTATTTGGTAGTTAAAGTACTTACCGTGACCGCTGATCCTAGTGCAGGATCAGATCTTGCACCGTTTCCAGCACAGCAAAACCTTGCAGCAGATATGAACCTCCTCAATCACCGCCTCATTTCGAGCAGCTTTTTTCCATGACAGCAAAGATCGACCCAAAGACAGCCGAGACTGAATTTGCAAAGGACGAAAGTTGGAGATTGGCTACAGCCAGTTTGCTAACCATCTAATATTGAAGGCCGAAAAGCTAAATTCTGCGTTTGGTTATGTAATCAGTTAAATGATCTATTTTGGCCCTTGGTCAAAGATCTATATAATGTAGAATGTAAAAAGAACTAAGGGGGAATTTTTTGATAGTAAAAGGAACAGAGACACAGCCATAGAGGTGGTAGCAGGTTGTTGTATTTTGTTATCGCCCGAATCTGGGATGGACGATGTATTAATGTATGTACTTGCCTCAGTGAATTAATAAAAGGGAGCTCCATGTCATGCTTCACAAAATTTTGTTTCTACATTTGAGCTGATGAATTGATTAAAGTACTGAGCAACGTTATTATTTAGAAGGGAAACGCGCTGGTTGGCTAGGGCCCAGCCAACCCAGCACGTTTACCCTATTTCCTGTTTTCCTGTAATTTGTGTTTACATTGTCAAGTGTGATTTAATTTTAAACACATGCATTCCTGTCTGAGTGAAAGCAAATCCATTGTTTGAAGAAGATAAATTTCTTTTCCTGCACTTTATTTCAGATTGGTTTTCCTCCGCCTGGTCCAAGCAAGAGAAATAACCCTGCACCAATGCACGTTGGTGTGATATTTCCTTTTCTGCAATTCTTTTTTATTGGTTTTCCTGGCCTGGTCCAAGCAGGAGAAATGAGAGTGCACCAGTGCACGTTGGTGTGATGCAGCAAGCTTTCTTAGTCTACTTCCCACAATCTTCTTTCTTTCATTAAATTCTTATGACAGGATAAATGTATATTGATTGTTTCTTTATTCCTGCACTCTGTTAAGATCAGAAACATTCACTTTTTTGTAATATTCCCAATTAGAAATAGCTAATTGGAATATTCGATTTTGGTCAATTTTTCTTTAAGTAGTTAGCTTATGAATAAACGTGAGTAAAGGGACCACGAATCACTCTAAAATTAGACGCACATGGTAATTAAGGAGGGCCGAATTGGGCACGCAGCAAAGGGGTATTACCATGGTATCGTGGGTGGAGGCACACGCAGCCAAGGATATTACCATGGTATCATGGATGGAGGCGGTCGTAGGTTTCGAGAGCAACCAACGCTATATAAAGAAGATAGTTTCCTCATTCTGACATCATGGAAGTTTATGAATTTGAAATTGGTCATTGCAAATTTGAGCACACTGGTTGTTTAGCCTGTCTGCAGTGTTTTTTAGTGCATTGAGTGTCTCCGTTCGGAGATCTTGCCCTCAGCCCTAGGGGACTTCGAGTGCTTGCTCGAGTGAGGTAATCCCGTCAGTGTCTTTATAGGAAGAACGATCCACTGTATTTGTGGAGGAGCAGTGCGTTTATTAACTGCACAGCACCTGTGGAGGATGAGTGCATTTATTATCTGCGCAGAAGGATGCAGCCCGTATTTGGGAAGCTCCGGTTGTATTCTGGAGGGTCGTAGACAGGAGATTAAGCGCAGAAATAGCAGCGCGTCTATTGGGGGAATTTCCAGATCAGCGGGTGATCATATTATTGCAGATCCAAGATAGTGGAGGCGAGATCAATTGGAGGAAAGCACAGATCCACAAGGAAATATGTCTGGACAATGACATAGCCATTTTTCATTAGCTGGAACGTAGATCTTAGACACAATTGTACCATGCAAATCAGATCTGAAATGTAGTCATTCCATGCAGCATTCTGAGAATAGATCTTGACTTTCCTTGTGCAATATTTAGATGTTATCACTTGATCACCGACTGTACTCCTCTGTATTTATCAGATTAATAAAATAGCTCAGCATTCTCTTATTTCTTGAGTATCTGTGCATGCTTTATATATACGCTATTGTATGACTGAAATCTGTTAGTTCTTCCCTTTTGCATCTAGATTTCTATACCACTTGTTGTGTTTTCCCACACTCTTAGACAGAGTCTGGAAAGGGCCAGATAGCCTCCAGATCTCATCCTCTTTTCAAAGGTGAAATATCTGGCAAATTCCCTCCCAGTCTGTCTCTGGTCAGAGTTGCTGTGTTTTAGAAATATCCCTAAAAAGGAATATTATAGTGGTATCAGAGCGTAGATTTGGCTCAGCCTGTGGAGCTAGTAGTCTATGTCGTTGGAAGAAAAACCCTACATCTGAAACAGAGGTAGGAAGTACAGAGATATTGAGCATAGGTTGGAGAACACCTATGGAGAAGGGGACTACGTTCGAGTGGTGGACGCAGAACAGGAGGAGCCTATGGTAGACACAGAGTAGGGAGAGCCAATGGTGGGGGATAGCGATGCAAAACAGTTTGGAGAAGCACTTCTTATATCAGTGCAGGATCTGGCGAGACAGATAGAGGTGATGGATCAGAGATTCACGGCTGTGGAGGCTAGACAGTGTGAAATTCCAAAGGGTTTTCAGGTTGGTGAGGGGTCGGGCACAGGGGTCAGGCACATCCCACCATTTGCAGGAGAAGGTTGCCGCTCCGTACCAGGCATCACATGCCCCCACTCGTGCTTATATGCCCACTTTTCTGAGTGCAGATACTTGGGCCGGAGCACAGGAGGAACTAGAATCTGACTGCATAGGTGATTATTTTGCTGAATACCAGGCAGCTAGGCAGGAGTTCAGGGATGCCATTTTATTCAAATACTTTTTTCAGATCAAGCAGGACAGCATACCCCACGACCATCACAGAGGACATCGACATTATCACGATGGAGATTATTTCCGCGAATAGCAATCCATGGGGGAAAACTTCAAAGTGGCTTTGCCCTTCAGAGATTATTGTCAGCTCAGGAAGGATGAAGGAGGAAGGAACAGTGGGGGGTCTAGCACGCAGAGTTCAGAGTTGCAGTGTACCACTAGGATGGAACCTTTTCCCACATATGATGGATCCACTCATTTCACGGTTCGAGATCGGGTGGAAAGGTTAGATACCTCTTTCCATCTTGACCGAATAACGGAAGGGGAAGCCATCAAAATGGATACCACACACATGGAGGATGAGGGCACACAGGATCATGGGGAGCATGTGGATATACCTAGTGATTCTAAGCCCAAGAAGATCAGAATGTTGAAAAAGATGAGTTTATTCTCATCTATTTTCAGATCGAGAGGAGATGCATCCACCTTTGAGGAGGTCAAGAAGATTGAAGAAAAATAAGAGGAAGTACCATGCACTTCCTATTCTCATCAAGAAGAAGATATTGAGCACGGAAGATACTTGGATCATCAGATCCTCAGTGATTACCTTGTTGAGTATAGATCTCAACCTAGAGCCTTCAGGGAGACTCTAGATTTTTCTCATTTCATCTAGCTGAACGAAGAGAAGAGACCATGTAGCAGACAAGAAATCAAAGGCAATAGATTTCTTTTGTCTACCTTTGATGGGTCATCTAATGCAAGAACTTGGGTGAAAAATTTAGAGGCATTTTTTCTACTACATCATGTAGCAGGGAAAGAAGTTGTTGAAATCTCAGCACTGCAATTGGAGGGTGAAACCTATGATTGGTGGTGCAGCCACTTAAGCCATGCAAGAGTAAAGACTTTTGCAAATTTCACTCAAAGTTTGATCCAAACCTTTGATGGAGAAAGAGAAAAGAAAGAAAAGATCACATCACCTCTTGAGGAGGCTTGTGATAACGCTGTCACACTCAGGGAGGAGTAGCTACATTTTTTTAGAGGTAAATCCCCTCTACGGACAGAGGCAATCCCTACTAGCCCAGATTGGGTCTAGCAACAATCGTATCACGCTAAGGCGCAGGTTCCTAATTACAATAATCCAACTTGCGATGAAGGCATACCTCAAGTCCAACGCTGTTGTTTGTAGGGAAGATGGCACTCTTGTTTCCTTGCTTTAGTAGATCACAATCCTCTCGCTCGCCGCGATCGAACACCTGCACACACAAGAAACACCACAAACACAAGCGTAAAACCTGATATATGCAATTATGTATCAGTCAGAGAGGACACAACTCATTATCATAATGAACAATACGAGTGGAACCATAACCAAAGTCGCTTATCATTAATTCATACAAAGGAAAATATAAACTTGCCTTCACGCGACCTTCGTGGTCGCCGTTTTAATACGTCTTAAAGTCTATTGGGAATGGAGATAAGTCCTCTTCATCACACCTCCTATATTAAGATTGGTTCTATGAGACTATTTCGATTTAAGCTATGAAGGTTTTGAGATTCAACTATTAGCCTCAAATATTTTACCATTCAAATTTTCTAAAATAATCAAAACTATCCAAATATTCATCTATTAACGATCTACTTTCATCAGTTAATAAGGCCAGATGAGTAGAAGAGAGAGTGAGAGGTTGTTCTCCTAAGAAGAGGGAAGGGAGGCCTTATCCCTTGGGAGGTTTCCCACAAGGTGGAAACAAGAGGCCAAAGGAGGAAGGTCGTGGTTATTCAGTCGAAACCACTCTTGATGACTGATCCACAAAGTTTTTGTAATCGAAACTTCGCCTCTTTTTTTTTTTAAAAATCAAAAAAGATGATTTCATGCAGTAAGTGTTGGTGAACGTAACTAATTGGTGTGGGCTTAGTGTTAATTTTCCTCATTGGCGTGAGGACATAACGGGCTACCAGCGCCAAGGCAAAAATAGGTGTTTTTAGGGGTCTGCTCAGGAAATGATCAACAGAAGAAATGTTGTCCTCATGGAAAGGGATGCAATGATGGTATTTACAAGGCATGACACTGCTTATTGGTCACAGAAATGACCCTCCAATGGGCGATATGGGGATTGCAGGGACGGTGACAAATTACTGTGTAACAGATGCCCCCTAATGCATGAGGCCCGAAAGAGAGAGAGGGGTGAAATGCTTTAAGAGAACGTGTCCAACTGAAAACATTGTTGTTGGAAAACCTGCGTAGAGAAGTAAAACTGATATCTCAAATACATGATATATGTGGCATGGGCGCAGCCATCCATAACAGAGTATACAATAATCCAGATCTGAGGTATGGACGCAGCCATCCAGTGAGGATCGATAAATAGACTCAGGTATGGTCGCAGCCATCCAATGAATGAGTCATGCAACCAATCATAATAATCCACAAAATCACAGCCTGGATTCCAACAGACAAAATCCAGGGTCTTGCGCTCCATCTCGACCCGAAAAAAGTACAAGTTCAAGCATGTGAATAAGTGAGCTGAAGTCGAACATGCAAGAACATCGCCTGATTACCAGCCAATGATGAAAGTTGTTAACAGACGCGAGAGGTACCACCAATAATGACAATGGTCCTCAAGGTACTATAGGTACAATCTACGCATGTGAATCAGTGAGCTGGCGTCGAACACCTGTAGAATCACTCGATTGGAGGCCAATGATAAAAACCTCACGTCGAACGTGAAGAACCTGCCATTGAGGCATGCAGGCTCCAAGGTACCAGAAAGGAGTCTCTAGATCAGCTTCCTGGATAATGAGCTGAATTCGACAGGAAGTGACCTTGATTGAAGGTGGGCCATAGTATTTCCCACATCATTGACACGAGACAGAGGAACATAATGTCTTTGTGAATCAGGATCATATGAGAATCAGAGGAAGGTTTAAACTTGCAGAGGTCAACTTCTCTTGAACATATCGGCAGCACGACAGTGGATTTGGCAGTACTTGACATCAAAAGATCAAAGGTCATGATGACGAGGCAAAGAGCAGATGAGAGGTCAAAAGGGATCACCCAAACCCACAGAGGCAAGTGAAAAATGAGGTGAGATGTCCCCAACCCGACACGAATGCAGACAAGTGCCATGTTCAAGAGCGACATACTGCCGACACGATGATGATGTTGGTTCCATTTTTCCCCCACCATTTCTGGCGAGTACCTCTTTATTTTTACACAAGCTTGAAGAGGATAACATATGCTTGTAATATAAGTCCGTCCTTCGGACGAATCCATCCTAGTACATTTAACGAGCCCTAGGAAGGAGAAACTTGAATATCGTCATTACGACTGAATATGATGTCATCAGGGTTGAACGAGTCTGACAAAGGAAGAAATCGGCGTCTTTTCATGTTTAGAGACTTTGAAAAGACAGCAGAAAAGTAAACTCCAATGGTCCCTTTTTGTAAATATTTCCTCAAACGAGGCCAGCTCAACCGATCCCCGACCAATGGTTGGTCGGGAATGGATCCCTGAATTTGAATTTCCGAGGGAGCGGGATCGACCAAGGATGACTCTTGACCAATTGTAGGATAAGCTGGTGGAGGACCCAAAGAAATTTTTTCGTAACCAACCGGAAGGCACAGTGCAGAGACAGCCGAGTTGTCCAAAACTCTCTTGGCTTCATACATATACAGACAAAGGTGAATGGCATGGTGCCCTTCACACAAATTACAGGGATTGGTGAGCTTACCCTGCTTCTTAGGAGCCGTACTGGCACTAGCTAAAGACGTGCCCCCAACTTGACTCCCGGAAGCCAAAGGCAACGGCGGATGACCGCTAGACCATTCTTCAAGAACCTTGGGAATGCCAGGGTAATCTCGAAAAAGATGGTCTCTCGTGCACAACATGCAATGGTATTTGACTTTCCATGGAGGGTTGGGAGGTTTATCAATGGAAGACTTCTTAGGCGCAATAGCCGCAGAGCTAACCTCTCCTTCATCGGACTTCTTCTTCTTTGTCTTCTTCTTCTTCTTCTTAGTCACTTGGTTACTCGAATCCAGACTTTCACTAAGCGAAGTAGAAGAGGAGGACGCAGAAACAGGCGAGGAAGGGGAGAGGTCCACCTTAGAATCAACATGATGTTGTTCAGGCGGAGGAGATGGTTGAACAGTAGTCGGGACATTCGGGACCACAGAGGTTGAAAACAACCAAACAAGAAACCCAACAGTTAACCTAGGAAGGGACAATGTTGCCATGTAAGGAGCACCAACATTCCCAAAAGGAGGAAAATGACTAGGATTCCCATTGGAGGAGATTCCTTGGTTGGTGAACTCCAGAAAAGTTGCCATAAGAAACAACTGTAGAACAACACCCTAAGGAAGCCAACTTTAACCAAGAATATTTCGTGGGCAGTTAATTTTTAAAACATTGAAACAAAACTCTACCGTTTCATCTTTTAAGAGTCGAGAAACAGGAAAAAGGTGACTCTATCGCTTTCAGATTGGAAACAAGTGTGAAAGGACAAGCGCTTGATGATCTTTTCAGATTTAAGGAGTCATAAAAGATCAAAATGACTACTCTGGAATTCTAGGCAAAGGGTGTACCAAATAACCGTGAACTGCAATATACACCTTGGTTTCAAAATGAAAGAGAAATCAACCAAGGACTTAACGTACGTGCAGGCAATCTCCCTGAATGTTGTGGTGTATCACGGGTATAGGGCGGTAGACTCGGCTTCCTATGGATAAAGGATAGCAACCTAGTGGGGTCTCCCTTTATATACACGACGGTACGGGGAGCACAAATCCGTACTAGTGTTGTCTAAAGCCAAGAGACGAAGTGACAGCTACTAGGTTTAACGACGCCGAAACATGTCACTAACCTAGACCTCTAAATATTTCGTTAATGTGTCAATGCTTCCTTAGGTTGATTGAATAAATTTTATGGTTGATCTTCAATTATGTTTCAGTTGTAAGGCCCTACCGTATGTCATCTGACAATCTCCTATATGTAGCTATATGAGAAAATAAATCTTTCAATTCGATGAATGTTATCTAGTTAAGGGAAGAGCTTCAAACAATGATGCAACAAACAACAACACTGTAAACGAAATCTTTTCCAAACTAGATGACTTTCACTATCCAAAATTAATTTCAAACATTCAACGATGCGAATAATGCAATGTAATCTATGCAAAATCCTGTTTTCCGAAAACTATGCAATTGTATTCTATGCATAATTTCCTTTTTTCTTTTCAAATGATGAGAATGCACTCAATGCATTTTTTGATGAAATGAGAATCTACTTAATGCATGCTTTTAATGAAAGAGAATGCACTCGATGCGATTTTTAGCTTTCAATTATTAAACAATGTGATCTAAGTTCAATGATAAATCTCAAAAATACTTTTCAATGCAATGTGATATAATGCATTTTAACGAAAAGAAAGCTATGAGACGAAAACTAAAAGAATGAAAATCTCCTTAATGAAGGATGAATGCAAAAGAGATGTAAACAAACACTAAGAGTGCAAACGTTGTTTCAAACACTTTGTCACGAAATCCCTCAAAAGGCGACAAGACATATGAGGTCAAACACAAAGAGGACTTCCAAAGCAAGAGAACAAAACAAGGCATTCATTCCATTTTACATCAAACAATCATGGAAATAAGACATTTCAAACAATGAGAAATGTAATCTATGCTCATATAGAGGGAAGACCGGAAGGGAAAGACACATTGGTGAAGGATTAAGGGAAAAAAACTCAATTTTCATACACCCTGAAATTGGCACAACTTTATCATTGACAACTAGTGCCAACTGGCGCAACTTGCTCACTGAAAACTAGCGCCAATGGAAAATTGGCTCGGGTTTCTAACTGACAACAAGCGCCAATGCCTGAAAATGAAAAAACAAAGAATTTCTCCTAACCAAGACCAGACTCACCACTTCAAGTAAAATCTAAAACAAACCCAGAAGCAAAGTACTGACCAAAAGAAACTTCCGAACAAAGGAAAACCCTATCACCTATAAGAGATGGCGCGACTGTCTATCTTTAATCCGCGCCAGACAGGGGATGGCGTGAGTGATGAACTGGCAACCTGCGCCAATTGGCGCGACTGTCAGGGAAGAAATCGCGCCAATCAAGCCAACCATTAAAAGATGAAAATTCGGAAACACAGAGGTCATATCTGATCCTCTGGGGGCTGAACAGAGGTTTTACACCAGAAAAAAGCAAACCAAAAGAGTTGATCAAGTAGAAAAAGACCAAGAATCGACCGAAAGACAAGACAATACTCCAAGTGTTCAGTTCATAAACTAAACCGAAGATTGACTGAAGCAGCATTCATCTACTTTCGCTAATGCAAAGCAAGAGAGTTTCAAAGGCTATCTGGCTAACTTCAAGCTCTGTCTGTAGTTTATAAAGCAAACAAAAAGCTAACTCCCCAGTGGATTCACCAATTTGTTGTAGAGGTAAATCTCCTCTGCAGACAGAGGCGACCCCTACTAGCCCAGATCGGGTCTAGCAACAATCATATCACGCTAAGGTGCAGGTTCCTAATTACAATAAACCAACTTGTGATGAAGGGCTACCTCAAGTCCAAAGCTGTTGTTTGTAGGGAAGATGGCGCTCTTGTTTCCTTGCTTCAGCAGATCACAATCCTCTCGCTCGCCGCGATCAAACACCTGCACACACAAGAAACACCACAAACACAAGCGTAAAACTCGATATATGCAATTATGTATCAGTCAGAGAGGACACAACTCATGATCATAATGAACAATACGAGTGGAACCATAACCAAATTCGCTTATCATTAATTCATACAAAGGAAAATACAACCTGGCTCTGACGTTGAATCTTCCTTTGGCGGGTCATCAGCGGAATACGTCTCGGTAAAGCTCGTTGGGAATGGGGACAAGCCTCTCTCTTCGATCATCAATATCCTTGCTATTTATTTGGCTCTATGAGGACTATTACAACATTCTTTAAGCTATGAAGGCTCTTGGAGATTCAACCATTCAGCCCTTCAGCTATTCATCCATTCAGCCCTTCAGTTATTCAGTCATTCAGCTATTCAGCTATTCAGCTCCTTCATCAATGGATGAAGGCTATATTTATAGAGGAGAGGAGGAGCTTGGGATCCCTACAATAGTGGAAGGGAGGCCTTATCCCTTGGGATGTTCCCCATAAGGTGGAAACAAGAGGCCAAAGGAGGAAGGTCATGGTTATTCAGTTGAAACCACTCCTGATGACTCATCCACGAAGTTGTTGTAATCGAAACTTCGCCTCTTTTTTTAAAAAACTTTCCAAAATAATATTGGCACAGGTGCTTAACTGGGACAGAGCGCCAATTGGCGCGGGCTTAGTGTTAATTTTCCTCATTGGCGCGAGGACATAACGGGCTACCAGCGCCAAGGCAAAAACAAGTGTTTTTAGGGGTCTACTCAGGAAATGATCAACAGAAGAAATCTTGTCCTCATGGAAGGGGATGCAATGATGGTATTTTCAAGGCATGAAACTGCTTATTGGTCACAGAAATTACCCTCCAATGGGCGAGATGGGGATTGCAGGGATGGTGACAAATTACTGTGTAACATACATGCATCAACAGTTGGGGCAGCCAACACTTTTGAGGAAGGGACTCTTGCAGCCCTACAAGAAGTTCCAAATGCACATCAAGGTATGAAAAGATTTCCACATTCCATTGTTGCAGCTAATTCTTTTGATCAATGTGGAGATTTACTTTTGCATGACTAAGGGTCAAATCCCATTGCTACCATAGAGCAGCTTGGTTGCACTATGTTGTGCAACATGGAAACACTCAAGAAGGAATCAAACCATCATTCTCATGAGCCATTGTTGGATTTTACATCACATTGGAGGTTGGGGTTTGAAGCCTTGAATATTGATGGTAGACATCTTGGAGTAAGAAACCCTTTCTCCCTTCAAGATGAAACTTTCTCAATGAGCTCCTCCCAGTTCAAAGAGGAACTTCTACTTTCAGATCCAACACCTCATTGGTTTTGGAAGACTATTGATAAAAGGGAGGTCTCAAGGAGAGATCTCATCAGAGGTGCAATTCAACACACCATGGAGTGCAAATATTTTCTTCCTTTCTCACAAGAGCAGATAGAAGATGGAGGACATCTTAAGATGGATAACATCTCTCATGCCTATGTTGGAAATTCCCTGAGCCATACACATCTTGATGGGAGGTTTTTTCCTACCACCTATTTGATTCTTGATAGGGTCTCATTGATCCTTGAGAAGCTTACATCTCAAAATCCCATGAAGTGCAAAGACAGGAATTTGATTTGGGAGGATGGTAGCCCTCATGGGAGGAGTACCAAGATGAGGAGAAGAAGGGGGCATCCACAAGTGATTGAGTGGATTTGGTTGATGAGCAAGGAGCTAGGAGGCTACTTGCAGATCTATGATACTGGGCAGTCGGAGGCTTGGCTGTGCTGGTTACCCTTGAAAGAGTTTGGCCATTACTTGGAAAACACTCTTCCTAAGAGTAAGAGAATGGATACTTACATTATTGAGCAGCATAGAGTATGGATGCATGGTGTTGATATGATACTCATATTATTCATCATGTCTTCATCACATGATCAGTATGATGGAGGTATAGGGAGGCAGAAAAATGTCTTGTTGCTTTGCTTGTTTCTGGGAGAGCAAGAGAAGATTTTCTCTCACATTTTGCATGATGTTGCAGGAAGAGGAGATGGCATCTTTGATGATTTGGGAGCTCTTCCATCTTGGGGAGTATTCCATATTTGTTGCATCATTATTAGAGGAATCTTTGACAAGGATCATGTCAAAGAACAGAGTTTGGTATTGGCAGGGGCTTATTGGAATAAGCTCACAATGTTGTCACTTTGGAGCAGAGCCTTATGGATGAAGTGTGCCCAGCAGAAATGTGGAGGATCCATAACCCACAGGTCCCAGGATCATTTCATATTTATTGCACTTGATGATAAAAGAGGATTTAATAATGATAGAGCCATCTACCACTATGGCATGTTCCTCTTGACTTAGACTTCCAAGCACCTTCTTGCAGCACATGGTTCACTTTTCCTCATAGCATGCCAAAACACTATGGATAACTCATTCATGGATCCATGTACCATCTTACTTCCAGCATATGGTGAGAATTTTGTATATACATTCATTGATTTTCACACTCTTACCATTCTTATTCCGTGCATTGCTTCACAAGAGGGCAAGCGTGTCACAATGCTCCATGAGTTGTATTGGGCCAATATACATGATGGAGGCAGCCATTTTTTTTGTGGCCATGGGAAAATGTTTTATCATCACTTGTATGTGCATTCTATGCACTCTAACATGCATCATATGGGTACATGCATGATTAACCATGTAAGAGAAAACATTTTGCCTTGTACTTTCCTCAAGCAGCAACTTGTAAAACTGCGATGTACTTGTTTGGAAAGCTGTTGGTACCTTCTTGCACCACATGAAACCTTCAGCATTCACTTCATTCTATTTCTGATCATGACTTCATTTTTTGCTATAGATTATATTTTTATGAGAAGCATGATTATGGTGGAGACACATGAATTGGATGTTTCTTTAAGTGGGAAAAATTCTCACATTTTCTGCACTACATGTTCTAATGAGAGCATGGGAGGAGATATGGCTACCACATCCACATGTTTTTTTCCTTTTTAGGTGGGCCATGAGGCTGATATTCATTCATTGGATAGCCATGGGAAATTTCTTGATCATATATTGTTGTTACATTCAGCCATTTACTATCCTTTAGTAGATGTGATGAATCATGCACATTGCTTGCCATGTAATTTTCCGAAGTTGCAGTGGATGGGACTATGTTGTATCCTTGTGAGAAATTGTTTGCATCATGTATCATCATGTAAAGCCTTCAGAAAACTTCTCATTAGGATGTTCCATGATGACCATGTCCTATTCTTCATGGATGGATTGTTTTGGGCCAACTTGTTCTTCATTGTTGGAGGAGAACTCTTCGGAGGATTTTTCTTCATTTTGCCATTTGAGGGCAATACTTTTGCAACCCAGGATCAACATACACTCTACACTTGTCATGAGTGGAGAGAAGGACAACATGGGGTAAGATATGGTGCTTTCCACGTTCATATTTTCAGCCCACCTTCATTACCAAAGCTTGAGGTAGAAGGAGATTTTCAAGAGTTACCTTGTTGGGAAGTGGCTCATTTTGGTTGGATGATTGCTTGGGGATGGAGAATCCACATTTTCCATGTATCATGCCTGAAGAAGGAATTGGGGTAGCAGGTGACAGTGACAGAGGAGCTAGCGCCTACAGATGATGAAGGGAATTTGGTATTACAGCCTGAGGCAATTATTGATAGCAGGGAAAGGTAGTTGCGGAACAGGAAAATTTGGGAGTTCTTGGTGAGGTGGAAGAATTTTATGGATAAGGATGCAACTTAGGAGAATGAAAAAAATCTTGTAGCATCCATCACTACAGTTGCTTGGGGACAAGGAACATTCTGCCGAGGGAGATGAGAGAAATTTCCTCCAACATTGACTCTATTTATAACAATCATTGAGTTGTGTGACACATTTGCTGCGGGTGAGATGATGTGTGAGATAAGATGAGAGAAATGTCGTCCAACATTGACTCTATTTATATCAATCATTGAGTTGTGTGACACATTTGCTGGGGGTGTAAAAACTTAAGGCCGACCTGCACATATTTGAAATTATTAAAAATAAATTCAAAATAAATGTTCTTCTCGTCGAATTAAGATCATTTTTAGATCGATCTTACACCTCTCCGAAAGAGGAACCCAATAAAAATATTGGTATCTTCATCTGAGCATCACAACATGGAGTTTGGACCTAGTTGTCAAATTTTAACAACCTCGCTACTATTTTAGCACCAAAAACTCATTTTCCAAGTTCTCGTATCATCTCTCCCTTTCTCTCTTCTTTTCTTTTGCCCGAACCTACAATTCTATTCCAAACGAGTTATGCACTTGACCCTATGATGGAATAGAAGCAAAGATAGCAATAGAACAAGAGTTCTTGATTGAGTTAGTTTCTGACTGGTGTTATAGGGGAAGACCGATTAATTACCTACGAGATTCGATCAACTTCCTCCTTTATGATGGGAGAGAAGATTGAGTCATGACATCCAGACTGGGTTCAGGTAGTTTCTTACGGGTGTTATTAGGGAATCTCGATACAAGCCCTTCAGACTACGTTCACAAATTCATAGGGTACACAAAGTGAGCTTTAGCCCAAGGACTTGTCACTATAAATCGATTTGTCATACTATAGATTGATTGATCTCCTCGGTTGAGTAGATTGAGTTGAGGTTCACCTCATAATACATTGGCTGAAATATTTCTCTTCTACAGCTGATACATTTAAGCAACTGGATAGGTATGATATTTTCCACTAAAAGTTGCTTGGAACTAAAATCCTACCAAACCTGGACCCTGGAAATGTGTCAGTTGAGATCAATATGGGAGCACTTCCTACTTTGTCACTTGGGGAAATGAATATATTTGCAGTGTGAGCTCACCTAGAGGATATTGATTCATGTTCCTTTCCCTACGACTACGATGAGGAAGAGCACTCACAGATGGTTTCTATAGAATCGTTTCGTGATTCACTTACAAGTGAAAAATTCATCGGTTTGCAATAAATTACCCTTGGAGTGAAATTATTCATTGAATGGGATAGCCTTCTTGGTTTCTACCCAAGTTTCCCAAAATCATCCACAGGTATAAGCATACCACATGTGGTTGTTTGTTTTCATCGCGATGGGTCTAGTGTATAGTTTTGGGAGTTAAAGCCCTGAAGTTGAATGCCTAAAGTCGAAAGCTCGGTATGCAGGAATTACCAATAAATCCCTCACAAGGTAAGATGCTAACCAAAATAGGCTTTCATGCCCTAATTAATTTCCCTCACTTGCTGATAGAACTATCCCCTTAGACTGAGACCGACTAGCTGCTTCCTGATTTTTTACATAGCTCCTCCTGTTCTCACTAGTAGTAAAAACCGCATCAACATGCATCCACAGGTGTCAACATACTTTCCCTTTCCTAGCACATCCAATTCCTGTCCCTTCCCAACTTCGCTAGCATTTCATACTGCTAGTTTAATGCTAGCATTAGTTTACAATCTTGAAATATGAATGACACAAACCCATGATAATATAATCTTATACCCTCTCGGCCTTGGGAAGAGGCCAAGACCACAAAATAAATCAAAATATGGTCATCAAACGGCACAGGACCACATATTACAAATAAATCTTTAAAAAGCACTAAATCTTAATGCAAAATAATGTTGTCGTGGTTAAAAAAACTAGTAATGATTAGTGGTAAATAATATTCAAGTTTGAATAACCACAAGGTAAAATTGAAGCAGTATTTCCCAGTCCCCAAACATTTTTTTTATAATCCTAGAGAAATAACATACCGCATTATTATGGAGGTAATTTTGATAGTCAAAGGATGTTTAATATTGTGTAACCCAACGTAGGGGTTCAACCCTCATTGTTTTTTTCTCAAATATACATGTATTATCTTTTTAAAGATAGAAAGGAACTTAATCATAATAATAACATGCCAACCTCAAACTAAGAAGAAATTAATATATGTGTGTGTGTGTGTGTAATTTTGAGGTGCATTACCCACCCATATAACCAAGACCAATCCTTTCATATGGTGAATTTTTTTTTTCTGAGAATTGCATCCAAAGTTTGATATCTTTTCATATTTTTTGTTGAGTTTATCTAGCTCTTTCATTAATGAAACAATCTATGCTTCAAGCTTTTCACTGCTTTCTACTTTTTATTTTAGCTGATTATTCAACATTTCTTCCACTTTTTTGCTTCCTCTCTTTCATTCTTGATGAATATGATTTATTTGGATAGTCTCTTGTTCTTTTTCTTGAGGTTATTAATTTATTCTAATGCATTGATAAGTTCAAGATCAACTATGCATTCAACACTTTCTCCCTTTTCTTTTTCTTTTTTCACCCCTGGTTTTTCTATGTTTGAATCCTAATTATTGGAAAAAATAGTATCTCTCTTTTATCATCATTAGAATCATATTATTCTTCGTCATAAAATAATTATCCTCTTTGGAATAAAGATTTTTTTTTTCAAGTATCCTTTCATGGCCCTTTTTATGGGTTCTTATTCACCGTCACTATCTTCACTATAAGGACACTTAGCATGAAAATGTCCTATATTGCTATAGTTTTAAAAAAATGAGATGTAACTTACCTTTGAATTTGGATTTTTATCTTTTGTTTTCTGATTAGCTGAGCCATTTATGAATCAAATTTGTCACTCAAATAGTCACTAAATTTTCATTTTATTGACTTCTTATATGCTTTAAATGTTACTTCCTTATGTGATGGGTTTATCATCCTCGTTTCATATGCAATGAGAATTCCGTGAAGTTTTTCCATTTTAATATTTTCCAAATATCTTAATTCTTCTATGGCGGAGACATTGGCATAAAAACTTAGAGGAAGATACCTCAAAAAAATTTGAGCAATTGTTGTTTTTTTAACTTCTTCACCAAATCCTTTGAGAGAATTAACCACTTTCGATCTACTTGAAGAAAATAAGTAGCAACATATTCTTCATCATTCATTTTCAGGCTTTCAAATTGTCTTCATAAATTCTAAAGCTTTGTCTTCTTAACTTTGTCATATCTTTCATAGTTTCTTAAAAGCTTGTCCCACATATCTTTAGTTGGTTCACACTGCATAACTTTAACATATTCTAAATCTGAAAAGCTAGTTAAAATGGAGTTCATAGTTTTTGTATTAGAGACATAATCCTTTCTCCCATCTTGATCAGTTGGGGGAGAGAATGTGACCTTGTATCCTTCAATAATAGACCTCCAAACTTTAGCACCAAGATACATCAATTTTGTTCTCATTCTTATCTTCCAAAAGACAAAATTTGTTCCATCAAAGAAAGGAATTTTGGTTGATGCTTCTTGATTGGTCACAGTCCCTTATAATATATTCTTTAAACTATTAAATTATTCTTCAAAAAACCTAATTGTATACCCATTATTGGAAATATTGAGAGGGAGTGAATTAGTATTTCATTACTTTTGACAAATTTTCACTTAGATAATCTTTAAACTGAATTCACATCGCATAATTAATCATCCACAATGTATGAACCTAGAGAAACAAGTGCAAATCAAAATTTTAAAAATAAATACTTGAAAAAAATATTTAATTTATCATAATATTTTGTAAGGACACAAATTATCTATAAGCACCAACTCAGAAAAATTAAGCTCTAACATGTCAAGAATATGAGGATGCCAACCCTCAATAAGCACCAAATTACAATAATTGCATGCTCCAACCTGAACTCAACCTTCAATATATCATAACTTGAACTTTGAATCAGGCTTGAACCTGACCTTCAAGACACCAATACTTGGCCTTCAAACCAGGCCTAAACTAGACCTTTAAGTAGAAAAATTTAGCCATGAAGCTACAAAGTCAAACAGCAAAACTTGTCCTCTGAAACTTAGCCTTCAAACAGTGGTACTCAGCCCTAACAATCAACCTTCATAAGGGCAGAACTCAACCCTCAAATCAAAACTGCAACTCAGTCTTAACACAAGCCTAGAACTCGAACTATATAGGAACAAAATTTGGCACTTAAGATAGGCATTAAATTAAACCTTATCCTTGCAAAAACTTAGGCTACTCAGACTCCAAAGATACTTGTACTCAACACTCAAAAAAAATCTTAAACAAACCGTAAACCCTTCCCAAAAACAATACCAAAATCCTTCTATAGAAAGTTGCTTCAACTTAGCTTCACTTTAATTTTTCTTGGTTCATGAGGTATGAACTTTGGACAACTTGAACTCTATATGGACAAAATTTGGCCATTAAGATAGGCATTAAACTCAACCTTATCCTCACCATAACTAAGCCTACCTAGCCTCCAAAGACACTTGTACTCAACCCTCAAAAATAGATCTCAAAAAACTATAAACTCTTCCCAAGAACAATGCCAAAATCCTTCTATAGAAAGTTACTTCAACTTGGCTTCACTTTACCTTTTCTTGGTTCATGAGGTATGAGATTTGGAAAAATTGAACTCTATAGGGACAAAATTTGGCCCTTAAGATAGGAATTAAACTCAACCTTCTCCTAACCAGAACTCAACCTACTCAACCTCCAAACACACTTATACTCAACCCTCAAAAATTGATCTCAAACAAATTGTAAACCCTTCCCAAGAACAATGCAGAAATCCTTCCGTAGAAATTTGCTTCGAGTTGGGTTCACTTTAATTTTTCTTGGTTCATGAGGTATGAACTTTGGACTTACTCAGAATTGAATGCTCCTTCTCACGCCTATTTATAATGCATTTGGATGTTAGGTTAGGCTGAATTCATATTCAAAAATTCATTTCTCCTCAAGCGCGGACAATACTTCCGCACCCACAATTTGTCCTGTGACAGTGTTGGACTACAACAATTCCATGTTGTGTGTCACAAATTCCATCTTCAAACTGTCAAAAACACTACCATTGACGCACTACGTATATGTATCATAGAGGAAACGTTTGACAGTGTCCAGCTCAGATTCAGGGAAGCCATATTCTTGGTTCACCACCCTAAGCAATTTCCTTATAACAATATTCCACATCCAGTAGGCCTTCTCAAGAAGAATAAGAAACGATTCATTAAAGTACAAGTCACAGAAAATTTTGAGATTTGGTTTCAGATTCTTGGTATCGCTACCTAAATCTCCAATGTGGTCTAGCCTTACTAACCGATAGATATACAAGCCAATATATGTCAAAGAGGATAAAAATTGCAGCATGAGAAGCAACCGGCTGACCTTTGACATTCAAGCTTTGTTCTATGAATCATCATCATCGGCCCCAGAATTTTCATTACTATTGTTTGAGCTCGACCATCTGAATAACACATCACTTAGCTATTTAGCTTCATGGATGAGAGTTTCTATGGCTTTCAGCATGATCTCATGGTGCCAATTCACCTCTTTCCTTCGGCTGAATATGTGAGCACCTTCTATTGACAATATTGTGGTGACGACCTAGAAGTCATTTCTAGAAATGATGTGAAGCCTCCGAGGAGCACGAAGGTGGCCCAAGCGAAGGCCAAATATCTGAGCCCGCTGGCTACCTTCTCTAGAATGGAAAGCTTAACGACAAACAAAGTTATTTTTGTGTCCGGAAGGGTCGCATTGTTAGTGCAACTCCCCAACTCTCGTGATTCGAATACGATCTCTAGTCGCTTTGTGGATGGAGAAACTGATGTATCACGACTACCTCCAGGTTGTGAAGCCATGTAAGAAATTTCCTCTTGATGTCCAAATCCACAAGTCAATTTACAAGCCCTCTTCTCTCCGTATGGAAGTTCTGTGTGGTTTCTATAATAGAATCTACATAACTTCTCATTGTTGAGGAGAAATACCAAATATTTGTAGTGTTATAACTTCTCTGTATGGATGTGCAGTGTTATATGGTTAGGCATATTCATACCAGAGATTTCATATATTGTAATATGTTTGATTTGGTAGGTTTTCTGAAGTTGGTCTACGTTATTTACCTTGTTTCATAAATAATTTTATCCATCACTCCATATTATTCCTTAATTCTTTAGGGGGCGTCTGCTACACAGTAATTTTTCACCATGCTCATTTTCTTGTCCCTCATCCTGAAATGCCTCGTGACAAATCCTGGGCAGTGTTTCAACCATGAATAAATATGTTAAGACTAGTCAAACTCCTAGTTTTCTGGGTCAACACTTTCATGGTGTCATGATCACGCTGAAGTCATATTCACAGTTTTGGCTTAGCGTTCCCATCGCCCATATTTCCTGGAAAACCGCACTAATCTCTTTCTCACAGTGTTTCCTCAAATGGAGGAGAAGCTTCAACCTTTAGAATTTCCAAGGTGGCGAGTTGGATGTTAAATGGTGGTGATAGAGTCGAGCTCTCTGATTTTAGAGCTTTGATCTCATCCATCAGGATTTTTCCCATAGAAATTGGGCCTTCCTCCTCCTTTCATGGGCTCACAACCTCTTCTCCTTTTCCATAAATTCATATCCCTCATTCCAATAAAATTAGTCTCGTTGTTCATTGTCGGGCTAGTCTAAAATCTCGTTCCCTTTGCATCCTCACATTGTGATAATGACTAAGTGTTCAGGAGAAGGAATTATTTAGAGCTTTGGTGAAGGACTCATATTTTCACCAAAGGAGGCCTCTAACATCAAGGCCTAGGTTGTAAGATCTTTCTTTTATATTTATCAATAAAACATTTGATGTTTTCTTTCTATATTTGTCTAAATGTTTATGAAAATATTCTGGTACTCCTTAATATGCTAGATAGCTAATGTTTATGATTATTATGTATTGGATTATGTTTTTTGTTGCATCTTGATCATCCACATATATTTGTGTGCCATCAGTAGCAGGGAGTGAGCCTAAAGGATTTTGGATCAAGGTCACCATCAATGGATTCAAACGTAGCATTGGGAAAAAGGTACTTCTATCTATTTCCTTGTCGCATTGTAAATTTTAGTTAAGAGAGATTTGCATTAGAAATTATCTCATGTTTCTAGACCCACTCTAGGCCTAGATATATCGCCTCTGCCTGTAGAGGGGATTTGTCTTGACAATAATGAGTTAACCCACAAGCTGTCTATAGACAGTAGCATCTCCTTCTTCTCCTAAATTAGCATCCTCCTTCCTCCAATTTCCTACTAAAGGAGTCTCCATGGGTTTGTTTTCCTCCATTTGGAACTTCCTGAGAATCTCATTGGCATACTTTCCCTAAGATACAAATAGCTCCCCATCTCTTTTCCATATTTCCAATCCCAGGAAATAGTGCAAGAGCCTCATGTCCTTCATCTCAAATTCTATTGCAAGATCCTCTTTGCAATACTTGATGAGGTGCTCACCACCTATTAGTATCAAATCATCGACATAAAGTATTACCTTATACCACAATATGGTAAAGTTTCGCATCTTCCTCACTCTTGGTAAAGCCCAACCCGGTGAAGTAGTTTTCGATCCCAGTGTACCAAGCACAAGGTGCTTGATTCAGCCCATACAGTGCTCTTGAGTCGGCACACATGCAACTCTCTGTCGAAGGTCTCAAAACCTTCTAGATGCTCAATGTACACCTCTTACTCAATCACCCCATTGAGGAAGGTTGTATTTACATCCATCCGATGTATCTCCCATCCCATCTGCATTGAGAGTGCAAGGATGGATATGATTGATGAGTACCATGCAACTGGTGAAAATTTCTCATCATAATCAATCCCCTCCACCTGAGAGAACCCTCTTGCCACAAACATGGCCTTGTGCTTCTCCACACTCCCATTTTCTTCCTGATTCACCTTGTAGATCCACATGGATCCTAAAACTGACTTCCCCTCCAGTATTGGGACAACTTCCCATGCATTTTTTTTTATAATAGAGCCATACTCCTCAACCATGGCTTCAACTCAAATTTGTTGTTGCACTACTTCCTCAAAATAGGATGGCTCTATCTCTACACCTTTTCTCATAAGATCCATGTATTCAGTGTACTGCTCTGGGGACCTTCTATGTCTGCATTGTGATGTGGATGCTCCCACATTCCCTCTAGGATCAAGAAAAAACCTGTCAACCTCTCTCATGCGCTTCCTTTCGTCTCCGGATGTCTCTACATGAGTGGGTGCTTCCACTATCTGCAACTCTGCTTTTCGTTTCTCCACATATTGAGGCTCTTCTTTTGGAGCCAAGATCTCCTCAACTGCATGCAACTAAAGCTTCCTCACAAGGGAAATTCACATGGCCTTCTCTTCTTCGAATTTCACATTTCTTCTAACCACTGTCATCATGTTTGTTGGAAATCATTCCTGATAGTTGTGAGGTGCATCATTTTACCCCACAAATATCCCCAACTTAGTTGTTGGTTCTAGCTTCTTCATGGCATCTTTGGTCACATGGAAATAAACTGATGAACCAAAAATTTTAAAATGCGGAAAATTTGGACTCTTGCCTGAAAAAGATTCCTCTGGTGTACTCATCCCAATTATCTGATGAGTACTTATGTTCTACACAAATATTTTTGTATTGCATTCTTCCGCCCATAGATACAACGGTAGGCCCTAATCACGCAACATAGCTCAAGTTGCTCCCACAATAGTTTTTTTCTTCCTTTATGCAACATGATTCTGTTGTGGGTTATGAGGTGCTATCAATTCCCTTCGAATTCCTTCTAAAGCATAGAATTTTTTGAATTTTTTAGAGACATATTATCCACCATTGTCACTCCTCAGAGCCTTCACCTTTTTCTCTGTATCTTTCTCCACAAGTGCCTTGAACTCACAAAAATTTTAGAACGTCTAATATTTCTTCTTCATGAAGAAAATAGAACACTTGTGTGAAAACCATCTACAAAAATCACATAATACCTATGTTTTATTGTGGAAGCTCTCGAGAACGATCCACACACATCTGAGTGAAATCTCTCAAGGATCGTCTTTGCTTGGATTTCCTTATCATGAAAGGTGAGTTGTACCTATGTCGATAGTATTATACCTCCCATCATCTCCCATCTCGATGTGCATCTAGATATCCTTCTCCTCCAAATTACTCAAGAATTATTTGTTTCCGTTCAGATGGAATGAAGCTCCACTATCAAAGTAACACACAGAACCCATCATTGATGACACCATTCATGCGATGAGGGTGAAATCCAACTCGAACTGTGAATAAATTTATTCACATACCGCTCCTCTTGATAACTTCTTGTTGGTATTCTTGTGTGAACACTTTGTAGCATAGTGTCCAAGCTCATGACAGTGAAAACATTTTACCTTTGACAAGTCTCGCTTCTTTCCTTCCTGATTGGAATCTGATTTTTAATAGAACACCTTCCCTTTACCTTTCTTTGCCTTTCCATCCAAGGTGCAGTTCTCCTCCTCATCATTCTTTCATGAGGATCCATCTCTAGTGTTCCGTCTAATCTTTTCTTGTACCAACTCAGACCATAGTTGCTCCCACTCTGGTAGCTTATCCCTCCCATTCACTGATTCCTGGTAGTTATGCCTATACTTGGGAAGGCTTAGAAGTGCTAGGTTCACCAAATCATCCTAGGAAACTGTCACACCAAGTCTTCCAAGCCCATCTCAACATTGAGTGAACTTCGTCAAGTATTTTGGGATCATGTCGCCCTTCCCCATCTTGATCTTTTGGAGTTTTTCCTTCAGTGCCAGCTTCCTATGGTTGCTGCTATTATGAAACATATCCGATAAATCATTCCATATAGCATATGGATTTTCCTTTCCATGCAGCTTCAAGACAATATGATATCGAACTTCTTCTAAGAGAATCCTTCTCTCCTTTGCTACATTCTTCTTCCATGCATCAAGAGGTTGAGAATTTGTTGATGTGAGATGAAGAATATCATTGTCTTTGAATTCCTTCAGTGTGTTGTCCTCCAACACTGCCTCCGTCTTTTCCTTCCATGCTATGTAATTTGAATTGCACTCAAGGGAATATTCGAGTCTCAATCCAAAGAAAGGCATCTTGATTTATTGTTGGTACTGAAGAATAAATCTGCAAATTTGATTTACATGTTCAAAACAAACTCTGGTTCTTGTCTTATATGATGATTCTTGCTCTTATACCATGTATTAATATCTAAATAGATTAAACTAATATTGTAATATTCTGAAACAAAATAATTAATCAATTCTACATATTGTAGAAACCAATTATGATCGCACAATCACATGAACAAGAAAGAGAAATACTTTAAATCGCACAAGACAAAGATGTGTCTCAGGAAATCCTCAACTAAAAACCCTATTATATATATATTACATTAATTCAAGAACATGAAACAATACAATGTTATTTCCCTTCTTGAAAAATATCTGCACTATCTCCAACTATCTCAATCTTATCCTGCCAAGTTTGCTCCAATAATTAACCAATTCCCTACACCTAACTGACCAGCCTTTCTCACACATTCCTAGGCTAATTAAGCCCCTATTAATTATAAAATTTCCTTTAGTTGAGTGCGCATTACTTACAAGGCATCCTGATGACCTCATGCATGACCTGTATAATTTTGTAATTATACAACTAATAGTTCTCTTTCATTTAACTCCAAACTCAACTGGGCCTTCCTTAGAGCTGATATGCAACAACTATTTATAGTGAATTATCAGTTATTAGATTTATCGTTGCATGTAAATTAAATCAGATTTAATTCACAGGACCTATCAGTACCTCATCTCTCAGTTAGAACTAGTTAAATTGGTTTTAACTCAAACAATTGAGTTAACTAATTATAACTCAAAATAAACTACAATTGGAACCCCTAAAAATTAGGGAAACTCTACATGCCTCCAATTTGACCCTCAACTAAAATTGACTAAGCTAACTAAGTCTTCTTGACTCAGTTAACTCGTACAAGTTGTCATGTGATGTGGAATTAAAATTTATTTCTAATTTAATTATGGGAAAATTAAGTTAGAAGCCTTTCATGTTGCCAATTTCACCAAAGTCTCACCTTGTACCACTCTTATTGCAATTACTTTTACCATAATTTGTGATTTTATGTTATTAGTAAATATTTAAATGATGGACACTCGTTGTGGGGCCAACACTAATTTAAATGTTATGAATTATGAATGATAGATGTAAATAGTTGTGTGTTATTATAAATACAATATTGTTTTATTTGGAAATATAATGGGAGCCAAAATTTGAGTAGTCAAGTTGCTTCGTTGTTAAGAAATTGGTCAATTTGGTTGGAGTCCCAAGTAGTGGACAAGCTGAGGTGACAATTATCACAATTTTAACCTCCATAACTCCCCAAGATTCCAAGAATATTATCACCACCAAGAGACAGTGTAAATAGATAAATATGTTATGATGTGTGGGGGAAACAAAAGCAACATATTGCTAGAGAGAAAGGAAATTTACACAATTGTCTTCCAGATCCATCACATAAACAATTTGATTTCCAACGTGTTTTGAACCATCTAATGTGGTTCATCATTGATATGATTATATTAGATGGTTGGAAACGTGTAGCAAATAAAATAATTTATGTGATGGATATGGAAGACAATTTTGTAAATTATTTTACTCACAAAATCCTCCATTCAAAGAAAGGATTTTTTTATGGAAATAAAGAAATGAATTCCTATGAAAAATCCTAGGTACACGAAAAGAAAGGTCAGACGTTGAAAAAGTAGGACATTTCTAGAGTCTGAAGGGGAAGAAAGTGGGAAGAATATCATCAAATAATGATAAATTTCTAGTAGCATAGAAGCCCGAGGCTCAGGGGGAATTGCCTTAGCTGCAATTTGTTGGTTGGGAGGAACGTGCTCATTCCTATACTATTTTCAAGTGTTCAATATTATCCGTCCAAGTAGGAAAATCCTATCTTTAGTATGAAAATACTTGCATCAAGGATGATTAATTAATAGAATATTTATATATTACATGAAAGGTAATACGTCTCGCATGCAGTAGTAACTATTTAGTATTTCTCTTAAATCCATGTACTAATGACAATAAGAAAAACCATGAATAAATGAATGATTCATAATAAACAGAGTAATATAGATATATTTGAGTAAAGAAAAGATAGGTATGTATATCTCCCACATGAGAAGCTAGAAATTCCTAAAACGAATACTCTAAATTGGAAAAATCGAATTATGACAATATTTTTGGATTTAAGTATTATTGTTCTTGCTTAGTATCATGAAGTGAGAAAATGGAGACTTTGTAGTTGTTTTAATTATAATTTATTATATAATTTACTAAACAAAATTAGGTAGGCTTAACATGCCTGAGCTAATATGGAGTGACAAACCTCTATGATAGCTTTCTAATCCATAGAGTAACCAATTGATATGTAAAACACTCTCAGAGAGTAGTTATAAAAATTGGTTGCATAGGTATCCTATAACCACTTTTTCCGTGCAAAGTCTTCTCAAAATAATTCTAAGCATTCAATTTGGCTAAGTGTTTAAAGAATGGAGTTACTAATGGAAAATGAGATAATATGGAATAGAGGAAATAATTATTGATAAAACAAAAAAGTATCGAATTAATTAAAAAGGGAATAACCTTACATTCTTTTCTAAGAGACATATTGAAGAAAACTATAGAACAAAAGAAATTGCAGAAGACTAAAAATTACATAGATAGAGTAGTAAATTCAGTTAACTACTTCAATCATCTTTTAGCCATGTACAAATTGTTTGTTTAGAAACCCAATTTACATACAAAAGTGTGCAAAGTATTTTATGGTTCAAATATCTCCTAAACAAGTTGATTAGGAAAACTCTAGATCTATAAAGTGAACAAATTGTCCAAAAGATATTGTATCAAGTTAAGACAATCGAAATATTTAGCTAGTATCATAACTCAGGTCTAAGTATGAAAAAAATTGATTAAGGAAAGGAAATAACATAGTAGTTGTGGCCATCACGGTGTCGACATCATCTTCCATATTAGCTAAATACTTGTGGAAAGAAGGTTATGTTTGATAGGTCCTTACCTGGATAAGTTAATGTAGAAAATATGTTGATAAAAACCCTCAGTTGAGATCTAAAAAATATAACTTGTAATAGAACATTCAAGGAAATTTCTGTTAGAACTCTTATCAAGCTACTTAAACCATAAAATAAATTTTGGAACCAGGATACCGAGCAGTGAAATTTACCTTTACAGTTTCCATGAAGTTGTTGTCTGAATTACCTATTGTAAGCATATAAATAAATTAGAAAAAAGAGTAAATTTATATGTATATTCAGAGACATAAATTTATATCAAAAAAGAGGATGGTTACAGTCATGAGACCCTTTTCTGTAGAAATTTGCTGAATAATGATTAATTATCCACCGAGACTATCCTGATCACATATCAATTCGAATTCATATGCAACACATAATCTCTTCCACTCAGATCATCACACATGTGGAAATAAAACAAGCGATAGCACATCAAATCATCATACACATTAACACAGTATGTATGGGGAAATCTTATAGCTGAAAACCCCGCAGCTATTGTGTATATTATAATGGAGAAATCATGTAACAAACTCAGTACAATACTCCTCACAAGTACTCAGTACTTTCTCATGAAGTTACACACAATCTAGCTCAGTTTTGAACAGGTTACTGGTTCAAAACTCACCGCCAATTGCCTTGCCTCTATTGCGTAATCCAGGCCTGTCTATATAGAGATCCAAGGTTCGAATCTCCTTGGCTTGACAGCGCAATCATCATGGGAAATTCCTCCAAGTGTGGTGCAAATCTCATGCACAACTGATGTCGCCACTGATAGCTAACTCCACCCTTTCATCTACCTCTTTCTCTGGTCTCCACTGAACTGATCATGCACTGTAGTGAACTGATGTGTTCTTGAGTTGAATAATGAGTTACTAATTAATGAATTAAATAATATTTAATTCACTCCACTCATAACTAATTTATTAGCTAGTTAAACTAATCTCAACCAGTTCAACTAAAATAAACAGAACACAACTCCACTAGCTATCTCATTAACTCCACCAAACTTCTGCCACTGAATTCCTAACTGAATTCAACCATGCATGTGCTCACCAAACCATAGGAATAGTGTAATTCCTCTGTCATATGCATGAGCCACTTCCAAGGCTCGAACTGAAGTGCTCCAAGATAGTAAACTGAAGTTTAGAGTCCAAATATTATTAAGGGTAAATAATATTTGACTTCCCTATTTTAAGGAGAGGCAGTCTAAAAATAGACTTCGACCTATAGGTCCATCTATTTTTACCAACATGACCAATACTCCAAGAATAACATACTGCAATCCCCAAACCATGCTCCATATGTCTAAAAATAGACATAGTCTAAAAATAGACTTTGCGCCAGAATTTGCCTGCGGGCCCACTTAGTGAAGGCGACTTCGTTTCACTAAGCTCCATCATCTTGTTGCATTTTCAACATTTTCATTGGAACAAGTTGATAAAAACTCAAATTAGAACTAAGTGCTTCAAAAGAACATAGAGTAATAAAATGGAAAAGCTGGTGTGATACCTAGTAGTAATAAATTGCATCCCTAGTAAACTACTTGACTGAAGAGAAAAGGCATTTTTTCATCAAAAGTCATCCTTGTTCATAAACCTGTGAAAAAAATCAACATTAATCCCTGTTAATGAATTCAAATGAAAAACTTTGAAATAAATTCAAACAAGTCATTGTGTTATCCTTAATAATAAAACCCTATTCATAGTTCAAAAGATGAATGTAATCAATTACCTTATTTACTAGAGAAAAAGGGACCGAAAGGGTGTAATAATTTCCCAAGGGTTAGATTTCAATTCCTTGGGAGGGTTACACTCTTAGTCTCTTAGCCATCGAAACCCTGAACTAGTTGTTAGTTTCAAAGAGAAGATTTGAAAAAACATGTCAAAAAGAGGAATATTCAAGGATATATTTCCATAAGACCTTTTCCCGAAACCCAACCAAGATTTAAAACCCCCAAATAAAATGTAATTGTAAGTATGATAATTTCAAAGCTCTTGAGAGACCTGCAAACCCTTAATAAACAAAAGGTCAGCAATTTTTTTACGAATTGATCTTGAAAAAACCCAAAAAGAGATGGTTAGATACAATTCATAATGAAAAGTTAAAATTTTAACGACAATAAAACCTTCTTACCATAAATTATAACGATTTTTGAATTGATAGATAGTAGGGTATTTTCATTATAAGGACCTACAATACAAGCAGAACATGAGCTAGCAGGTTGTAATGAATGGCTAATTGAAAGTGTAAATCCGTAGAGCAATCATTTGTCAAATCTCTTCTCATATGCATGATATCTAAATAATTAATATATATATATATATATATATATGTCGAACCTGTAAAAACCCTTGACAGCATAAATTTATCAATTGAACTGAGAACATCATTTCTCTGTCGTTGCTTCCCGAAGTGTTATTGCATGGTGGAAGGAAGCCCTACTCTCCGTCGAAAACAAAATCCGGGAAGTTGAAGTTCTAACACTAACCCATCGCTGAGAATCTTTTTTTCTGCAGAGAGAAGGCATAATGTCAAATGAACAGTTCGAAAGGTAGTTAATCAAGCAAGTGTGTGTGCGTTTTTTAAACCAGACAGAGAGCAGCTTAAAAGAGAGAAGTGCACTGCGTTTTGTAGCGGTCATCAGAATTTTTTTTGTAATCCCTTAGAAAAGGAAGAACTTCAGTTTGTAACAGAGTGTTTTATTTTAATGGAATAGAAGTGTCCAGCAATTTTTTTTAAATTTATTTTTCTAGGTTAGAAAGAGGAATTTTATTTCCTCTGTATGTGTTTGGAATCATTTAGAAATTCCAACACAGAGTACAAATAAGACATATTTCAATATATTCTCCTAAAAACAATCGCTAATATTCTTGACATTATAAATTTCCTCTGTATGTGTTTGGAATCATTCAGAAATTCCAACACGAAGTACAAATAAGACATATTTCAATATATTCTCCTAAAAACAATTGCTAATATTCTTGACATTATCTTCATTCTCACAACCAAAAGGTGTTTTTTTCAAAATTGAAATCCCCGTTCTAACCATTCAATTACAAGCCCTGAGATCTCATTTCTAAAGATCGAGTCACGATCAGCCATTTCTTCAAACAGGAAGGTGAAGAAACTGGTCGCAGCATGTGAGAGAGAGTCTGAGCGAAAATTTTCGTGAATTCACAATTCATGTATTGTAAAACTTAGCTGAAAGATAGTTCAAATGTTACACTTCGATGCTTCATAAGGTGAGGAAGTCTTTCTTGAAAAAAGAGGAGACTATAGTAGTCTTTTATTATATTTTTGGTTATCAGATGATGCTGAATATATATAGTGAAAAAACGATGATGTTGTACTTTTTCTTTTCTTTTTTAATAAAAATACTTCCGTTTTTTCTACTGGAGAAAAAAGAAAATCGTAGATGATGGCCAAATCCCAGTCCCAGTAAATTGATCGATAAAACATGTATCTACTAATTTCAAGGCCATTACTCTAGAATTTAGCTGGTTGCATGCACAGGAACTTTACCGATTTCATTGATCTTCTTTACAAATCTAGAGGAAGAGACTTTGCACAAACTGAGTGAAGGCCGAGATCAGGTTTTTGAAGGCATCTATGTTAGACTAACCTTAAAGATTGTTTGAATCGCTTTCCTTCATCTATTAAAATTGGAAACCGTACCAAAAATCGTGGTCAAACGAAAATATATTTACAGAAGCCAAATCCGTGAGATTTTTCTTTACACTCTCCCCATTTAGTTTTCCTTGCCGAAGCCAACCATTTCAATACGTTAAAATAATTAGTAATACATTTAAATCATTCATTGACAAGAATGTGTGCAGAGAGACCCATTTTTATTGGGAATTTAATGCAAGGCTGTTATTATTTATGTTGACCGTAATAAACTGCAAAGAAGAATCAACCCACGATTCATTTCAATAATTTTCAATTATGGAAATATTCGAATGTTACTTGGAACTGAAAAAACATGGTGACAGCATGAATAAGACAGTTCGATACCGCGTGTGTGATCTAACTTAGAAGTGATATAACCTGTTTTTCAAAATAAGCTAATGAACATCTATGATTTTTTTTTAAACATTTGTCTCATTTATCTATTATAAATATCAGGCATTTCTGTTTAACCTGAAGCGTTTATGCATTAACCAACAGACATAAATATCAGGAATTTCTGTTTAATCCAAAGTTTATGCATTTGGGACGTCCGCTTACTGAATTTATTTCATAAAAACAAAATCATCCTCAGAATATAATTTCATTTGATAATGCAAAAACGCTAATACATTTATATGAGAAGAAAATGTTTATTAATAACAAAATCGGGATGTTTATTAATAAAACATGCCGTCCAGCGAAAATGGTAAAACAAAAACTAAATTGGTGTCCTCCTCATTGTAACATCAACAGGCAAGTTATGAGCAGCATGCTCCCTATCACCATCGCCATTTGTCTCCGAGTCTGTAACTCAAACATCTCCAGGCCGATGTCCATTCCTTCTCCAACGCCATAGCCAGGCTGCTCTTCAAAACCCTCCGACATTTTTACCTTAAAAGAGTATAGAATGGTGAACATGTGAAGAGAACGCATGAACGCCCACTATTTATAGATATTTGGGGGAGGAGGTGCCATTCGTTCCGGTATTGCCACTGCAATTGGGTTTTCAACACGGCTATTTCTCCAAGAAAGCTCGTAACTGGAATTTCCAATTTACGATGATGTTTAGGGTTTTATTTTCATTGTCCTGTACCATCTGATCACATCTCAATAAATAAGTTCACATCTGTAAGCTTGAACATAAAATAAATAAATAAATGACACCGTATCATAAATCTAAAAATAGTAAGTCCACATATGCAAGATTGAATAAAATAAAAATAAAAAAATTAACCAACAACGTATCACCAATCTAGAAATAATAAAAGTCCACAGCTTGAACATAAAATAAATAAATAAATGACAATGTCTCACCAATCTAGAAATAATAAATCCACATCTGCAATAATAAATAACAATGTATCACTAATTTAGAAATAATAAGTCCACATCTGCAAGCTTGAACATAAAATAAAGCAATAAATGATAACTTATCACCCGTAGTTGCATCCCTATAAAAACCACCTTCCACACTACCAATATTTTGTTAACCCAGCGTTCATTGTAAATGAAATTGTTAATTAAATATAAATAAACCCACATTTAGAAACCAGAATATAAATAAATAAATCACAACATATCAGCGATCCTCCTATTTATTATTAGTTCTCCAATATAACAATTTACACACAACCCATTACTTTGATATTATTGGGCATTTATCTTAAATTATTTCATTATTTCATTATTGGGCATTTATTTTATTTTACCGAAAGGCATCCAGCTAACCAAGATAGAGATATTATAATGTTTTGTTAAATATGTATAATATTATGTTCAACATTTTAACTTGGTCAGATTAAAATAAAATAAGATATAAACATAAATATTTTCAAAATAATAATAATATTATAATATTTTATTTAACTTTTTAAATCTATAAAAATTAAATTAAATTAAAATTATAATTTTAACTATAATTAAATAAATTCCTCATTATTATAAAGAATATATTGTGATTGAGATTTTTCGGTGAAAATCACATCAAAAAATATTTGGTCGACGCGTTTCGAACCAGCCAGTGTGATTCATCATGAGGACAAGATGAAAAATCTGATCAAGAAACCCCTTTAAATAAAAATTAAAGCTCTCACTAACCGTTTGTAAAATAACCGCTAATTTGACTCAAATATTTCAAATATTTATAAAAAATAAAAATAAAAATAATAGAAAAAATCAAATGTTTAAAATTTATAATTAAGATTCTTATATAATTTTATTTATTTTAATAAAAATAATACTTAATAATCATATCTATTTTATTATAATTATAATTATTTATTTGTTATATGTTTTAATTTTATATATTTATTTTATTAATAATAATTAATTGTTAAGAATATATTGACAAGTATCCTCTACAAGTAATGTTATAATGTGTTTAAATATTTTCTATTAATATATTTTATACATCGTATACTATGTTTCATTATTCTAATGATGAAAATGAAGAATTATTGTGTTTACGTTCCAGAGAAATTACGATTAAAATTTTAATATTTTAATTTTATTATTATTTAATGAAAAAATAAATTATTTATTAAAATTATAGTTTTAAATTTATTAAAAAATATTAATATAAAAAATAAATTTAACAATTTTAAATATACATATTTTTATTATAATTGGTTTTCTTGATGTTTACCAAGATATAAATCTAAAATGATTTTCTTAAATTTTAATAAAAAATATCTCTCATTATTATATATATAAAAACATATTTTTTATAACTATTTTATTACTAAGTAATTATAAATTTTAGGTTTACCTTGTCTATCATATAGTTTGAGTGGGCCTAATGGTTAAGAGCATCTCTTTCATTCTAAGAGGTCATAAGTTTAAAACCAAAGGGGTAGAGTATGTATGCCTTCAAAAGAATTTAATATTTTTAATTAAACATTTTTCTGGTTAATTTTAATCAAAATTTGAAACAGATTTTTTAAAACTTGAGTTTAAATTGTTTAATCTGCATAATTCGGATGCCCAAGGGTTTCTTGGGATGTTGAATCCATTTACGTATTCAAAAATGTATTTTAAACAACAAAAATTCTTGAAATTTTGTTGTCAGATTTTGGTGAATTCAGGTGAAAAAAGCTATTTAGTCTATAAGTTAGACTACGCCAATTAAAAATTTTAAAATAATTATATTTGTTTTGTTTTCAATTTGTTTGTTTGTTTGTTTGTTTTCCTTTTAAATATAATATTGAATATTGGTAATTTTTTTTGTACATGGAGTGTAAAGTAGAAAGTGATGGGTGTTCCCTTAAGGCACTCCATGATGTAAAAATCTTTGAGCAAAAATATATCCATGTTATAGGTTGGTGTGGCCAACGCTAGTTCAATCTCCAAGTGATTTTGGTGGCTTAAATGCCTCTCGGTCGTGGCTACTCAAGCCACAAGCTAGTTGTACCAATCGTCTCGAGACTCACATAACCTAACAAAAGAACAAACAAAATATTATTATATATTTTTACTATGTTTCAAATTATATTTATAAATTTTATTAAAATAAAAATTTATATTTTTTTTAATTTTAAAAGCTTATAGATGTGACTCAATTGATAATGGTTGTGTTATGAAGTGTTATATAAATTATGAGATTTAAATTCAAATCCCATATATAAATCCAACTAAAAAAGGAAAAAATAAAATAAAATTTTAAATTTTAAAAATTCAATGAATTGAGAAAATAATTAATCATTATTTATAAAATTTTAAAATAACAAAATAAAATAAACTTTTAAAAAGACAATTTATTATTATATTTTTATAGTTGTTCACTTTCAACTACTACTTATAATGTTTTATCTTTATGTAGTTTACGAATATTACATCTAAACAAATGTTGTACACTTTATAACTTACCCTAATTTAATTATATTTACAACTTACCGTGATGTAATTATATTTAACTTATAATGATGTAATTATAACTTTTATGTTCACATAATTTGCTATTGTTAAAATTTTTAAACATATAATTTTGCGGTTTGGCGATCTCGGGTCTCTACGAACTTCCCTTTTCATTTCTGCAACACATACTTTTGCGGTTTGGCGATCTCGGGTCTCTACGAACCTCTCTTTTTCATTTCTGCAACGTTTTAAACACATTACTTCTGTGGTTTGTTTTAAACACATTTCCTCTACAGTTTGTATAATTTTTAAACACATAATTTTGTGGTTCGACGGTAGCGACTCTCTGCGGTCTTAGGTCTCTACGAACCTCTCTTTGAATTTCTGTAACATTTTAAACACATTACTTCTGCGCGCAACTGCAAACTCCCAGTACGGTCTTTCGCAGGCATTGGAAGCGTTCCCTCCAATGTTGTGTTTCTACAGAGTTCCTTTCGTTGGTTATGAAGGTCGAGGGATCAATCACGCAACTGGATGAATTGTTGTTGAAGAATCTCGGAAGGACAAGGCCCTTGTACCGTACGAAGTGCACGAATTCATTTAAGAACATAAAATAAATAAATAAATAACAACGTATCAAAAATCTAAAAATAGCAAGTCCATATGCAAGATTGAACATAAAATAAATAATTAACTAACAACTTATCACCAATCTCGGAATAAAAAGTCCACAGCTTGAACATAAAATAAATAAATAAATGACAATGTATCACCAATCTAGAAATAATAAGCCCACATCTACACGTTTGAACATAAAATAAAGCAATAAATGACAACTTATCACCCATCCTAGAAATAATAAGCCCACATCTGCAAGTTTGAACATAAAATAAAGCAATAAATGATTACTTATCACCCATCCTCGTAGTTGCATCCCTATAACAACCACCTTACACACTACCACTACTTTGTTGACACAGCGTTTATGAAATTGTTAATTAAAGATAAATAAACCCACATTTAGAAACTGGAATATAAATAAATAAATCACAACATATCAGCAATCCAGCTATTTCTTGTGATTGCACCAATATAACAATTTACACATTACCCACTACTTTGATATTATTGAGCATTTATCTTAAATTATTTCATTATGGTTTTATTTTGTGGAGAAGCATCCTCCAGCTCAGCAAGATAGAGATATTATAATGTTTTGTTGGCATTTATCTTAAATTATTTTATTATGATTTTATTTTGTGGAGAGATATCCTCAGTTTAACAAAATAGAGATATTATAATGTTTTATTAAATATGTTCAATATTATATTCAACATTTGGTAAAATTAAAATTAAAATAAATTGAAATATATATATAAAATTTTCCCATAATAATAGAAATATTATAATAAATATATTATAATAATTTATTTAACTTTTTAGATTTATAAAAATAAAATTGTGATTCTAATTATAATTAAACGAATTCATCATTATTACAAAGACAAGTATCCTGTACAACTACTGTTATAATTGTTTATATATTTTCTATTAGTATATTTTATACTAGTATATTAAGTTTCATTATTGTAATTATCATAATTGTTATTATGAAAATAAAGTATTATTGTGTTTATGTTCCAACATAATGATAATGATAAGGACAAATTCTGATTAAAATTTTAATATTTTAATATTATTATTATTTAATTAAAAAGAAATTATTTATTAAAATTATAGTTTTAAATTTGTTAAAAAATATTAATATAAAAATAAATTTAATAATTTTAAATATACAGAGTTTTACTATAATTTGTTTTCTTGATATTTACCAAAATATAAATATAAAATAATTTTCTTAAATTTTAATAAAAAAATATCTCTCATTATTATATGTTGAATAACTACACGTAATTATATATTTTAGGTTTATCATGTTTATCATGTAGTTTGAGTGGGCCTAATAGTTAAGTGCATGTGTTTCCTTCTAAGAAGTCACAGGTTCAAAACCAAAGGGGGTAGAGTATGTATGCCTTCGTAGACTTGGCAATCAAAATTGTTGCGTCAAGACTCCATTTATAAATTTAAAATAATTATATTTTATTTTTTTCAATTTGTTTGTTTTTTATGTTTTTTTGTTTTTTTTCTTTTAATTATAATATTGAATATTGTTAATTTTTTTTGCACATAGAGTGTAGAGTAGAAAGTGATGGGTTGTTCCGTTAAGGCACTCCATGATGTAAAAATCTTTGAGAAAAAATAATTATTATTATTATATCAGATTAAGAAATTGATGGAATAAGAATTTAATATTTTTAATTTAAAAAGAAAATAATAAATAATATCTTAATTTATAATTGCGTAATTTAATTTATAGATGAAATGGTTTTTTTCACGACATTTTTCTAGTTAATTTAATCAAAATATGAAAGAGATTCTTAAAAAATTGAGTTTAAATTGTTTAATCTTCATAATTCGAATGTCGAGGGAATCCATTTACGCATTCAAAAATGTATTTTAAACAACAAAATATCTTGAAATTGTATTGTCAGATTTGGTGAATTCTAGTGAAAAATGCTATTTCATCTATAAGTTAGACTACGCAATTTTTATTTTTATTTTTTAAATAACTATATTTTTTGTTTTCAATTTGTTTGTTTTTTTTCCTTTTAAATATAATATTGAATATTGTTAAAAAAAAATCACATGGAGTGTAGAGTAGAAAGTGATGGTGTGTTTCGTTAAGGCACTCCATGATGTAAAAATCTTTGAGAAAAAATATAGCCATGCTATAGGATGGTGTGGCCTAGGCTGGTTCAATCCCCAAGTGATTTTGGTTGTTCAAATGCCTCTCGATCGTGGCTACTCAAGCCACAAGTTAGGTGTGTCAATCGTCTCGAAACTCGCATAACCAAACAAAAAACAAACAAAATATTGTTATATATTTTTATTATGTTTCAATTTATATTTATAAAGTTTATTAAAATAACAATTTATATTATTTTTTAATTTTAAAAGCTTATAGATGCAGCTCAATTGGTAATGGTTATATTATGAAATGTTATATAAATTATAAGATTCAACTTCAAATCTCCATTTATAAAGCCAACCAAAAAGGAAAAAATAAATTAAATTAAATTAAATTTTAAATTTTAAAAAATTAATAAAATGAGAATATAATTAATCATTATTTCTAAAACTTTTAAATAATAAAATAAAATAAACTTTTAAAAAGACAATTATTTATTATCTTGTTATAATTATTCACTTTCAATTACTATTTATAATTTTTTATTTTTATGTAGTTTATCAATATTACATCTAAACAAATGTGGTGCACTTTATAACTTACCATGATGTAATTATAACTTTTATGTTCTCATAATTTACTATTATTAAATGTTTTAATTTTGTGGTTTGGCGATATCGGGTCTCTATGAACCTCTCTTTTGTTTTTTGCAATGTTCTAAACATATTGCTTTTGTGGTTTGTTTTAAACACATTTCCTCTGCTTTTTGTACAAGTTTTAAACACGTACTTTTGTGGTTCAGTGATCTCAGTTCTCTGTGGTCTCGACAGTCTCGGGTCTCTACGAACCTCTCTTTTAAATGTTGCAATATTTTAAACACATTAATTCTGTGTGTAGCTGAAAACTCCTAATTTGGTTTGTCGCAAGCCTTGGAAGCATTCCCACCATTGATCACCCTCGATATATTTCCCAAGGTTGTGTTTCTACAGGTCCCCGCGTTGGTTGTGAAGGTCGAGGGATTGATCGTGCAACTGGATGAATTGTTGTTGAAGAAGCTCGAATGGACAAGGCCCGTGTATCGTACGAAGCGCATAAATTAATTTAGGCAATGCCTTGAACCATTGGCACCCAACAAGATGGTCCATGTTCGATTGGCATACAGAGAAATGGAGAATACACAGGATGCAAAAAAATAACCAACAGCAAAGGTTATCCTCGATCGTTTGATACATGTTATTCAATAGCAGGACAACGGAATCATTCGAGACGCTACCGTGAGATAGCAGAGACATTTTTTCACATTCTTTTTTTTCATACTTGTCTCCATAACACATGTAATATTAAGAATAGCAGTTATCAGTAGATTCCATGATAGCACACCCTATCTGTTGAGAATTTAAGAGCTGGGGTTTAATTCAAATTCTCTTCTTGATAATTACTTGTGAGCTTGTTTATGTATTCTCTTAGTTAGTCCTTCATCAAGTAAATTATCAAATTAAATGTAGAGACAAAATTAATTTTACTTTGTACCTGAATATCTTGTAATATAGTTAGGAAGGTAAATCTATGATTTACCTTCCTTACTTTCTCCACCTTTAGATCAGCCTTTTTCTTTTGATCACTATCTTTGACCTTCAAAAGTTAGAGAATTTTGTACTATACTCTTCCTTCTTCTATCCGCAATCTGTATGCTTCTATTCCTTCCTCAATATGCTCCCTCTTCAACAATGTCCTTGTCCTTAGATTTGCTCCTTTTCAACGTTGTACAGTCTTAAACTAATCTGCATTTCATCTGCTCCTTTGTCAATGCTATTAACCTCAGACTAATCTGCAAATCATGTTCCCTTTACAACGCTTATTCAACCTTAGGTTGATCCGCAATTTCTGTTCCCTTTCAAACGTTTTTCTTCCTTTGAATATCTACATTAATTCAGAGTTTGATCCGCAGACTTGACCGCAGACATTTCCGCAATTCACACTCCTATTCGTTCCACAAATTATACTTTTGCTCCTTCCGTAAATTATCTCTTTCAATTTACATCAAACTTCCATCCTTAGATCCGCACCTTATAACAGCTATAATGCCTCAGACAGATCCGCAATTAGTTACCTTTCCTTTATGTTGTCCACCGCAGACTTCACCATTATTGTAGCTCCTTTTCCATGCTATGCAACCTCAGTCATATCCGCAAAAATTATCTTCAAGTGATCTGTAGAGCAACTATAAATAAGAGTATGTTTTCTGCTCTTCAATCCAACTTACCAAATTGTCTTTAGGCCGACATGTCATAGTTTGTATGTTGACATAACTAATACATTATGAGGTGTTTATTCCAGCATGATGGAGGCTATCTATGCTTGACTTTTAATGTCTTTTAGAGCTTGTCTCCCATCTTCTTTGAGGACTTTTTTGTGAGCTTTGTTACAAGGTCTTTGGAGCATACTAAATACTTCATGTCTATATGACCCTTAAATATATTTATTCCTAGATATCATAAACCTAATAGACATCAAGAAGAAGTCTATCTACATAATAAAAGTTTGCTAATGAAACCCATGAAGCAGGTACACCAAAAATGAATTTTATTATATTTGACATCTTCTTTGAATAAATATATAATTACATTGTCAACATGAAGACCGACCTAGTTACACTTTTCAACACTATCTTATCGCATATCTGTAAAAGATGAGGTGGTAATTAGCAATCTTTCCATCTTAGTGTCAATTTCTACAACATGTCAAGGGCATAGTATAAGGCAACAAGTCATAACTAAACAAACATTACATCCAATTAAATCGACGTTACAAACACAGCTACATACAACTCTGATAGGTGCATATGCTCCCACTTACTCTCCTCTTTCTAAGTTTTCTTACTTAAACTATGAATGCTTCTCCTCATATTTCTAAACCCCCCTCTAGAAAAATGAGACCAAGTAAAATTACCCTAGGGAGTGTTTATTAATACACTAAATCTTTAGAAAGATGAAGAGAAGAAATAGAAAACCATTTTAAACTAGAATTAACTACATTAATGCTTGAAAAAACCACAAATCGTTAGAAAATAAAATAATCTCAGTCGAGACTTAACTCCAAGGAATGAAAGGTAGAATTCAAGAAACAAAACATAGTAAACAACCAATGGTTAAATAAAATGACACTTTGAAAAGCGATATTAAAAATATAAAAGAGAAATTGCATAATAATTTGGCCCTAAATAACACATAGAATAAATTGTATATTAAACCCATTAAAGAAGAAATTAATAAACTAATTGTACTCAACCATGAGCACCACAAAAGAGCCTTGCACCTTATAATTTCCAGTATAGAAGAAAAAAAAATGAAGAAACATTAGAAATAGTTAAAGATCAATTAAAGACAAAATCTCAAATTCAAACAACTTATCTCACTAAAGAAATAAGGGTAGAAAAGATACTTGAGCTTAAACATAGACTAAACCACGTAAAGGTCAGTTGTAGTGACCATAAATTAAACATACTTAGGAAATTCCCGAGCTTAAAAGGAACAAGAGTGTTTATAAATGAAGATCTCATTCGAGAAGACCAAGCTGAACTTGGGAAAGAAGTCAAAAAGGTCAAGGAGGTTAGGAAATAAGGGAAATGGGCAATCATTAGGAATATAAAAGTTATTATTAGAGATAGAGTCCCAAAAACGAGTGATAAATAGGGAATAGCATCACTATGGATCCTCTTCTACAATTTTCGTGGTTTTCCATGGTGTAAAGGTCCTATGTTAAGTTGGATCCCGATTGATATTGATCTTATTCTTTTAGTCGAAACTTCGGAGCATGACGAATCTAGGGTCCCTCACCTTGACGGATTCACTCTTTGGTCAGCTTGGAATCTGTAATCCTCCAGGAGAGGTTTTGGTGGTATATTATATTAGGAACATTGTTTCCTCTCACATCTGACTTCATAAAACCAACTCCTTCAATCAATACATTTGGATAGAGATATTGGATTCTACAACCAATGGGATCTTTCTTGCAATCTGCTATTTCACCCCTATCAACTCTACATCCTATAAGAAAAACAACCTGGATAAGAATTGTGCTTTCAATACTTTAGAAAAAGACATCCACAACCTAAGGAATGAAGGTAATATCCTTTTTATTGGGTAATTAAATGCTCGAACTGCTACTAACCAAGTTATTACGTTAAGTAACAACTCTAACCCCGACCCCTTGTGGCTTTACGAGGATGGTAACTTAGCTAATAGATTCAAGAGAAACTCTAAAGACATAATTGAGAACTTATTCGACGCTAAGCTCCTAAAACTTTGTAGTTCTCAACACCTAATCATTTGTAATAGTATTATGATATAAAAATGAAAGATCGCCCTCTGACACTTTGCAAGCTTGAAAATGGGTCTTCAAAATATCCTGCTTGTGTGGTGTTCCTTCATGCATGAATTATTTCTCATGTGAAAATTAATTATAATAAAAATTACACATATAATTCGTGTAGACATCAAGAATAGAAAACACAATGTTTGATGATGTAGTTCATCCTTCCTAGACTACGTCTCCAAGCCCTGCTCAAAAGGCTAAGCCGCTCATATTTCAATGTTAAAAATGAGGTACTTAAATATTTTGATTACGATGTGTCTATTTCCCCTTTAAGGAAATGTTCTCCTGCAGAGAACTCTCATAAAACAACATGACAACCTGCAATCACCATGTCAACTTCAGAAATATAAATATTCTCTTACAAGTACCCGACCTCAACTAAAAATGAGCATACATACAACAATAAGGACATAATTTAGACTTCTCTCAACTTGACATAGAGAGACAAATGTCCATGATCTGAATTGTGTAAGTATTGGTTATTTCAAATGTCAAACGGACGCCAATCCATATTTTCCATATGGTTGCACAAACTTAACTCCGCTTATGTATTGAACCCTCATGGAAGAACATTATAACAATTTTTTAAACATAGCATTAATACCACCTCTGCCATATCCATTTGATTGTGTGCCGAGTTGGGAATGGAGACTCTATTATGTTTGAAAGTGTTAATGAACATAACCTTTGGGTTTGGCGGGGCCTCCAAGTGTGGCGGGCTCCACCAACCCTTACCCCACAATGCAATATACCAACATTTAAATACAAAATCTGTACCCATGTATATTAAAGCCAATTCAATGGCATGTTGGTAAATTTTTGTGTTGATGTAATGGAGGTCGTGGGTTCGACCCCAAACCCTGCCAATTCGACCTTTGACCTGTTGAATTTGACTGCCACTTTTGTTGAATTTAACCACCATGTGTCCCACTGTGGCACTACCACCTGGCCTGCAAGGCCCATTTTGTTTTACTTGTTTTCCATAAACTTCATAGTGTGTCTTCTTCTTCATATGGAGGCCATTTTCGAAATCGAAGATATTGTTTGAATCAACGCAATGATCTCTTCGACTTGGCGTTGATTTCATGTGCATCTGAGACTGTAAATTATGAGCATGTCAAGAAATTTTTACTATCCATGACCATCTTGGTGGCAAACATTACATAGAAATTATGACTATACATAGCTTATGACCATCCTAGTCTCAAACATTACATAGCCAATGTGACTAAACTCAATCAAGATCCACTTGGATCATACCTCCCAACTAAAAGACTTTTGGTTTGACAAAATTTTCTTATAATAAGGAATTTTATTACATCAATCATCAGTACATAAACTGTCTAGACCTTATTACAAACTCAACTAGACTTACCAATGTGATGACAAATCACAGACACAAATAATTGTGTGTAAGTTCAAGGTGCATTAACCACCCATATAACCAAGACCAGTCTTTTCATATTTTCATATGGTGAATTTTTATTTCTGAGAATAGCATCCAGAGTTTGAGAGCTTTTCGTGTTTTTTTTAGTTTATCTAGCTCTTTCCTTAATGAAACAATTTATGATTCAAGTTTTTCATAGCTTTCTTCTTTTTATTTGCGTTTATTATTCAACATTTCTTCCATTTTTTTTTCTTCCTCTTTTTCATTCTTGATGAATATGATTTCCTTGGATATTCTCTTGTTTTTTTTATTGACGTTATTAATTTATTATAATGCATTGATAAATTCAATATCGACGGTGCCTTCAACGCTTTTTCATATTTCTTCTGTTTTTTGCTCCACTGATTTTTCTATGTTTGAATCCTCATTAGTGGATAAAAATAGGATCTCTCTTCTATCATCATTAGAATCATATTCTTCTTCTTCATAAAATCATTATCCTCTTTGAAATATATTTTTTTCTTTTTTGAAAATTATCCTTTGATGGGTTCTACTTCACCATCACTATATTCACTATAAGGACACTTAGCATCAAAATGTCCTATATGACCATAGTTAAAACAAATGAGAGGTAAATTTCCTTTAAATTCATATTTTTATCTTTATTTTTCTTATTAGCTGAGCCATTTATGTATCAAATTCATCACTCGAATAGTCACCAAATTTGCATTTTATTGACTTCTTAAATGCTTTAAATGTTGCTTCCTTATGTAATGGGTTTTTCATCCTCATTTCGTATGCAATGAGAATTTTGTGAAGTTTTTCCATTTTAATATTTTCCAAATCTCTCAATTCTTCTATGGCAAAGACATTGGCATCAAAACGTAGAGGAAGATACCTCAAAAAAAATTGAACAATTGTTTTTTTTTTAACTTCTTCGCCAAATCCTTTGAGAGAATTAACCACTTCCGATCTACTAGAAGAAAATAAGCAACAACATATTCTTCATCATTCATTTTCAGGCTTTCAAATTGTATTCATAAATTCTAAATCTTTGTCTTCTTAACTTTGTCATCTCCTTCATAGTTACTTGCAATATTGTCTTGCATATCTTTAGTTGGTTCACAGTGCATAACTTTAAAATATTATAAATATGACAAGCCACTGAAATGGAATTCATAGCTTCTACATTAGGGACATAATCCTTTCTCCCATATTGATCAATTAGAGGAGAGCATGGGACCTTATATCGTTCAATAATAAACTTCCAAACTTTTGACAATTAGTATTTCATTACTTTTGACAAATTTTCACTTAGCTAACCTTGAAATTGAATTCACATCACATAATAAATCATCCACAATGTATGAACCTAGAGAAAAAAGTGAAAATCAAAATTTGAAAAAGAAATACATGAAAAAAATATTTAATTTATCACAATCTTTTGTAAGGACACAAATTCTCTATAAGCACCAACTCAAAAAAATTGTAGGCTCTAACATGTCAAGAATATGAGGATGCCAACCCACAATAAGCACCAAATTATGATAATTTCATGCTCCAACCTAAAGTCAACCTTCAATACATCATAACTTGAACTTTGAATCAGGCTTGAACCTAGCCTTCAAGATACCAAGACTTGGCCTTTAAACTAGGCCTAAATAGACCTTTAAGTAACAAAACTTAGCCCTGAAACTATAAATTCAAATAGCGAAACTTTTCCTATGAAACTTGGCCTTCAAATAGTAGTACTCAGCCCTAAAAATCGAACTTCATAGGGGCAGAGCTCAGCCCTCAAAATTTGGCCCTTAAGATAGGAATTAAATTCAACCTTATCCTCACCAAAACTTAGCCTACTCATCCTCCAAAGACACATGTACTCGACCCTAAAAAATAGATCTCAAACAAATCATAAAACCTTCCCAAGAACAATAGAAAAATCCTTTTATAGAAATTTGCTTCAACTTGGCTTCACTTTACTATTTCTTGGTTCATGAGGTATGAGCTTCAGACAACTTGAACTCTATAGGGACAAAATTTGGCCCTTAAGATAGGCATTAAACTCAACCTACTCAGCCTCCAAAGACACCTGTACTCGACCCTCAAAAATAGATCTCAAACAAACCATAAACCCTTCCCAAGAACAATGCCAAAATCCTTCTATAGAAAGTTTCTTCAAATTGGCTTCTCTTTACTTTTTCTTGGTCCATGAAGTATGAGCTTTAGAAAACTCGAACTATATAGGGACAAAATTTGGCCCTTAATATGGGAATTAAACTCAATCTTCTCCTCACCATAATTCGGCCTACTCAACCTCTAAACACACTTGTACTTGACCCTCAAAAATAGATCTCAAACTGATGCAGTAGCATCCTGCTTAATTTTCACTATTTATTTGTGTGATTTAGGGGGTGATGTTTTCTTAATTATTTTATAAATTATGTACATTTTTAAAAAAAATTGAGAGGAAAATCTGAGTGTGAGGTTTATTATAAATATTCTCTTAATTAATTGATAATGTCAGTGGAGTTGGATTGGATAGATATTTTAGGGATTAGGAATTCCTGAAATGGAATTTAGTTGAGTCAAAGGAGGGATAAAGATATTTTAGGATTTGGTTGAGGTATTGGTGGAGGAAATCATGGATTGAAATTAATCCACAATTATGTATAAATATGAGGATTGTGTGAGGATGGAGGACAGAGATATTTAGAGAGAAATGGTGTGAGATTTCATGTAAAGGGTGAAAGGGCGAGAGGCCCACAAATGTAATATTCGGGCAAAATGATTTGAAGCGAAATTTTCTTGTTATTATTATAAGCAAGTATTTTGTTTATTGTTTGGCTCTCTCTTCATATGTATTTTGAGTTGAATCTAAGTAGACTAATCTGGAGATTTTGATTGAAGATTTTATGTAAAGGGAACATGCATATCTGTGAGTGTGCAAGTATTTGATTTATTTCAGATACTCTGCATCATTTGGTATCATAGCCTCACTATTTATAAATTCCCACAAGATATGAGAGTAGTTGTTCGATTCTAATTCAGGGCCAGTAACCCGTTTGCACATTATTACAGTCGCCATTTAAATATCTCATGTATTACAATGGTGACGATAAGACATTCTCACATCGTAGGAAGCATTGATGTGCGAGGAGGTTTATGCATAGCCCGCTATGAAATAACCGTCGACAAGTCCATTGTTTAACAAGTTGAACGTTGCATCTTCTCACTAGCAGGTAATTACCAACGTTGCATTTGTTTCACGCTGCATTTGTTTGCTATCTATATTGGACATACGATTTTTCAAGGGTTGTATGGAGAATTGCGCATGGGTATGAGCAATGACATCGTAGTCTCCTCTTCTCGCTTAAAATCCATTCAGTTTTGTGTATTTGTTTAATGTGCGTGGTGCAAGTTACTCACAAGGATCAAAGCAACATGAATATTAATTGATTGATGAGAGATCAGAGTTGTGCGAAGAAGTTGAAGTCTCTAAGCATCGCATAGATGAACTATTGCATAAACAACTATTTGGAGGTTTTCTGCGTAGCATGAGAACATTTTTTGCGTGTGATAAATGTGATGCAAACAAATTTGTTTTAGGTCTACTTAGTGAAGGATCCAGCACCGACATTACGCATTTCAGGACGTCCATTGTGCCCGGAATATTTGAGGTTTTATGTCACCAGATCATCAACGAATCAGTGGTGGACATCTATGTGTCATACAATGCTCATTTAATTAATGCTACCAGGACATGAGTAAGGATTTCTGATCATTTATGAGTTTTTACGTGTGTGTATTTGGCCATTGTTACTGGCAATGTTTATTGTAGATGATCACTCATTGCAAAAAAAAATATCCATGGGAGCATTGTAAATCTGGAAAATTGATTGTTGTGATGCATATTACTCACGCATGGAGGAGATCCGATTGGAGCGCGTTGAATTATTGGATGATCGTGTGCATTTATCATGTTTATTGAAGATTCAACACCATTTCTCAGTTTCTTTTTGAACTTCGAAGGTTTCAGTGTTTCATGAGGTCGACAACGACTGCAATTTGGAGACCAAAGCACTGTTGATGTGAAAGTATAGTTAATCGCATTGAAGAGGGGAAGGATACCGCTAATACTTTCAACGTTCATTTCTGGAAGACCAGATTTTGGTCAAGTTAGTGTGGCATTGACTATGAGCGTTGTTATAGCATCATTTTTTCACCCTTATGTGATTCATGATTGTCTCTTTGGCCTTGGGCACCCATTCCCACAGACTTGAATAAATTTCATAAAAAACAATGTTTGAAATCCCACACGCTGATATGCCCGGACTTTTCTGCATGTATACGCGAGTCCAGAGATAATTTTCCACGTATGCCATTAAAATAATTAAAAATATATATATAAATCCCTATTTTCGAGGCTGGGTTGATGGTTATTCCTGTAATTCAACCACCCCAGCCCGTGGCCAACTGTTTCCAACTGATTGAAACTACTTTGAGGGAGTATAAAAGCCCCTCATATGCATGGCCTAAGGGAGAGAGGAAAATATATAGATATTATACTCTGTTGGAGCCCGATTCAAGTCTGATTTCCCGTGCCTCTTGCACTTCCCAAATTTTTACAGGAAACCCTTATTTCCTGGAGATGTTCATCAGCTTATATGTCATCTCATGTGCACAAGTCTTGAAAGAGTCCTAGCGAGGCAAGGGCGGGACGGATCCGGATGACGGTCTGTTCGAAGATCGTGGAAGGATTCAGGTGATCTCTCCACCTTTCTATTATTGTACATGTTGTTCGTAATGAAGAAAAACCATATTGTTTCCAAACTCACGTGTTAATATCTGCTTGCATATGTGAAAAGATTGTTAATTAAACATGTATTATTGTTTATATGTTGTTTCACATGGATTACACTGACATTTAGGAAAGATATATGTTGTACAACCAGATTTCCGTGCATGTCTCTTCTTGATTTCTAGGTTGAAGAGGAAGAAGAGTTACTGGGGGTTTGGACCCCGCGAGATCTACATCAAATGTAGGATCTACGGGTGAGTTCCACAATCTGTAATATCTAGTCTTTAGCGTACAAGTTTGATTGTGTGAGTCCTTCTTGAATAGCATCCCCGATCTATGGAGGTTTTTGACCCAACGATCTCTAGGGAGTTATTTCCCAAAACAGAACTAGCGACTCCGCTGGGGATCACATTCTTGTGATTCCCCTGTTGGGTGGTTTCAGCTATTTTAAAGGTTTCCGACAGTTTTAATCATTATTTCCAGTCCAGTTAGTTTTTTCTCAGTTAGACTAAAGACCTGGTTCTTTAGCCAAGCTTGATCATTTTTATTTTTCATTATTTACGTTTCCATACGCTAGTTTTATTATACACAGTCGCGTATACACGCAGGTTTTGTCAAAGGAAGTCATGTATACACAGGTTTCCTTTGCCACAGTCGCATATGCACGCCTGTTGCAAAACTTCTAAGTAGCATATGCCTGAGCAAATTTTGAAATTTTTTATTTTTTGACTTTTTGGTCTTGTCTGCCTGTGGTGACCTATTCCTGTAGTGTCCCTTTGGTCTCTGGATTGTGTCGAAGGTGGTTATTGGTTTCTTTCTCTCTTGTTGGGTTGAAGACTGGCTCATTTGGCAAATCTTGTTTTTTTTAGTGCTTGCATTTCTGGTTCGAGTACCAAGATCTCTTTTCGGAGATTCTTGGCTGTTCTGCTTAATCAGGACAGAGAGCTCTTGCTCGTATGCTCTTTCCTAACGTTATGTCTTGCTTTTAATTTTGATGTTTGCCTGCTTTTTGGTTGGTTTTCTTGATTTCGTTTGACTAGGTCTTGTTGCAATTTTTTGAAGAGTCATTTTTGGTTCTTTGAAGTTTTGTTTTCTGCAAGATTGTGCTATTATACTGGGCTGATTTACTGAGTTTCTTGTCCTCCTTTTGCTCGTATGAGTCTTGCTACCAAGTGGCATTATAAGATTTGGAGCATTTTTGTTGGAGTTTTGCTTGAAATTCGGAGATTTTTTGGCTTGGTAATTGGATAGTTTTCTTGGTCTCTTTGAAGTCTTCTTTTTATAAAATTCAAAAACTCAAAAACATTTTGTTTTTCCATTGCTTTTGTTTTTCATTTTTGTTTTGGTTTCTTTTCGTCTTTTGAAGCCTTGTTGAGATTTTTTACCTTCGTTTTCTGAGTTGACTTGGGAAGGGAATTTTCATTGGTTTCTTTCTCTTATTTCGAGCATATTTTGGCGTCTTTATACTGAGAGTTTCTGATTTGGGAACTAGCTTTGTGGACAGCCGGAAAAGTGATAGAACTGAGGGATTCTTGAAAATTTCTCTTTGCTTTATTAGATTTTGCATCTTAGAGTTGTCATGCTCTTAGTAATTTGCATTAGGTGCACTTGAACATTTGTATTCTTTTTCATAAATTTTGCGAGTGTGAGGTTTGATATCTGAAAAGAAAAAATAGTCTCGTAGAACCTGTGTAGAAATTTATTTTCATCGAAAGGCAATTACCGCATCTACATGTAGTTTGTTTTTCATTAATTTCTTTTCTGCGTCATAAAACATCACGAGTTTCATTTCCATATTCCCTTGACTTAATATAACAGCCAACTAAAATAAGCGCAATAATTTAAAAAACCACTAGCAAGTTTTTTATTAAGTGTCATACATCAACAAGCTAGGTTGTAGGGCCTTGGATTAGGTGAGTGGAGAGTTAAATCTCCAAGGCCACTCAAACTAAAACATAGAAGTTTATTAAATGAGCGAAATCCAACACCGTTAGGTGGACCGGGAAAGCTCTCCTCCAGAGAGTCAAGTGCAAGGGAAAGTGAAGGTTGAGAAGAGAGATACCCCCTCTCTGATTTGTTGGATCTTGCCTTCAGACCGTTCCGCCCGGCTGCTGACACGGATTGGTGCCCTTAGTTGCCATTCCTAGGTATCACACAGGTGACTGCGGGGGGGGGGAATACCCATGGTACCTGAGGCAGACGTCGTATCACTTCCAACAGTACTTTTGGAGGGTGCCCCGGCAAAGCTTGGGTACTTGCACCGACAAAGGTTGTTGTTAGGAGGTCGGCGTAACTATTTTTGTTACCTTCGCTAGTAGGCTTGGGCCGTCATTATCCTAGACTACTTTCGGGAGGTCCTATTTTTCACTTTCTCGTATTTTGGTGTCCGGTCCTAATCACTCGGAGCGGAAATACCTGAAGGCTGATTGCTTGGTTGCATCTTAGGGATTTTTGTAGTGAGTGCTCTTTGCTCCTAGCTTGCTTAGCTTTATACTTTTTTGAGTCTAATTAATCTGTTAAAGTGGCTGATCAAGCGCCTTGTCGATCGAGGAGAATCCGGGGGTTATCTCCCGAGAGTGCTGAGTCTTCTTCAAGAAGGCGTAGGAGTAATATAGCATGTGAATATCACTCTGTGGTATTTGACGCAGCGGAGAGAGATCCTCCGCTAGGGCTTGAAGGTTCTGTAGTTGGTTCTGGTGTTGGTTCCGAGAGGAGCACTCCGCTCACCTCGAGAGTCTTATTTCCGTGAGAAGAAGAAGTAGAAGTAGAGGAAGTACCTCAGCCTCCTGAGTCACTTCCATCTCCTCTTCCTCCTAATTCTCCATTTGTTGTTGAGTACATCGAACCTGAGTCTGCAAGACCAGAAAGTCCTTATCCATCTTATTCATACCTTTCGATGGCCACGACTGGGAACGCGGCTTCGGCTGTGAGTGTTGCAGGCATTCAAACTCCTGCTTCAGTAGAAGGAGGAGGCACAATTACTATATCTTCAAATGCTTCTAGTACTGTTGTGTTTGGCTCTGGCTCCACCAAAGCACAAGCTTCTCAATCTGGTCCCTTTTGTTTTGGAATACCCATTAGTGGGATTCCTTCATTCTCTTTTTCCACTGCTGCGGCTGCATCTGCACCCATGTCCTCTATGGCTAGTGGGTCAGCTTCTTTTCAAGGGTTCCCCTTTGGAAGTGGGCATATTCCTAGTTCGAATCCTTCCTTAGGGTCTTTTCTTTTTACATCCCAGACTCATAGTTTTAACCCTTGGTCTGGAGGTCAGAGTTCGACTACCTTTACGGGTTGGAACCCTATATTTACAGCAGTGGGGGCTGGGAATCATTTTTTTGCTGGTCAGCAAGGGAATGGTCCATTCACTTCATCGAGTACTTATCAGGCTTTTTCCCCTTTTTCTAATGCTTGGAACCCCTATCAGGGGGTTTCCTCTTCATTCACTACTTCAGTGGGGGGAACTAGTCCAGTCTATGGTAACTCTACGTTGGGAAGGGGTCCTTCTCCAAATGCTGGGTCACAAGGATCATCCTATGGCCCAACATTTTCTACGAGCTCTTTCTGGCAACCTGGTGCCTCATCAAATCCAGGTTATTCTTTTCAGAATGTTGGGAATCCATCCCACCAAAGATGAAACCCTCAGGCCCCTCCTCGTTTACCTTTTCTGGTAACTTTAAACTTGCCAGATTTATCGAAATTGACAAATGATCCAATCCGATATAGTCCGTGGTGGCCTCCAGTTCCTACCAAACTACCTTTAGACATTCCAAAGTTTGAAGGCAAGAATGTGTTGAAGATTTCAACAAGAAATAGTGAAGGAGGCATCCTGAAACATCTTTCCTGATCCTAGTTGGAAAGTGATCACCTAAACTAGGTGGGGGGCCACACAGGTGATTTTTTTCGTAAAGTCTATTTTTTTACTATGTCTATTTTTAGACATATGGATCATGGTCTATGAGTTGCAGGATGCTATTTATGGATGATTGGTCGAGTTGGTAAAAATAGATGGACATATATTTTTAGACATTGGGCGGATTCTATTTTTAGACTGCCGGGCTAAAAATAGAACAGTCAAATATTATTAACCCTTAATAATATTTAGACTATAAACATTATCTTTTCCTCTTGGGGCACTTCAGTTTGATGTTTGGATGTGGCACATGCAGCTGACAGAAGGAAATACGCTTTTCCTAAGGGTTAGTTGAGCTATTGCATGGTTGACTTCAGTTAGAACTCATGTGGCAGAGTTTGGTGGAGTTTATGAGACAGTTGATGGAGTTGTGTTCGGTTTAACTTAGTTGAACTAGTTGTATTTAGTCTAACTAATAAATACACTAGTGATGAGTGGTGTGAATTAATTATTAATTAATTCACTAATTATTAACTCATAAATCAACCAAAGAACACATTAGTTAACTGCAATGCATGGATAGTTCAGTGGAGACCAGTGTTAGAGGTGGGTGAAAGGGTGAGTGTGGCTATCAGTTGTGACTATAGCTGTGCATGAGATTTTCACACACATTGATTGAGATTGCCAATGAGGATTGCGCAGTTGAAGCTAGTGGGATTCGAACTTGGATCTCATCATTATTCATCTTGGATTGCGCAGTAGAGGCAGGCATACTTGTGGAGGAGATTTGAACCCGTGACTTGTTCATCTTTTGTGCTAGTTTGTGTGTAGCATGTGAGATAGTTCTGAGAGCTGTGATGAGATTTGTGCTATGTATTGTTACATGTTCTCTATCATTATAATATACATATAATTGGGGGTTTTCAGCTGTATGCTTTCCCCATTACATACTGTGTTATATGTGTGCTTGATTATGTTTTAATGTGCACATGCGACTGCTTCTATTTCCGCATATTGATGATCAATTGTAGAAGAGGTTATGTATTATGCATGAAGCCTAAATAGTGTGTAATCGGGATAATCTCAGTGAATGATTCAGCTATTATTCAAATTTCTACATGGTATCGTAGCTAGAATTGATCATCGAGCCTATTACAGCGTTGATTACAAATTATTTCGGTAGACGCAGTCTCAGAACGGCCGTGTAGCTCGGATCCATCCTTTCTTTGAAAGGAGATATATCCAATAAATGCCCCTACAGTTGATCTCTATGCTAGAAATACTTTGTTCTCACAGATCTAGAAGCAGTTGAGTTTTGAGCTTCGAATTCGAATTTTGCAGCAATTTGTTTTCTTGGTGCCAGAGTTGAAATGTCTTTCAATGTTTTGCGACTGGAATATGCCCTTAAGGGCAGTTAGAATTATGTTGCATGGAAGGACAGAATGGAGGCGGTATTAGATGATAACAGGCTGAAGGATTTCATAGATGTTGAGGTCCCAAAGCCTACTGATGCTGCTCAAGTTGAGGCTTGGCAAAAGAAGATGGCAAAATGTCGAAGGATTCTATTGGAGGGCATGAAGGATCACACATAAGATTCAATGCGCATGGAAAATTTTCTCCATACTTGAGGGAAAGCGCTTTGAGCGAATTGTCCCAAAGCAAGAGCGACCAAAGGAAGTTGGCGCTCAAGGATAAACTTAGGAAAATAAAGATGCAGAAGAATGACACTATTATGGTATACTTGACAAAGTTTTTCCACTGTAGGGATGAGCTTGGGAGTGTAGGAGTTGGTGTGGATAATGAGGAATTGGTGAGCTTGGATCTCCTAGGTCTTCCGAAGAGTTGGAATTCCTATCAGGATTCTGTCAATGGTCAGGAGAAATTGCTAGGATGGGAGCGACTTTGGTCGGATCTTGTACAAGAGGAGATAAGACGGAGTACCAGGGATGGATCTTCATCAAAGGCATCTGATGAAGAGGATTGCGCTTTGGCTTCCAAATCAAGGAAGGGGAAGGACAAGAAGAATGCTTCTCAATCCGGTGCGGATGGTAAAGAGTGTGACATGTCCAAAGTGAAGTGTTTTCACTGTCACGAGCATGGGCATTACGCCGCGAATTGTCCACAGAAGAAGAAGAACAAGCAGGCTGCTGCAGCTGCAGCTGGTGAGGCTCTTGCCTCGCAATTTGAGCTGGACTTCTCATTGATCGCATAAATGGTGTCAAGTGCATTGGGATCGGGGTGGTATTTGGATAGTGGCGCTTCCTTTCACATGAAGGGAGATGTGAATCTTTTCAGTGACTTGGTGGAGAAAGATCTCCAGTTGCATGTTGAGTTGGGCGACAATGGACGATACAATGCGACCAGCATTGGTACCATAACCTTTCAGAGGGAGTCAGGTAAACTCATTCTTTTACAAGATGTAGTGCATGTTCTAGTTTTAAAGAAGGATTTGATCTCAGTTGCAATGTTAGAGGATAAAGGGTATGAAGTTGTCTTCAGTGAAGGGAAATTTTTCCTTCGGCACAAGGCAACAGGACAAGTCAAGAAGGTTGGGATTCAAGCTAAGAATCTCTACAGAATTGAAGTAGATGGGATTTCTACAGAGCTTCCTACTGTTGGGAAGTGTGAGAAAGCCATGCAATTGAATCTTGAGAGGGAGCTGGATTTGCATGTAGGTAAGAGTGAACCTTGGGATGTGGAGCAGCCATAATATGAGGATCATGGAGTGGGAGAAACCACTCATGCAGAGAAATTTCGTGCTAGATGGGCAAAGGGAGTGCATGCAGCTATGCCACCAGGAGAGAGGTGGGGCGACATGCATGATTAATCCCAAGAGGAGATTTCTAGGCAAGATTCATGAGATGGTGTGGATCTCATGAATTGGACCCCGGCTACGAGGAGCCCATAGTGCCAGTAGCATGATCGCTGGATTGATGCGGTGAAGATCAAAGTGACAAAGTGTCTCTGACATCGGAGCGCGAATCGAGTTGACAAGAAGTGCAAGAGTGCATGGGTGCAAGAGTTCAACAGTCAGCAGCGGGGTTCCCGATGGCGGCGCCACATCACAGAATTCAAAGACTTTGATGATAGATGCATCGCACTGATTGAGTTGTTTGGAGCTCATTCACTTAGAAGAGTTGCAGAGCACTTTCAGATGGAGTTGCATGGCGGCGAGTTGCTGTGGCGAATGCATGGAGTTGCATGTCACATGCAAAGACAGTCCTTTTTTGTTGAGAGGGAGTGTTGAAGATTGCAATAAGAAATAGTGAAGGAGGCATCATGAAACATCATCCTTGATCCTAGTTGGAAAATAATCACCTAAACTAGGTGGGGCCCACACAGGTGATTTTTGGCGCAAAGTCTATTTTTTAGACTATGTATATTTTTAGACATGTCGATCATATTCTATGAGTTGCAGGATGCTATTTGTGGATGGTTGGTCAAGTTGGAAAAATAGATGGACTTATATTTTTAGACTATAAACATTATTAACAACAATATTATTAACCCTTAATAATATTTAGACTATAAACATTATCTTATCCTCTTGGAGCACTTCAGTTTGATGCTTGGATGTGGCACATGCAGCTGATAGAAGGAAATACACTTTTCCTAAGGGTTATTTGAGCTATTGCATGGTTGACTTCAGTTAGAACTCATGTGGCAGAGTTTGGTGGAGTTGATGAGACAGTTGGTGGAGTTGTGTTCGGTTTAACTTAGTTGAACTAGTTGTATTTAGTCTAACTGGAAAATACACTAGTGATGAGTGGTGTGAATTAATTATTAATTAATTCACTAATTATTAACTCATTATTCAACTAAATAACACATCAGTTAACTGCAATGCATGGACAGTTCAGTGGAGACCAGTGTTAGAGGTGGGTGAAAGGGTGAGTGTGACTATCAGTGTGACCATAACTGTGCATGAGATTTGCACACACATGGATTGAGATTGCCAATGAGGATTGCGCAGTGAATCCAGGTGGATTCGAACTTGGATCTCACCATTATTCATCTTTGATTGCGCAGTAGAGGCAGGCAGACTTGTGGAGGAGATTTGAACCTGAGACTTGTTCAACTTCCGTGCTAGTTTGTGTGTAGCATGTGAGATAGTGCTGAGAGCTGTGAGAGCTTTGTGCTATGTATTGTTACATGTTCTCTATCATTATATTATACAGATAGTTGGGGGTTTTCAGCTATTTCTTTCCCCATTACATACTGTGTTGATATGTGTGCTTGACTAATGTGTTTATGTGCGCATGCGACTGTTTCTATTTCTGCATATTGATGATCAATTGTAGAAGAGGTTATGTATTATGCATTTTCTTAAATAGTGTGTAATCAAGATAATCTCGGTGAATAATTCAGCTATTATTCAATTTTTTACAGAATGGAGAGGACCCGACTGATCATATCACCACTTTCCATATTTGGTGTTCATCTAACTCCCTGATCGAGGATTCAATTAGGTTGAGGTTGTTTCAACGTACCTTGACTGGAAATGCTTCCAAGTGGTACATTGAGTTAGCTGGAGGCAGTTTTGTTACTTTTGGAGATCTGGCTACTATATTTATAAATCATTTCCAGTTTCATGTTCGTTATGATGTCGGGACGGAACTCCTGGCCAATTTTAAGCAGGACAAGGCAACCCACATTTCTGATCATATTCAGGAATGGCGGAGAAGGAAGAGGCTCATCAAAGCTTATATTCCGAGAGAATTCCTCTTGGAATGGTTTTTGAAATCTTTACAGCCAGATATTTCTAAGGATGTATCCCTTTCAGGGGTATTTTTTGAGGAACAGGCTATTTTACGGGCCCAGCAGCTTGAATTGATATATTCTCAGTCCGGTGTCCTTCATAAATATTTGCCTGACACTCCCCACTCCAAATTAGACTTGTCCAAGACTAAACCCGATCCTCATGGTGATGGACTTATTGGGTCGATCGATAGCGATGCAGTTAACCTGCTTAGTCAATTGCAGCAGTTGTCTATACAATTTGCTTCCTCTGGCCAGGCTATGCCTACTGAGTCATCACCTTCTCAATATTTGTCGGTAAATTCCGTCCAGAATTCCAACCCTAAAGGAAGTAAACAATTTGAAGGGAAGAAGAAGGGACGGAATAATAATAAGAAAAAGGGCAAGGATGGGAAGGGTAATGCAAATAAATCCAACGAGTATGTTGGTGAGGGTTCAAAGGATAAAAAGAAAGTTAATTTTCCATGCAAGTTATGTACTGGAGACCATCTTACTCACCTTTGCCCTAAAATTCAGGATGCACAGTGCTTGTTAGCTCAGCAGGGTCCTGCTAGTTTCCAGGCTATGTTGACAAACCCTTTTCCCCAAGGGCAACAGCTAGTTGTTGGCGGAAATCAAAATTCTGGGGCTTCCTCTGGGGGCACCCAGGAAAGGGAAAATCCTTCAAACATATATATGATGAGTGCTCACGCAGATATCGCCATGAGATCCCATGATTATGGTGAAACTGAGTCTTCGAAAGCTAAGGGTGTTCCCGATGGTACTGAGCCGCTTCATATTACGAGGCCTACTATTGAGCCTATACCTCGGATGCCAAAAGAATCTACTAAGCGTACGATGATTAATCCAAATTCCAGGGCCGCCCAGAACTATTCTATTGTAGAGGATTTGGCGTAGAGCCCTTGTGCTATGTCTTCTCTTGAGGTGCTCCAGTCTTGTACAACTCAGCGCAGTGCTTTGCTCACTGCTATTGGGGCTTTCGATCCAAAGAACTCTCTTGTGATTACATTCGATATGTCTAATTTTAAAAAGATACTCCCCCATCATATGGCTTTTCATATCAAATCGTCGTTTCGGAAATTCAATATCTTTCGGACGGTCGTTGATGAGGGTGCTTCCACATGTGTGATGTCTCTCGCATGTTGGAAGGGAATTAGATCTCCCGCAACTGTTCCCTCTGCTACTCTTCTGACTGTGTTTGATGGTCATTCTCACAGACCGCATGGCATTATCCCAGCTTTGCCCATCTGTGTTGGGGGAAAAACTGTAAATATAGAAGTTGAGATAGTTGATGCAAGCTTGGACTACAACCTTCTATTGGGGCGAAACTGGATTTATGAGATGGATGCTATTGCGTCCTCATTATTTCGGTTTATTTGTTTCCCTCGCGAAGGGGAGATTGTTACATTTGACCAACTGGATTGTTCTCCTGTAGACCCGAATGCATCTACTGAATCAACTATCCCAAAGGTGGATGATGCCAAGCCACCTGTTGAGAATTTAGGGGTTGGAATGTATTCTTCTTTGATGGGTACTTTCGATTTTCCACCTCCTACCATTCATATAAATGCAATTTCATCCTCCAGGGCTCCTATTCGAAGAGAGTTATTCAGAACTCATTATTTTTCGGACCTTTGGACCTTACCTTCCCCTACCTCCACATTAGTGGAAGGTCAAGTGGGTGGAATGGCATTTCCAATGTCTGCAGCCGATATTTCTTATCAATATATTGTTGACTCTGCAGAGTCCATTCCAGCTTCTCTTTCTCCAGAGGAGTTGGATGGCGGTGTGGCTCCGGCTTGGATACTTAGTTCTTCTTCCGCCCAGGATTGCCTTGATACCACTCTTCCATCTGAAGAGGCCATCTTGGAAGCTATGACTGGTATAGATAGACTGTGGGATGATTTGCATCATCGGTCTTACTTTTTACCTGATTTGAGCGAAGTTGAATCAATTTTTCCAAGTCCTTTGTCTCGTGGTCCTGTTCACCCAGTCCTGAACCCTTTAGCACCAGCACAGGTATATGCTAAAGGGAACATGGCTGTGATTTCTCTGACTATCCCGGTGAACATTTCCAAGGATCCCAATGTTATAGAGAATGTCTTCATCGGAGCTGAATGTTCCCCTGAAGAGATTTAGATTTACACCGATCTCTTTAAAGATTTTAGGGATGTGTTCGCTTGGTCTTATGAGGAAATGCCTGGTATAGATCCATCTATTGTCCAGCATGAGATCAAGACTTACGAAAATGCTAAGCCTGTGAGGCAAAAGCTTCGTCCGGTCAATCCTAGGAAGGCAGCAGCTATCAAAGCCGAGGTGGAGAAGCTACTTAAGGCGGGATTTATTTTCCCTGTTCCTTTGACTGAATGGGTTTCAAATCCTGTTCCCATGGATAAAAAACAAGGAACAATTCGAGTTTGCATTGATTTCAGAGACCTTAATAAAGCATGTCCCAAAGATAATTACCCCACACCATTTATAGATCAGATTATCGATCAGTGTGTCGGTAATGAGATTTTCTCCTTCATGGACGGTTTCTCCGGATATAATCAGATTACTATCCGTCCTGAAGATCAGCACAAGACTGCCTTTATTTGTCCCTAGGGTACTTTTTCTTATAAGAAAATGCCTTTTGGTCTTAAAAATGCTGGGGCTACTTTTCAGCGGGCCATGTCATATGCCTTCCACGACATTAAACATATTATCGAGGCGTATTTGGATTATTTAGCTGCTCATTCTCGAAAGAGAATGGATCATCCTCCTCACCTCCGTCAAGTATTTGAACGATGTCATTTCTACAAGATTAGATTGAATCCGAACAAGTGTTTTTTTGTTACATCCAGTCGGTTATTGGGATTCATAGTGTCTTCGAAAGGGATTCGGGTAGATCCCTTCAAGGTAGAGGCAATACTTCTATTGCCTCCCCCGTCTTCTATTCGTCAACTTCAAAGTCTACAAGGAAAAGCTAATTTCCTTCGGATATTTATCATAAATTATGCTGAAGTTACCAAAGGATTTATGAGATTGTTGAAGAAGGGAGTTCCATTCTTTTGGGATGACTTTGCTCAGTGCTCATTTGATGCTTTGAAAAAAGCATTGACCTCTGCTCCTATATTGAGTCCACCTGATTATAGCAAGGATTTTCTTTTGTATCTTGCAGCAGCAGAATCTACCATCGGTAAGGTTCTGGTTCAGGAGGACGATGCTCTTGTAGAGCACGTTATATACTATCTTAGTCGAGGCTTGGTAGGACCTAAACTTCGGTATACTCCGATAGAAAAACTGGCTTTAGCAGCTGTTCATGTTGTACAGCGACTCAGACATTATATTCTTCTACGAAAAACTTATGTTTTGGCAGCAGCGAATCCATTTCATTTTGTTCTCAGTAGGCGAGTGATTGGGGGAAAATAGAATAGATGGATTGTGATTTTGCAGGAATTTGATCTTGATTTTATGTCTTCCAAGTCCAAGAAATCATTGGTTTTCGCGGAATTAATCTCCGAGTTGCCCTGTGGAGAAGAGATAGTTTATGATGAATCCTTCCCGGACGAACATTTGTTTCTCATCTCTTCACAGGATCCTTGGTATGGGGATATCATTGTGTATCTTCAGACTGTGAAGTTTCCCTCTACTTTCTCGAAAGATGAGCGCCGTAAATTGCGTCGCTTGGCTAAAAATTACTTAATTATTGGTGATGCTTTGTACCGTCAAGGGGTTGATTCAATCCTAAGACGTTTCTTAACTCTCGAAGAAGTTGAGGCTATGCTGAATGATTGCCACAGTGGAGATTGTGGTGGTCATTTATCTGGGCTTGCTACAGCCCAAAAAATCTTGCGTGTTGGATACTTTTGGCCTTCGATTTTCAAAGATTGTATGGAGTCGGTCAAAAAGTGTCATCCATTTCAAGTCTATACTCGAAAAATGCGCGCTCATCCAGCTCCGCTTTTTCCAGTCATTACTATCGGTCCCTTTACAAAGTGGGGTATTGATTATACTACTTGTAACCCGCCTTCGGCTAAAGGTCACAAGTACATTATTGTAGCAGTAGACTATTTTACGAAGTGGGTCGAGGCTATGCCTACTTTTGGGAATGATGGTGAGACAGCAGCTCTTTTTCTTTTCAACCAGGTTATTGCTCGTTTTGGTATTCCTATAGAGATTGTCACTGATCATGGCAGTCATTTTCAGAATAGCATGATGGCTGAGTTGGCTCTAAAATTAGGTTTCCGGCAGGAGCATTCGTCTCCTTATTATCCTCAGGCCAATGGGCAAGTGGAAGCCGTGAACAAATCCTTGAAGACCATTCTTCAAAGGACGATTGATAAAGCTCGATCCAACTGGCATATCATGTTGTATCCTGCACTTTGGGCATACTGGACGTCAGTGAAAACTGCAATTGGCTTTACTCCGTTTCAACTAGCTTACGGGTTGGAATCCATATTTCCCATTGAATGTGAGATTCATTCTCTAAAGTTAGTTGTTGAGCTTCTTCCTGACACTTCTAGTCTTGAAGAACGTCTCCTTCATTTGGAACATATTGATGAGCAGCGTCGGGATGCCGCCACGATGAATGAGGCGCATAAGAAACGAGTCAAAGCTCAGTACGATAAGGCGGTCAAACCTAGGGTTTTCTCGGAAGGCAACCTCGTTTTGGTCTATGCCCAAGAAAAGGATGCCCTGGGCGCAGGAAAGTTTAAGTCTATGTGGTATGGCCCCTTCATCGTTAAAAGAGTCCTTAAAAAAGGAGCGTATGCCTTGGTTGATTTTGAAGGAAATGAGTTGGCGGAGCCCAGAAATGGGCTCTATTTGAAAAGGTATTATGCCTAGGCTTCGGCCTGGCGTTTTTCTTTTGTATATAGTTATTTTTGTTTTGTATATATCTATTTTTTTGGTCTTTGATGTGATGGTGATGTTTTTGATCTACTTTCGCAGGTTGTGTCGAATTTCATGAGTCATTATGGTTTCGCTGATGGTGCTAGTAAACACACCCAGAACTTGGCTTCCGCGGCTTGGGTGCTTCATTATCCATCCGGTCAGCTGTTAGTATCAAGAGGAGTCTGCATTGGTCCTGCTTCCAATAATGTAGCAGAGTACACTGCAGTTATTTATCTACTCTCGGAGGCAATATCTTTGGGCGTTGATTCGTTGGTAGTTTTCTTGGACTCCCATCTGGTGGTGTTGCAGTTGAGCAATACTTATCGGGTTCGAGATCCATTTTTACTCTGGTTGTTTTTTAGGGTACGTTTGTTACAATGATCATTTCAATTTTTAGCATTCATTCATATTCCTCGAGCAGAAAATTGGATGGCAGACTCATTAGCTAATCAAGCAATTGATTGGCATATTAATCATTCAATACATTAATTTTAATCATCAAAAACATCATACATTTTTTATACATTTTTCACATCACATCATAAATCGTTGTGTATATATATCATCAGAGTGTTCAAAAAACTATACAAAATTTGGATCCATAAGTCATACAAAATTAGGGCTTATGCCCGATCATGTTCAATATCAAAAATATACAGTCATCCAGTAATCATGTCTATCTGCTCTTGTGGTCCCTGTCCAATATTTGTGTTCCTATAGAACACGATCGCAGTAGCAACACGGCGGAATAATCGCACCCAGTCACGTGGTACTCCCACTACCCGTCTCTGGATAGCCTCAGGTAGATCTTCTACAGCAGCCATAGGCACTTGGCGAGTTAAACCCTCCAAGTTCCTCTGAATAGCATGGAGGGTCCTGCCTGGGTCTTCAGTATCTGCCTCGCCTCTGCGGCGCTTGTGCCATGGGTAGCCCTCAGGATGGACTGGTCCAATATCTGTATCATGGTCATCATAATATTGTAATTCATTTTGAATCCAATCAAAAAACATATTTTGTTTTCACATTTTTTCGCATATATTGAAAAAATCAAAAAAAAAAAAATCATATAAATTAAAAAATTGCAATCTTACCGATTGTGCCCCATGCCGCGCCAGGTGGAAGGACGAGGTCTGGATCACCGCAAAAATCCATCCCGGCATAGGGGTAGTCCTCCACTGTGATGACTTGTTCCTCCCACCATTGGAAGAACTCGTCGTCACAGGTGGTTTGGGGAACTTCACTTCCCCCCAGTATCTTCATCAGATCATCCCATCGAGCAATTCTTGGGCCTCTTGGGCTGTTGATTGAAGAGATCACTTTGGGTCAAAGCCCAGGAATCTTCTCAAAGAATAATGTCATCAAAATGGTTCCATACCCGAAATGCTTTGTTTTAGCTTTCCGGATGGAGGTCAGTTGTTTCTTCATGTTGATTAACAGAGTTGTACACCAATCATACAGGTGAACTAGGCATTCCACAGCTATGCTCATCTGGGTCCTGGATGCCTAATGCAAGGAAGCAGATCCTGCCACCCTGCCGATGGTAAACAGGAGAATTTTCATATGCAGATCTCTCAAATCTTTTATAGCAATCTGAGTCCCTACCTTTCTAGACTCCTTTACACAGTAGACGTGGACATAGTCATCCACCATAAGCCCTCCCAAAGGCTTGCCGTGAAAATCTACTGGGTCTCCCCTCCCTCAGAGTCCAGTAATGAAGTAAATGTCTTCCACCTCTATGTGTATAGGAATTTGGTCTATCACGAAGCAATATTCCTCCGGTTCCCAGTAATTTACCAGCATTTCAAGTAACTGGATGTTACTTTTCATATTTGGCATTTTGAAGAATTTTAGCGATCCGCAATTTCGGAGGATATCGAGCGATTGTTGATCTTGCATCACTTCATTATCAATTGCACTATGCTCACGTTCCCTCCAAGTGATGATCATCCTGAAAAAATTCATTTATTTGTTCATTAGATGCATTTTTTTACATTACGGACTGCGCATACGCGACTTCCCTTGCAGACAGTCGCGTATCATACGCAGGTTCGCCCACACGAACCCGCGTATGCGCAGAGCCCTAAATTAAAAAAAATGTTTTTTAACGGTGAAATTTCCAAATTTTAACTCTATTAATGGACAAAATTGATGATAATGATGGATTAAGAGCTTACCTGACTAATCCAACAAAGTTTGACTGCTAATTGCTTCTGTTTTGACGAAAAAGGGTTTTTCTCCAGAGCACTTTTTCCCAAATCAGCAAGTAACAATGAACCAAATATGAGGTAACATGTGTATTTATGCCCAGAAATTGAATTTTTTTGCAAAAATTTGTTATGCTTAATTTTTCAATCTATCTTAAGTTGCATAACCCGGATGCTTGTAAGTGTCAAGATGGGTATATTTTCAGGTACATTTTGATGAAGTTGAGGTTGTTCCGGTTTTTGATCCATGACTGCTGACCTGTCATGGCAGGTATATGATCTTCACTGGCATATAGGTTAGGAAATCCATTTTCCGTTGCATTTTGCATACTAGCCTCCATTCTGATCACTTGCCATAGGGTCGATCCCATCAAGTCATGAGTATTTCACCCATTTCACTCGCCGATTATTTAATCATGACTTGGTGGTAGAGCCTTCCTTTACATGGGCTTTCTAGTTAGTTCCTCGCTAGCACTTGTTGCCCATGCTGTGTTTCATGTAGGCTCGGGAGTCCTCTTTAGTCCCGCCATGACTTATGTGTTGAAGCTTCATTCTTCTTCTTCTTCACTATCATTTTTTCTGGCTATTACCCTAGAGGCTCCCTGGTGTCATTGAGTTGTATTACTGCATTGCATATTGGCTACTTGTTTATCCTGGCCTTTAGTCGGCTTCATTTGGACTCGATGTTTAAGCCATCTTTTGACCTTGACTGTCTGTACAAGTTAACCATTGCATGCACTTAGCTATCGCGACTTGACACCCTTTTTACCCATGGATGGAACATTCCTTTGAGTATCGCTTACCAGTTTCCACCACCTTGCATTGAGCATAGGATCGTTCCTATCCCAGGAACTAGTGCATCTTTTTCTTGATACTCGTTCTATCCATTGTACCATAGCATTCTTTTATTCCTTTTCAGGCTTATTATATGAAAAAGACAAAAAAAAATCAAATATAACAAAAAGAGCGGGAACGGGATGTATCTTCGTTGTTTTGATGGCAGTACAGAGTCAGTTTGTCGCCCTTGAACAAAGCACATATACTTATATATATTTCCTTCATTTGGGATGGTTTTAGTTTTGACCTAGGTTGAGCCTTTACCATGTTTCACTTGTCAGTTCTCCCCCGGTTGGTTATCTCTTCCAATCATATGGAGAGTTTGTTTTGCCTCCTGCAAGACAGACTTATACAGTGTCACTTTTTACTGCCATGGTCATCACAGAGTCGTGCTTTTGTTCAAAGGAAGTCTAGCCTGAGTCGGCCATTCTGCGGTGTCTCTTGACTCATTATTCAGTCGGCCTTCCCGGTCTTGTCAGTATCATGTTCTATCACATCAGATGTTTTGATCTTCTGCTCGTGCTGGTTTGAGAAGGTCCCCATTGACTTCTTGTCGGCGGGTTTGTCTCTTATCGACTACGACACATTGCTCTGAGAGCAAACCTAGAGCCGCACCCTGGCCCTATTTCCATCATTGATAGGTGACCTTGTGCTCAGCATTTGATCATCATTATGGGTCTTTGACTGAGTGGTTTTCCTTGTGTTCGACGTCAGCATACATTATCACACTTGGGATTCGTGCAGTACCTTGATCTCCATTTGACCCTATCGGTGGATATCTCGCCTCTGTGTCAGCTTTCATTATTGGTTGGTTCAGAGGGTTTCTTCCGTGCGCTAGCTTCATCTTGTGCATGTCGGAAACGTACTTCGTTTTTGGTTCCATCACTCTACTTCGTCCGATTCCTTCCAAATCTTGGCCTGCGGGTTACACTCGCGCTGGACTGATGTGGGATGCCTTAATGCCTTCCTTCTAGCAGATCTTTTCCCATCGACTCCGACTCATTGCTCTGGGAATAAGGTCTAGAGTCTTTTGTCAGTACCTTAGGGTTTGCAGTCATCAGTGGTAGACTCTTCGCTATCGACAGTGGGGATTCATCATTGCCTCCTGATTGGTAGATTCTTCCAAGTGTTCGACTTCAACTCATTCATTCGCACTTGTTAGATTGTACTGGGGCACCTTGACACTCATTTTCATTATCGGTGGGTTGTCTCGCGTTTGTTAACGGTATACATTATTGACCGGTAATCAAACGATTTCTCACATGGTCGACTTCAGCTCATTTATTCCCATTGTGTAGAATTGTGCCATCGAGATCGGTGAAGACCTCGGGTTGCATCAGCATCTTTCGGTTCACTTTTGACAGTCCATTCAGTTTCTGCCAGTGATGCCATCCACCCTTATATCAATTGTGTGCAACTTGTGAAACTTTTGCCACAATTCATGAATAAGTCAAACTGTTTAAACTTGGCTTAGTCATATTTCAATTTCATGTTATAGATTAGAGAATAAATATCTAGCCAAAAAGTTTAATCTTGGCAGATAAGTAGCTAGGTAGAGTGAATAAAAGGTGCTCAACAGTTTAATCTGAGCCCTTGGATGTAATAAGGGTAGAAATAGATAGATTCATCATGTAAAAAGAAAAAAGATTGATCAGGGTTTGCAAGTCTAAATGCACCCTAATAAAGAAGACAAAATGGTAGTGTTAAGTAGATAGGGTAGGTAGATGGTGCTGCAAAGTGTTATCCGATGAATGGTGCTGCTACATGTTGGTTAATCATTTACTTTCATCACAAGTACTAAAGCAGGAAATACACTGGAAAATCACAGCAAGCAAAGTCAAATTCATTAACCTCCCTCATCATTTTTCCCTCAAGAGTTTTACTAATTTCCCCAAAAGTACTAAGGTAATTTGAGATCAAAGGGGCTCAAGGCATTTCCTTGACTTCTGGAGGGACCGGACCCTCGGCCTAATGATCAAAATGACCTAAGCACTTGAAATAATTCATCATTGTTATCTTCCATCTTTAACTTTTTCCTAAAGTAAAATCCTATTTTACTTAGGAAACTAAGGCAACATTCCATAAAATTCCTCAAGACAACTTGTTATTCTAAGCTTAAGTGTTGAAGATAAAATGTGCAATTTACTTCATAAGTTTTCACTTTCTTAGATGTACAAAGATGTTTTGATTTTCCTTGTCCTTTATCATATTAACATTTAACTCTATTATATTAAATCCTTAGTGGAATCCCTTTTCCTAAGTATATAACTCCCCTTTCTAATAAATATCCCCAAAAACCCTCTTATTATAATGTTTTACCAAAGTATATATTCCCGCACATTTTAAAATAAATATCCCGATTTATAAAGCCCTTTGGTTAAAACTATAGCCTTATATATCATCCCCGCCCTATGATGAATTAGTTGTGTTTTAATTAATTCATCGTATAATAAAATATATGTAAAAAAGCGTTAGACACGTAATATATGTGTTTAACACCAAAAACAAAGAATAAAATGCGACGGAGTCCTGTGCCATAGTGTTCCGTCCACATAGCATTCCACCTGGCCAAACTACCGCCGCAAACCAATTTCATAATTCCATGGGGTTAATTGATCATTTGGACTAATTAACAACCATTCCCGCCTATTAACTTTTCCCCGGGGTGATTAGATTACACGTTAAAACCTGTTTAAAACCCCGACGGGCCCACCTTTGAAGTCGCACAAGTTCCCATCCCTTTCGACCGTCAGATCGTCCCTCCGTTGATCAACGGTCCTGATCAATCCCGCTGCCCATCCCGTGTGAGTTATTTAGCCAGCGGGGAGTGGGCGGTTTTTGACTATTCAGCATTCCACGTGGCAAGCGTCCTGTGGAATCGCTGCCATCGCGTTTTTTACCGCCCTCGTCCATAAGCGGTGCGGGCTTACCGCTTACCGCTTACCGCATACCGCCGGTCCCACTTCCTTACGTCACCCCGTACGCCCTAATGACGTCATCGCCTCGAAAACGACAAAAACCCTTTTGACTTGTTTTTAAGCCATTTTTCGCGTTTTTTCAGTCATTTTTAGTTTCCGAAAGAGACTAAACTCCCGCTGCAATTTTCAAATTTCACTGCAAATACACCAAATTACTCCGAAATTCCGCTGCGCCAGTATTGAAGAACGTCCCCGCCATTGTTCATTACCTGTTGAAGAACCAGTTTCCATTAAAAAACAGGTATTTATCATTCCGCGCCCCGACTGCAAGTTAAACTTAGTTTCCTGTGTTTTTCTCTGAAAAAGTGGTCAAAAGTCCTCTCTGAATTCCTCATTGAAGATTTAAAACCTGTGAATTTGCTTCCCAAACCTGCAAATTGTTCCAATTTCCTCTTTTGTCAGATATCCCGTCCGGTCTGCAAGAAAAACTGAAACCTCCATTTTGAATCCACAAGAACCAAAATGGAGGCCCCAACTGCTCTAAATGTCACTCCTTTGAATGCTCCCCACCGAGATTTAGACTACTTGCCTCTCATAGATGAAGATTTCCAAATAAAAGACCTGCATTTTGATGAAAGTCCCCGTTTGAGCTTCTGTCGCTGCAGAGACGAACACTCAAAGGGGCAAGATCTTATAGGGTTGTGGGAATCCAATCTCCCAAGGTATTTTATTCCTACAGTCCACGTTTTCCCTGAAATCATTCATTATTGTCATGCAAATTATGATCCCGCACAAAGAGCTGTATTAGCTCCTGATCAAAGTGTTCTGTTCCCTATCACACCTCAGGCTATCAATGATATGTTACAATTTGAGCCAGAACAAGAATTAGCACCTCTATCCATGGAAGGGCTAATTGAGAAAACCAGACTGTTAACTCCAGAGAAATTGAAAGCAATGTGTCAGTATTTCATGTTACCTGAGCATCAGCCAAAAGGGACTCCCCCCTATGGTTTTTACTTTTTCAATCAATTGGGAAGGCTTATTGTGAATGTAATATCTTTTGTCTTAGGATTCAATACCAGTGAGTATGTAGACGAGATAACTCTAGCTTTGCTATCTATCTTTACCCCTGGGCAGCCTCCTGAGATTAAGTATGATTATGCTTCCTTCATTGCCAACAAAATCCATGATCAATTTTTAAGGCTAGATGATGAAAAGGTTTTCAAGTACTCCTCAGTTATCTATCATCTCATAATCTTCTATCACTCAGATAAATTCCCTTTCCCTGTTCATAAACTTGATGCTAAAGGTAATCCCAGGTCTGTTATTTTTTGGTCCCCCATCATTCATTTGTCCTCTGATTCTCCCTACTCTTATTCAGAATTCATTGATCAGTTCGTACACCCTGCTACAACCTTGTTAACAGGAGTTTCTCCCCCCAGGCTTAGTACTGAGATTAAAAAGACCCTGCAATTGTCAAAAAGTTATAAAGTTGGGGATTGGTACTTCTACCAAAACCATACAGTCATCAGGATTTATGGATGTGAATTACATCCATTCAAGTTACCCAGATATGTACCAATGAGAATTTTTGCTTTGGAATACTTTAGACAGATGAATAACTCAGATGTAATCCATTTCTGCAATGTAAAGAAGAAAGCACATTTAAGGATCGAAAGCCAGTTAGGTCCTTTCATTTGCAATTCTAGGGAAGCTGAAAGAGATGCAGAACTTATATTAGAGAAAAAATTCCAGACATCTTTCCGTTGGGTCCCTTATGACCCCTTTGGTTTCATTTGTGAAAGAAGGTTAAAAAATAAGTCATCTCCTTATATACATCACAGAATTCCTGACATAGAACAGTATGCAAATCAAGATGAATGGGTTACAGGAACACTTGTTGAAGAGGGAAGTGGAGCTACCAAATTGAATAAACTTATGAAAGATACTGAGAAGAAATTTGACCTAGAAACATATGATCAAATGCAGGTACCATACATTGGCACATCTTCAGCAGCTACTCTACAACAAGCTATACAGGAAGACAGCCCATCAGTAGCAGCAGAGCCCAAGGGTAAAGGAAAAGAACCTATAGTCCAGGTCATTGAAACCCTGGTCATGGCAGAAAAATCACAGAGTTCCAAAGCACCAGAACAATCTCAGGCTTCTCAAACACCAGCAAAGCAAATCCAAGTTCCAGAGATGCAAACTCCACCGAATGTGGAAATAGGGAAAAAGAGGCCAGCTCCAGATACCACACCTTCAAAAGGAGCCCCACAAGTTTATCAAGCCAAAAAACACAAGTCTGATCCACCTCCAGATGTAGAGATTATAGATGAGGTATTTGATGATGGTAGGGAGGATAGTCAGCAAACAGGTACAGCAAGTGAGACAAACATAAGCCAGAAAGGGATACAAAAGCAGTTGAGCACTGAAGTTTCTTCTGTCAAACCGCCAAAGACAGATACTAGAGACATTAAGAAAACCTTCATTAATATCAAAACAAAGAATGAACCATTGAAAATGAAGGTCTACGATCAGTATATGAAGATGGCTCCTCACAATCAGCAAAGGTTGATGTCAGCATTTGATCTTTCACAAGGTAAAATGCAAATGAGCCACTTCAAAGCAAAGGTGCCAAAGCCAACTTCAGCAACAGATTACATCAGAACAAATTTTGAAGTTTTAGCAAAAGATATCCATCCCTTGGATCAGATAGAGCTTCATAGACAAACAAGGGAAATGGTTTATTCTACTCTCACCAACAAAGCCATGGCAGCTTTAACGCTGCAAGATTCCTTGAATAATACCACTGCAACATTGAAGATTGAAAGGGCCTCCTCACAGGCCAAGGACAATAGAATAAAGTCTTTAGAAGAGATCATCATTGGTTTGGGTCACAATCCCAAAGACACTAAAGGTATTGAGGCACTGATAAAAAAGAAAGAGGATGATATAGCTGCACTGAGAAAACAGCTGAAAATACCAGCCTCAAGGCACCTCCAGACACAGGAAGTAATAAAAGGAAATTCACAAGAAGAAATGATGGAGTTTCTCTTAAATTTGACAGAGCGACTAAATGAAACAGAGAAAGAGTTGGAAAAAGCGTTGCAGGAACAGGAAATTCTCAAGCAGGCTTCAGCCACAGGTACTACAACTACAGGACAGCAGGAACAACCAGCTCAGGTAAACATTTCTAATTTGAATTCTGAGGATTTAATTAAACAAATGGAAAGTTTACAGCTAAAGGTCACAGAACTCCAAGAAACAAAATTACAATTAACAAAACTGGAGGGAAAATATGACACATCCAAAAAGACAGCTGCTGACAACCTCAGGGAAATAAAAAGATTGGAGAAATTGGTTGAGGCTTTGCAAAAAGATCTTTCACTGGAAAAGCCTCTGAACGGAATAAATGATATTCTTTGGGACAACATCATTAACTTAATAAGAGATATTTGGCCTTCCATCCAAGCTATTTTTGAGCAGAATGAGTTAGTCAAGATAGCTCAAGAGGAAATAAATAAAACTAGACATGAATTAAGAGGCAAGCCAGAGCTGGCCCAGCAGCTCATTCAATTTTTGAATTCCAGAACAAAACAACAGCTAGCATTGTTAGGAATTGATGACAGAATAGGTGTAGTTTTGGAAGCAAAGAGGATTTTCACCAAGAGAACTTTCATGCAAAATCTAGAAAGAAAGTGTACTGATATTTTGGTCGACATCAACGTTTTCAGAGAAAAGTTTCAAGCTCTGCTGGACAGTGATTTGCCAAGTCCCATGCTCACAGAGGATAAAATAGTAGACTTAGAAACCTATGAGAAAAGAATCCAAGCTCATGCTAAAAATACAGCGATAGGTTCTACTAATATAGGTTCTACTAGCTCATCAGAACCTGCATTACCAACTGGGAAGAGTATTTATGAAAAAGTGAGGAATCTATTTTATTTGGAGCATGAATTAAAATATCTATTTCCGAACGAGCCCACTTTTTATAAACTTACTGAAGCCGATGAAACTTTAAGGAAGCTCAGAAGAACAATGATACCAGATGATCAGTGGTGGAAGGAAATGCTGGAAATTTTGTAAAAAAATGTTGTCAGGATAAAATTTTATCTTTACTATTGAGTAAATGGTAAAAAACAGAAATGCAGATGAAAGAGTATCAGATGAAAGGTCAAAGAGTATCCGTGAGAAGAAAGAGTATTCAACAAGTCAAAGGAATACGCAAAGGACAACACAGAGCCCTATTTTGAGCACTTATCCTTAGCACGTCCATGAAGAAAGGAACAACACATCAGCCGTTATTCATTATTCTATTTACGAGACCATGTGTCTCTTGTTTGTTGAAAATATGCTTTAAATCAGCCTGAATTATTGGCTATGATAGAGTAAGATTGTTAGGATTATTTTTGTATAAATAAGCCCTCAAAGAGAGTTTTGAGGGGGGATTCTATTACTCTGCTGTAACATTGAGGTTTTCGGAATAAAGAGCTTTTTGGACAAATTTACTTGTGGCTTACTGGATGACGTTTTGAAGCACTGGACTTGTTGCAGGATTCATGTGTTGGACTACAGTTCAATAAGTGTTTCTACCCTTTGTCTGAAATTTTATATTAGTTTATGCTATCATCATATCCGTTTCTGAATAGTTTACATAAAGGATTGAAACAGAATTTGCTTAATTGTACTCTGTTTTCAAATGTGATTATTCTCGATGTTTTCTTCTCGATTAGTTATAAGCATGAATTCTTAATTGCTCATGTTTTGTTGATTTAAACATTGTTGATTACTGTAACAAAGAATCCTTCATTGCTCTTTGCTTGTAGTCATTTCTCTTCTTTCTCTTGAATATGGTGAAAGATTCTTAGCCGCCTTTCATCCCTTCAAGACCATCCATCCACTTTAAATTTTAAGGATTGTTCTCTGTCTAGCTATCTTGCCCTGTAATACCATCTTGTGTTTAGAAAAGAAATCCAGTAAAGCCATCCTTAGACTCCATAGCCCAATGGACTGAAAGCCCTCAACCTTGCCCTTAGTTTATGGATTCCACCATTTTCCTAAAACAAACCCTTGAATCTATAACTAGCCTAAAACCTTTCAAAAAAAACAAAGATAAATCATAAAGAGAGAGCCCTCTCTGGATGCAGATTGGCTAGATTCTGCATCTAAAAGGTTGGTTTGTGGTTACCTCGGGTATACTTTCCTCTTACACAACTTCTAGGAAAACCTGAGTGATAACATAGTGGCGACTCCACTGGGGACCTGAATCATTTTATTGATACTAGTGTTTGATTTATAAGCTATAGACAGAGTCTGAAGATCAGCCAGGTAGCCTTTGAAATTGCTTTTGCTATGCAAATGCAAAAGTAAATAAATGTTGTTTCAGTCTATCTCTGATTTAGCTTATAAATTGAATCTTAGTTTCAAATTTTTCAATCAGATTCTCTAGTTTAAACAGATCTTTGAGGAAATTTTAATCACATATCATTATTTCTTAAAGAATTTGTAGAAGTTGTATTTATTTTTCAATTAAAACCCAAAATCCAAAAACATATACTCTAAGAAAACTGGCTTTAGAAAGGATTCGACATACTAGGTCAAACCCTGACCCAAATCCACCACCAATTTTTGAAAATCCAAACCTGATCCCTAGGATTCTTAGAAGACAAGAAAGTCAAGAAAGTTCTGAAAGAGGAAGTCAGGAAAGTACAGGTAGTTCTAGACCACTTTCTAGATCTGCATCTTGTCCTGTTAAAATTATTTATATTGATGACATTCCTTTTGATGCACGATTTGAAACATCTTTGTTTGTAAATTTCTTTGAGACTGAATTATCTAGATTAATTCCAGATCCTTTGTTCTTTGAAGATTTGCAATACATATTTGTTTCACACCATCTTGACAGAGAATTTCATAACTCCATTCAATCTGAGCAAGCCTTTGAAGAAAGCTCAAACATTTCTGTAATAACTGAAGCATCTCCGAGCTCAGCCACTTTTCAAACACCTGTCAGACCTCCATCTCCACCTGTCAGACCTCCATCTCCTCCCTTTAGACCACCTTCTCCTCCTACTAGACCGGCTACTCTTGTTACTCCACTTTATCTTCCAATGGCCAATCGATATGCCCCTTTAATATTACCAGCCAACCCTCCAGCCTTACCACCAGACTACCAAAGTAAGATCACACCTTTTGACGGATCAGGTACCTACACAGCTCAACAACACACCAAAAGGATGACAGATTACTTTGAGTTTTATGAGATTGATACTGATGATATCCGTATGAGAATTTTCGTACAAAGTCTTACCGGAGAAGTTAGAACTTGGTTTAGGGCTCCCACCCCGAACAGTATTGCGGACCTAGAAGCTTTGTATAGGGCATTTTTGAACAGATGGGAGAAAAAGAAAGATCCTCTCCAGATCCTATCAGAATTTGAAAAATTAAGAAGAAGACCAAATGAGACTGTACAAGATTACATCATAAGATTCAATGAATCATATCATGCAGTTCCTATGAATCTAAGACCCCCACCTAATAACGTGTTGGTCAAATTTCCAGACGATTTTGACTCTGAAATAGCTTATTCTCTTAGGGAAAGAGCTCCACAAACATTAGAGGAAATGCAAAGTATAGTGGTGAGCGTAGAAGCAAATCTGATAGAAAAACGAGCCAGAGATAGGGCAGAGAGAAGAATGCCTATGAAGGAAGAACCTTCAGCTTTTGAAAAGAAGCTGGATGTAATCATTAAAGGTATGGAAAGATTAGGTGATAGAGTGGAAACCATTGAAAGAAGGTCTGCTACTGATAACCAGAATGTTGCAAGAAACCCAAACTTTAGGAGGAATCTGAACCAAAATATTGGAAAGAATGTCCCTGATCAAAACATTAGACCACCTTTCCAAGAAAACTTTGTTGAAGGTTCAACCTCAGAAGGACCTACAGAAGATGTAGAAATAAACAATGTTAATGAGGACAAAGATGAACCAGAAATCTTCCTATCTCAGGATGATCAAGAGAATCATATCCTTGAAACATTCCACACTCATTCAGGTGAGACTTTTGATTTCAAAGAAGGCTATGACACAGCAATCTACGAGGTTCATAAGCAGTAAAACTTGAGAAGTAGACGGATAGATGTACCAGAGAAAAATAAACAGAAAACCACAAAACAAAATGTCAAAGGAAAACAAAACATTCCCCCTGTACAAAACATTCCCCAAATACAAATTTTGCCTAGGATAACTCCTAGTTTTTCAAATCCAATAATTGAAGATGTCTCTGACAACCAACCAATCGACAAACAGCAATCCAATACATCTCCTCATGTAGGAACTGTAGAAGAAACAGTAGAAGTTAGTCCTGAAACATCTTCAAAGCAAAACTTCATTCATGAAAAAGAGAAAAACATTGAAGATCCAGTAAACAGAGAAAATCCAACCGTGCAAAACACTAAAGCTCAAACAGAAAAACCCTTTAATCTAGAAGCTGAAATAGGCAAACTCAAGATAGCTGTTCCTTTATCAGAATTGGCTAAACATGATGTCTATAGGAATCAGATTTCCAAGTCTTTAAACATTAACATTACTGGATTAGATGATTCAGTAAATATTCTTGATGATCAACCCAAACTTCTTTTTGGCCCCGAGGTTAATGGCAAACCAGAAAGTGGAGGAACTCCTCCATTTTATGTAAGCCTGAATGTTCACGACAAGATACTCCATAATGCAATGCTTGATTCTGGAGCATCTCACAATTTGATGCCAAAAGCAGTAATGGAAAGATTGAATCTAGATATTACCAAACCATACAAAGATTTATTTTCATTTGATTCCAGTCAGGTAAAATGTTTAGGTTTAATTAAAGATCTGTGTGTCACTTTGGTTCAATACCCTGCTAAGTCTGTTTTAATGGACATAGTAGTTGCTGATATTCCACCTAAATATGGTATGTTATTGTCTAGGTCTTGGGGTGCTAAACTTGGAGGATCTATTCAATTAGACATGTCTTATGCAACTATTTCAGTATTTGGTCAGCCTAAAAGATTATATAGAGAAACTTTAATGAAGTACTTAGTGAGTAGCCAAGAGAAGCCTGAAAACTTCCCTGTTTATTCTGTACATTCAGACATGGATTCTTTTATTCTATACAATGTTGAGTCAGATCTTCCTACTGAAATAGAAGCTCCTGAAATGGAAATCATAAACAAAACCACTGTTAAAATTGAAGAAATCTCTGAAAACAAAGAAACACCAGATGACCAAGAAAAACCTGAAAAAAATAAACAACTAGCTCTTGTCAGAAAATCTGTTAAAACAATTGATGAAGATTATGAACATGAAATTCTATGGCATTTAGAGTTTGATGGCTCAGTAAACAGACTAGGTGCAGGAGCTGGAATTTGGTTACACAATGTAGAGAACAATCATGCTGAGGGTCATGCTTATAGGTTAAACTTCAAATGCACTAACAACATGGCAGAGTATGAAGCTCTTTTATTGGGGCTTAAACATGTCAAGAGGTTAGGAGGCATTAGGGTATCAATCATAGGTGACTCTGAACTAATCATCCAACAGATTAAAGGAGAATGTGCAACAAAGGACATGAGACTGAAACAATACCGAGAGACAGTTGTAGAGATTCTCAACACATTTCTACAAGCCCAACTTGCCAAGATTCCCAGGAAACAAAACTTGCATGCTCACAGTTTAGCAATGTTTGCTAGTACATGTAAGTTGCCTTTTGATCCTAATCATCAGTTTTCAGCTGAGATAAGACACAGGCCCGCAATACCCGACAATGTTTTGAATTGGCAAGTATTTGTGAATAACCATCAAATCAATAGTTTTTTGACACTTCAGAATGAGTTTTCTAACTGTAATATAGATGAAGACATGACTGCTGATAAATTTGATCAAGAAAAAGAAGAAAAAATGGAAATTTCAAGAGAAAATGCAATTCATATGCTGCATCCAACCACATTCACTGAAAAAGACATGCAAAATTTGAAACAAATGGAATTTGATGAGATCATAGATGAAACATAAATCATCAATTTAAAAGATAATCAATTACCCAAAGGATTAACACCTTTGGAAGATCTATTCGACTCAAATGATATTCCATTCAGACCTAAAATGGAACCTGTTAAAGCCGATATGGAGGAATGCAACTTAGGAACACCAGAACATCCAAAAATTGTTAAGTTGTCTAAATCTCTTCCAAAAGATCAAAAGGTAAAATATGTTGAACTATTAAAAGAATTCCAGGATGTCTTTGCCTGGAGTTATGAAGACCTCAAATCTTATGATACATCCATCATTCAACATACTATACCTTTGAAACCAGACCAGAAACCTTTTAAACAAAAGCTTAGGAGAATTAATCCCGTTTTATTACCCTCAATTGAAAAGGAAATCAAAAGAATGTTTGAAGCAGGGATTATAGCTCCTATCAGATTTTCAGAATGGGTTTCTAACCTGGTACCAACAAGAAAAAAGACAGGAGAAATCAGACTGTGTGTTGATTTAAGGAATTTGAATAAAGTTTCTTTAAAAGACAACTATCCTCTACCGAAAATGGATCACATTTTGCAAAGGGTAGTGGGATCTTCGAGAATATCATTACTGGATGGATTTTCAGGATACAACCAGATTCTGGTTCATCCTGATGATCAGGATAAAACAGCATTTACCACACCATGGGGTACGTTCAAATATGTCAAAATGCCATTTGGGCTCAAGAATGCAGGAGCTACATTTCAAAGAGCAATGGACATTGCTTTTGCTAAAGAGATACATGATTTTCTGGTTATTTACTTAGATGATTTGACTGTTTTCTCTAAAACAGATCAAGAACATTTAGATCACCTAAGGCAAGTATTTATAAAGTGCAGAAAATATGGAATTTCTTTAAACCCTAAGAAGTCATTGTTTGGTTTGGAAGAAGGAAAGCTTTTAGGACATATCATTTCTAAAGATGGCATTAGGATTGATCCCGAAAGAATTCAAGCAATTTTGCAAATACCCCACCCCAGAAACATAAAAGAATTGCAAGCATTTATAGGAAAAATCAACTTCTTGAGAAGATTTATTTCTAGTCTAGCAGAGTTACTTAGGTTACTAACTAACATGTTGAGGAAAGATTCAAGCATTGACTGGACTGTAGAAGCCAAACAATCATTCGAGGAAATTAAAATGGCTTTAACAAGGACACCAGTTCTGACCAGTCCTAAATTTGATAGAGACTTTATTATTTTTTCATTTGCTTCTGAACATACTGTTGCAGCTGTTTTACTTCAAAAAGATGACCAAGGGTGTGAAAAGCCAATAACATTTTTTAGTAAAGCACTGAGGGATGCACCTCTAAAGTACAATATTATGGAAAAACAGGCTTTTGCATTGGTAAAAGCAATCAAAGATTTCAGAGTTTACATATTATATTCTCATGTGATAGCATATGTGCCTAATGCAGTAGTTAAAGATATTTTGACTCAAGATGGCATTGAAGGTAAACGAGGTAAGTGGATAGCTACCATTTTGGAATATGATATTGAGATCAAGCCAACCAAACTGATAAAAGACCAAGGCTTAGCACAACTTATGACAGAAACCAATTGCCAAGCCTTAGATATCAATGAACTGGATAACGAGCAGGAGATGGCGACTCCTCAGATCAGTCAAGCTTTCTTAGATTCACCCTGGTATACTGATATAATTCATGTTCTATTAAACCTGCAAGCTCCTCCAGGGTTGTCCAAAACCAAGCAAAGATTTTTAAAAATGACATCTTTGAAATATTGTATTTTAGATAGCACTTTATTTTGGAAGAATCATGAAGGAATTTTATTGAATTGTCTCTTAAAAGATGAAGCTGATAAAGTGCTTAATGAATTTCATGCAGGAGATTGTGGAGGACATCTCTACTGGAAATCTACTGCAGACAAGATCTTAAGGGCTGGCTTTTACTGGCCAACATTATTTTCTGATGTAAAGAAATTTGTAACAAGTTGTCACAAATGTCAGATATTTGAAGGTAAAAGAAAGTTGTTACCTCTGCCTTTAAAACCAGTTTCCACAGAAAGACCCTTTCAACAATGGGGATTAGATTTTATTGGAGAAATTCACCCCCCTTCTTCAGGGCAACATAGATGGATTTTAACTGCTACATACTATTTCACCAAATGGATTGAAGCCATCCCATGTAGACAGTCCAATGATTCTGTAATCATAGGGTTTCTTGAAACCAACATACTTTCAAGATTTGGATGTCCAGAAAAGATTATAACAGACAATGCTGATGCATTTAAATCAAAGAAAATGATTAATTTCTGCCATAAATATCATATTACTTTAGGCCATTCAACAACCTATTACCCCCAAGGTAATGGACTAGCAGAATCCTCCAATAAGAGTTTGATCAATATCATTAAGAAATTGTTGGAGGAAAATAAAAAGAACTGGCATAAGAAACTGACCTATGCATTATGGGCAGATAGACTTACAACCAAGAAATCCATTGGGACAAGTCCATATGAGTTAGTTTATGGTCTGGAAGCAAGATTCCCATCATCTTTAGGAATCCCTGTCATGAAATTACTTCAGGAGGCTCAAGTGGAGCCAAATGACATTCAAAGAAGAATTAATCAAACAATCCACCCGCAACAAACCAGAGAAGAGGTATACCAAAGATCACAAGTCTTACAGGAAAAGCTAAAGAAAATGTTTGATAAAAGGACTAAAGCAGAGGATTTTCAGTTAGGAGACAAGGTCCTAAGATGGGATTCTAGAAGAGAAGAAAAAGGAAAACATGGAAAGTTTGATTTCTTGTGGAAAGGGCCTTATATCATTCATGCCTTGCAGGGAAACAACACTTACTTTTTAAAGGACTTGGACAATTCAGAAGTTGAAGAAGGACCAGTCAATGGTCGAATGCTTAAGCATTATTTTGATCCAATTTACTAGAATGTTTAAATGTTTCTAACTTGTACATAATATATTGTTTGCTTGTTTTATTTTTGTTAATGCAGTTTGGATTGGATGGTGACTTCTTGGAATTGAAGCCCGAAGTGAAGGCCCTAAGTTCCAAAAGCTTCACTATCATATGTAAAATAAAGCTACAAGAAGAAGGAAGATTTCATACTTTCAGTTTGAAGACATTCTGAGGCATCTGATCTACTGTTCTTGACTTTCCACAAGGAAAAGCCATCCCCAAGTGGAGCCAGTGTTAGCCTCCTATATCAATAGGTTTCATCTTTCATGATTGTCTTGATGGAAGTGTAGAATATGTTCAAACCTTCTTACTTGAGCAAAGGTGTTCCATATTCTTAAAAAACCAAAAAAAAATCAAAAAATTTAAAAAATGTAAAGAGGGTATACCCTAAAAGAAAGATCAAAGGGTAAAAAGAATAAAAATGGTCAAAAAGAGAAAGAAATGAACCCCAAGAAAAAATAGACCAAGGAAAGTGTGCAAATCTAAATGCCACTACTTTTTTTATCTGTTGTAATAAATCAATTGTGTGCAGCTTGTGAACTTTTGCCACAATTCATGAATAAGTCAAACTGTTTAAACTTGGCTTAGTCATATTTCAATTTCATGTTATAGATTAGAGAATAAATATCTAGCCAAACAGTTTAATCTTGGCAGATAAGTAGTTAGGTAGAGTGAATAAAAGGTGCTCAACAGTTTAATCTGAGCCCTTGGATGTAATAAGGGTAGAAATAGATAGATTCATCATGTAAAAGAAAAGATTGATCAGGGTTTGCAAGTCTAAATGCACCCTAATAAAGAAGACAAAATGGTAGTGTTAAGTAGATAGGGTAGGTAGATGGTGCTGCAAAGTGTTATCTGATGAATGGTGCTGCTACATGTTGGTTGATCCTTTACTCTCATCACAAGTACTAAAGCAAGAAATACACTGGAAAATCACAGCAAGCAAAGTAAAATTCATTAACCTCCCCCATCATTTTTCCCCCTCAAGAGTTTTACTAATTTCCCCAAAAGTACTAAGGTAATTTGAGATCAAAGGGGCTCAAGGCATTTCCTTGACTTCTGGAGGGACCGGACCCTCGGCCTAATGATCAAAATGACCTAAGCACTTGAAATAATTCATCATTGTTATCTTCCATCTTTAACTTTTTCCTAAAGTAAAATCCTATTTTACTTAGGAAACTGAGGCAACATTCCATAAAATTCCTCAAGACAACTTGTTATTCTAAGCTTAAGTTTTGAAGATAAAATGTGCAATTTACTTCATAAGTTTTCACTTTCTTAGATGTACAAAGATGTTTTGATTTTCCTTGTCCTTTATCATATTAACATTTAACTCTATTATATTAAATCCCTAGTGGAATCCCTTTTCTTAAGTATATAACTCCCCTTTCTAATAAATATCCCCAAAAACCCTCTTATTATAATGTTTTACCAAAGTATATATTCCCGCACATTTTAAAATAAATATCCCGCTTTATAAAGCCCTTTGGTTAAAACTATAGCCTTATATATCATCCCCGCCCTATGATGAATTAGTTGTGTTTTAATTAATTCATCGTATAATAAAATATATGTAAAAAAGCGTTAGACACGTAATATATGTGTTTAACACCAAAAACAAAGAATAAAATGCGACGGAGTCCTGTGCCATAGTGTTCCGTCCACGTAGCATTCCACCAGGCCAAACTACCGCCGCAAACCAATTTCATAATTCCATGGGGTTAATTGATCATTTGGACTAATTAACAACCATTCCCGCCTATTAACTTCTCCCCGGGGTGATTAGATTACACGTTAAAACCTTTTTAAACCCCGACGGGCCCACCTTTGAAGCCGCACAAGTTCCCATCCTTTTTTAGCCGTCAGATCATCCCTCCGTTGATCAACGGTCCCGATCAATCCCGCTGCCCATCCCGTGTGAGTTATTTAGCCAGCGGGGAGTGGGCGGTTTTTGACTATTCAGCATTCCACGTGGCAAGCGTCCTGTGGAATCGCTGCCATTGCGTTTTTTACCGCCCTCGTCCAAAAGCGGTGCGGGCTTACCGCTTACCGCTTACCGCATACCGCCGGTCCCACTTCCTTACGTCACCCCGTACGCCCTAATGACGTCATCACCTCGAAAACGACCAAAACCCTTTTGACTTGTTTTTAAGCCATTTTTCGCGTTTTTTCAGTTATTTTTAGTTTCCGAAAGAGACTAAGCTCCCGCTGCAATTTTCAAATTTCACTGCAAATACACCAAATTACTCCAAAATTCCGCTGCGCCAGTATTGAAGAATTTCCCCGCCATTGTTCATTACCTGTTGAAGAACCAGTTTCCATTAAAAAACAGGTATTTATCATTCCGCGCCCCGACTGCAAGTTAAGCTTAGTTTCCTGTGTTTTTTCTCTGAAAAAGTGGTCAAAAGTCCTCTCTGAGTCCTCATTGAAGATTTAAAACATGTAAATTTGCTTCCCAAACCTGCAAATTGTTCCAGTTTCCTCATTTGTCAGATATCCCGTCCGGTCTGCAAGAAAACTAAAACCTCCATTTTGAATCCACAAGAACCAAAATGGAGGCTCCAACTGCTCTAAATGTCACTCCTTTGAATGCTCCTCACCGAGATTTAGACTACTTGCCTCTCATAGATGAAGATTTCCAAATAAAAGACCTGCATTTTGATGAAAGTCCCCGTTTGAGCTTCTGTCGCTGCAGAGACGAACACTCAAAGGGGAAAGATCTTATAGGGTTGTGGGAATCCAATCTCCCAAGGTATTTCATTCCTACCGTCCACGTTTTCCCTGAAATCATTCATTATTGTCATGCAAATTATGATCCCACACAAAGAGCTGTATTAGCTCCTGATCAAAGTGTTTTGTTCCCTATAACACCTCAGGCTATCAATGCTATGTTACAATTTGAGCCAGAACAAGAATTAGCACCTCTATCCATGGAAGGGCTAATTGAGAAAAACAGACTGTTAACTCCAGAGAAATTGAAAGCAATGTGTCAGTACTTCATGTTACCTGAGCATCAGCCAAAAGGGACTCCCCCCTATGGTTTTTACTTTTTCAATCAATTGGGAAGGCTTATTGTGAATGTAATATCCTTTGTCTTAGGATTCAATACCAGTGAGTATGTAGATGAGATAACTCTGGCTTTGCTATCTATCTTTACCCCTGGGCAGCCTCCTGAGATTAAGTATGATTATGCTTCCTTCATTGCCAACAAAATCCGTGATCAATTTTTAAGGCTAGATGATGAAAAGGTTTTCAAGTACTCCTCAGTTATCTATCATCTCATAATTTTCTATCACTCAGACAAATTTCCTTTCCCTGTTCAGAAACTTGATGCTAAAGGTAATCCCAGGTCTGTTATTTTTTGGTCCCCCATCATTCATTTGTCCTCTGATTCTCCCTACTCTTATTCAGAATTCATTGATCAGTTTGTACATCCTGCTACAACTTTGTTAACAGGAGTTTCTCCCCCAGGCTTAGTACCGAAATTAGAAAGACCTTGCAATTGTCAAAGAGTTATAAAGTTGGGGATTGGTACTTATACCAAAACCATACAGTCATCAGGATTTATGGATGTGAATTACATCCATTCAAGTTACCCAGATATGTACTAATGAGAATTTTTGCTTTGGAATACTTTAGACAGATGAATAACTCAGATGTAATCCATTTCTGCAATGTAAAGAAGAAAGCACAGTTAAGGATCAAAAGCCAGTTAGGTCCTTTCATTTGCAATTCTAGAGAAGCTGAGAGAGATGCAGAACTTATATTAGAGAGAAAATTCCAGACATCTTTCCGTTGGATCCCTTATGACCCCTTTGGTTTCATTTGTGAAAGAAGGTTAAAAAATAAGTCATCTCCTTATATACATCACAGAATTCCTGACATAGAACAGTATGCAAATCAAGATGAATGGGTTAAAGGAACACTTGTTGAAGAGGGAAGTGGAGCTGCCAAATTTAATAAACTTATGAAAGATGCTGAGAAGAAATTTGACCTAGAAACATATGATCAAATGCAGGTACCATACATTGGCACATCTTCAGCAGCTACTCTACAACAAGCTATACAGGAAGACAGCCCATCAGTAGCAGCAGAGCCCAAGGGTAAAGGAAAAGAACCTATAGTTCAGGTCGTTGAAACCCTGGTCATGGTAGAAAAATCACAGAGTTCCAAAGCACCAGAACAATCTCAGGCTTCTCAAACACCAGCAAAGCAAATCCAAGTTCCAGAGATGCAAACTCCACTGAATGTGGAAATAGGGAAAAAGAGGCTAGCTCCAGATACCACACCTTCAAAAGGAGCCCCACAAGTTTATGAAGCTAAAAAACACAAGTCTGATCCACCTCCAGATGTAGAAATTATAGATGAAGTATTTGATGATGGTAGGGAAGATAGTCAGCAAACAGGCACAGCAAGTGAAACAAACATAAGCCAGAAAGGGATACAAAAGCAATTAAGCATTGAAGTATCTTCTTTCAGACCGCCAAAGACAGATACTGGAGACATTAAAATAACCTTCATTAATATTAAAACAAAGAATGATCCATTGAAAATGAAGGTATATGATCAGTATATGAAGATGGCTCCTCACAATCAAGAAAGGCTAATGTCAGCGTTTGACCTTTCACAAGGTAAAATGCTGATGAGCCACTTCAAAGCAAAGGTGCCAAAGCCAACTTCAGCAGCAGATTACATCAGATCAAATTTTGAAGTTTTAGCAAAAGATATCCATCCCCTGGATCAGATAGAGCTTCATAGAAAAACAGGGGAAATGGTTTATTCTACTCTCACCAACAAAGCCATGGCAGCTTTAACGCTGCAAGATTCCTTGAATAATACTACTGCAACATTGAAGATTGAAAGGGCCTCCTCACAGGCCAAGGACAATAGAATAAAGTCTCTAGAAGAGATCATCATTGGTGTGTGTCACAATCCCAAAGACACTAAAGGTATTGAGGCACTGATAAAAAATAAAGAGGATGATATAGCTGCACTGAGAAAACAGCTGAAAATACCAGCCTCAAGGCACCCCCAGACACAGGAAGTAATAAAAGGAAATTCACAAGAAGAAATGATGGAGTTGCTCTTGAATTTGACAGAGCGACTAAATGAAACAGAGAAGGAGTTAGAAAAAGCGTTGCAGGAACAGGAAATTCTCAAGCAGGCTTCAGCAACAGGTACTACAACTACAGGACAGCAGGAACAACCATCTCCGGTGAACATTTCTAATTTGAATTCTGAGGATTTAATTAAACAAATGGAGAGTTTGCAGCTAAAGGTCACAGAACTCCAAGAAACAAAATTACAATTAACAAAATTGGAGGGAAAATATGACACATCCAAAAAGACAGCTGCTGACAACCTCAGAGAAATAAAAAGGTTGGAAAAATTCGTTGAGGCTTTGCAAAAGGATCTTACACTGGAAAAGCCTCTGAATGAAATAAATGATATTCTTTGGGACAACATCATTAATTTAATAAGAGATATTTGGCCTTCCATTCAAGCTATTTTTGAGCAGAATGAGTTAGTCAAGATAGCCCAAGAGGAAATAAATAAAACTAGACATGAATTGAGAGGCAAGCCAGAGCTGGCCCAGCAGCTCATTCAGTTTTTGAATTCCAGAACAAAACAACAGCTAGCATTGTTAGGAATTGATGATAGAACAGGTGTAGTTTTGGAAGCAAAGAGAATTTTCACCAAGAGAACTTTCATGCAAAATCTAGAAAGAAAGTGTACTGATATTTTGGTCGACATCAACGTTTTCAGAGAAAAGTTTCAAGCTCTGCTGGACAGTGATTTGCCAAGTCCCATGCTCACAGAGGATCAAATAGTAGACTTAGAAACCTATGAGAAAAGAATCCAAGCTCATGCTAAAAATATAGCGATAGGTTCTACTAATATAGGTTCTACTAGCTCATCAGAACCTGTAATACCAACCGGAAAAAGTATTTATGAAAAAGTGAGGAATCTATTTCATCTGGAGCATGAATTAAAATATCTATTTCCGAACGAGCCCACTTTTTATAAACTTACTGAAGCCGATGAAACTTTAAGGAAGCTCAGAAGAACAATGATACCAGATGATCAGTGGTGGAAGGAAATGCTAGAAATTTTGTAAAAAAATGTTGTCAGGATAAAAGTTTATCTTTACTATTGAGTAAATGGTAAAAAACAGAAATGCAGATGAAAGAGTATCAGATGAAAGGTCAAAGAGTATCCGTGAGAAGAAAGAGTATTCAACAAGTCAAAGGAATACGCAAAGGACAGCACAGAGCCCTATTTTGAGCACTTATCCTTAGCACGTCCATGAAGAAAGGAATAGCACATCAGCCGTTATTCATTATTCTATTTACGAGACCATGTGTCTCTTGTTTGTTAGTAAATATGCTTTAAATCAGCCTGAATTATTGGCTATGATAGAGTAAGATTGTTAGGATTATTTTTGTATAAATAAGCCCTCAAAGAGAGTTTTGAGGGGTGGATTCTATTACTCTGCTGTAACATTGAGGTTTTCGGAATAAAAATCTTTTGGACAAATTTACTTGTGGCTTACTGGATGACGTTTTGAAGCACTGGACTTGTTGCAGGATTCATGTGTTGGACTTCAGTTCAATAAGTTTTCCAACCCTTGTGTTTAAATTTTATATTAGTTTATGCTATCACCATATCCGTTTCTGAATAGTTTACATAAAGGATTGAAACAGAATTTGCTTAATTGTACTCTATTTTCAAATGTGATTATTCTCGATGTTTTCTTCTGGATTAGTTATAAGCATGAATTCTTAATTGCTCATGTTTTGCTGATTTAAACATTGTTGATTACTGTAACAAAGAATCCTTCATTGCTCTTTGCTTGTAGTCATTTCTCTTCTTTTTCTTGAATATGGTGAAATATTCTTAGCTGCCTTTTCATCCCTTCAAGACCATCCATCCACTTTAAATTTTAAGGATTTGCTTCTGCCTGGCTATCTTGCCCCGTAATACCATCTTGTGTTTAGAAAAGAAATCCAAAGTAAAGCCATCCTTAGACTCCATAGCCCAATGGATCGAAAGCCCTCAACCTTGCCCTTAGTTTGTGGATTCCACCATTTTCCTAAAACAAACCCTTGAATCTATAACTAGCCTAAAACCTTTCAAAAAACAAAGATAAATCATAAAGAGAGAGCCCCTCTGATGCAGATTGGCTAGATTCTCGCATCTAAAAGGTTGGTTTGTGGTTACCTCGGGTATAATTTCCTCTTACACAACTTCTAGAAAACCTCGAGTGATAACAGCATGCCCCTTCAACTGGTGGTGAGGGCTCCTCCCTCCTTTTTCCAAATTTTCCCGATCATCCTTTGAGAAAACTTAGCAAGAGAAACCCTCGCATGGCTTAGATGGCCGATCCGCCAAATATTCGCTTCACCTTCTCAAGGTGCAAATACGCACTTCTATAGCCTCCCCTCGGGTTTGTTTTATAGGTTGTGTATGAAGAAAGCCTCTAGCTTCTTCACCTAAATCTTTGTCGACAGTGAGTGATCCATCAAAGGTGGACAATAGAATTTATTGCCTCTCATCAAGACATAGTTGTGGGGTCTTCTTTTTCTTTTGCTGAATAAATTGTAGGTAAAGCTAGAGTCTCTCGGAAAGCTCTAGGTTTAGCTTGGTATTCAGCAAGGTACTCACTTAGAATCTTGAATTCCAAGTGTTCTTCATGATTCATGCCTCCTCTTTCTTTGAAAATAAGTGCATGGTCCTTCCTCTTTCTCCTTCTTCCATCTTATCGACCTCCGAGAGGCCCTCTTCTTCATATTCTTCATCATCTTGATGTCTTCTATATTCTTTGGCCGAGACTCACAGATGAGCCAAGAAAGCTTTCCATACACTATAATATTCCAAATCTGGAACAGCTAGCAAGGCAAGATTGGAAAATGCATTTTCCAAATGATGGATGCTACGTGAATTGAAACCAGATTTGATCCCTTGGATAAAATGTATCTAAGTCCTAAATCCAAGAGGAGGCTTCAAAGAAATCTCTAGGTGGGTTGAACAAACATTCCACACCTATTTCGTCCGCAGGAAATTCCCAATGAAGGGGCTGTAATGGGTCACATAAATATAGAGTGGAGCAATCACATTCTATGAAGTCTCCAGACACATGAAGAAGTAGATAGCCAACCAACGTATAATATAGCAATAAAGAGTACAATGCTTTGAGGAATGAATCACACTGCTAGAAATTAGAGCCTCCAACAACACATGTACAATGAAATGAAGAAGCACTACTACATGAAGAAAGCCATGGCTAAAGCTACGCATTTGCAGGAGACACTCGCAACATATAAAATTAAATTAAAATGATATGACAATAATAGATCAAGAAATGAGGAGCAAGCTCTCAACCCCTAAAATTAACTATACAAAAATCCTTAGGAGGATTGGCTAGAAAATAAGTACAAATGGCAAATCTGCTAGAATGCCTAGAGTTGGGTAGTGGTAGTAGCCTAGTCACAAACTGAACTATATGGAGATGATTGAATAAGCCGTACAATCTAAAGCAAACCTCCTCCAATGGACTTTGAGTGCAAGGCTGATCTGGTAATCGGAAATATCTCCCTCCAAGATGATGGTGCAAACCTCACCGCAGTATTCACTCGAAATAACGTAGTCTAATGAAGAGACTATGCTATTGATGATGGGAGATGCTTGGCCTAATGCCAAGATATGAAAATCAGCTTAAAACCTTCCTTAATAAACTTCCCCGAGGAATAGAAACTCCCTCCTTCCGAAAGATGAGACAAGGAATGGTGTTGTGGAACCCTCCACCGCAACACCCCGCAACACTCGAGGATCAAGGAATGGCTTTAGCCTTGAGCTCATATGTGGAGAAAATGAAGTGAAATCCTTCGATAGGCTTCTCAAGAAGAGATGAAATCCTAAACAAAATGAATCATGCTAAACAAGACTTAACTCAAATTCTCGAACAAATGAGACTGAAAATAGTCTAAACGTACAAATAATCAACACTCCAAGATGTCTCAATTATGGTCAGCCTTCTTCCTCTTATGCAAGTGAATGTTCTTTGCCCTGGAAACCACACATTAGGGTTTCTCCATAAATAATATTTCTCCCTCTCAAACTCATACTATCTTCCAAGCAAGCTACACCTTCTTGTAGCACCGTTGACTTGGTCGAACTTGACCTTATCCTCATGAATTTGCCCCCTTTCACACCGGGAAGGTGCAAAATAAAGCTACTCAATGGATCCCTTTCAAACTATGAGGGATTTTATTCCTACTCGTGGGTCTCCTCACCCATTTTATTCATCTCCTAGATGATAAGAAAAATTGATATTCCACTTGATGCATGAAAATTTTGGAATAATACAACACATGTTATCAGTCTTTTAGCAAGACCTACCTCGCTGCAGTCAAATTCTCACCCGAAGTAGTATGGGTTGGTGCTAGAACCAGGTTTTACCCGAGGAAAGCTAGGTAATGAAAGTAGAGCACAGCCCCGCCGCGAGATATCCATCTTCCCGAGCAAATGGCCGGGTAGGTCCCTTTTCGCATCCACATGCGCACGATCAATTATGCTATGGTGCTCAATAATCATATACTTTCAAGATAGTAGCTCAATATTGCATAAAACATAACAACATAGATCTAGATGCGTAAAACACTCTATATTTAACTTCATGAAATGAATTTAATACCCATAACATAGTAATTACCAAATAATCGCATAAATATTACACATAGATCCAGCTTCTCAACAACCCTTCTTATTCATCAATTCATCAATTCTACAACAATTCCTTCCAACCTACGCACACAACAAATAGAACCGACACAATCGGACTCGGATCTCCACACACACAACAACAGACTCCTTCGCAAAAACCCCAACAGACTTCCTAAACCAATTGTGATCAATACCTCTTCTATTTTTTGCCTTACAATTCAAAATGCTCTCTATTTATAAAATATATTTCCCTAACTTTCCTATGGTCACAAACCACATTTTTTGGACCCCCTCATATTCATTACAATGCTTTTGGGGCTTCGACTCCACCCCAAAACCCCCGCGCTAGACTAAATATATAAAAATATACTTCAATTGGACCAAATATAGTCAGAGGGAGACCCCGTTCCAAATTTCAACAAAATATTGTGACTTGTCCCGAGTCACCGTGGTGGTGCGATCTCTATTTGCACCGGCAAGGTATCAGCGATGAGGAGCGGAGGTAACTCTTCCTAACTTTGGGCGACAATTACAGCGATATCGCGTTTCCGTGAGGCAGGCTCTCTCAGAGCCGTGGTAATCCGTCTTCCAATATCTACTTAAGGCACGCGATGGCATCATGACCACCTACAGCCCGGAAGGTGATATCGCCTGCTTCAAGTGCTTTTCTCACGACATGCTCGGTGTGGTGGAGATCCGCAATTGTGTTACGAAGGCATTGCAGGTTTTCAGAGGGAAAGACACCGCGTGTACAAGGGAAAGCAACGTAGCTTCGATATGATCAGCAGCTCTGCCCGTCGTAAGTCTTCGACACGCCGAAGCCTTGGGTTGAACCGAACCGCCGTCTGAGCTTCATGCCGCCTCGACCAACCGAGTGCCTACAAGAAGTTGCCTCAATAATATTCGTTACTTCTGTCAGGTCAAACGTTAGGCCACCGTACTTCACGGGGTGGCTTCATGTTGTTGCCATGCAGTTCAAGCCACGTTTACGTATTCTGCAGCACAATGGTGGGACCCGTAACTCCTTACGGAAGGCAACGCTACCAAGTCTATTTGAAGGTCCATAATTGCCAAGGGTCGCCAACCATGGACATAGCAGGCAGCTTAGAATACGTGTCTTTTCACCTGCTGGTGTCCCACCACAGAGAAGCTCACCATATCCCTATATCAGCTGGTTCCCTGAGGGAGGATCATCCGTTAGTCATCCCTTTCCGGGTGCAAGAATAGTTTGTAATTGGAATACTGCTAGTATGATGCTAACCATGGAAATTGGCAAGACCATCCTTTGTGGTATCTTTCATATTGTCCTACCAAATTCTGCAATCCTTCAAGGTTGTAAAGGCCGGGAACTCCTGATCGTATAGCTTTGGTGCCCTTCTCGTACGGGGTTCTAAAGTTAATTCTTCCTAGGGAGCCAAAGGAAATCATCTTATTGTTTCATCCCCAAACCCTCTCACAATGTTTGCAGTGCACCGAACTAGTAGGTGCCGAAGCGTTCGTAGGTTAGGGGCGCCATAGCAACAAAGGGATAGGCTTCCTAAATTAAATTCATAGAAACACTAAAGATCTGGATAAGTGCTAGGAAGGAGACTAACATAGGCAAAGCAGAGACAACAGAGCCTGAGCGCGAAGTTATCCGGTTGTCCTTTATACCGTTCCCAAGCAATACTCGTAGAATAAATCTAACTTGAAATGTATCGAACAATCAACCCGTAATAAATCACCATAATTTCCCCATTGATTGCTGCCTCGCCCATTTTTTGTAATGGTAAGGTTCCCTTTGTCACCAAAGTGTTGGTTCCGACAATCATTATCGACACCTATGTTTTCCCCATAGAGTTACGTACTTTGGATGACGCCTTCAGCCGCTCGCGTACCCCAAAATTTCGGTGTCGATGTGTTGTAACAAAACTCGGTACCATTCTACAATTTGGCCATTGGATGCATCCCACCCAAGGCCATGGTCAAGATAGCGCAGGGATCGCCTTCCTTTAGGCGCCATGCCTCCACCATCTAATCCCAGCAGGTACCAGCACTTCGATCCTAAAAGGATGACTAGTGATTTGGGCTGAGGTAGTCGTGTGCCGCAGGGCCGCGTCGACCATCCTTGCAGCCATCTTCCACCCTAAATGTCCGCAGAAATCCTCCTCGCACAGCTCCACATGCGTTCTGACAGGCCGCATCTAGATACGTGCAAAGGGGAACACAATCCTAGGTCAATGGCCACAGGTGAACCCATTCGTTTGGGGCCCGGCCACCCATTTCTGTTTCCCATGTAATTAAAATATCCTGTGTGTTCTACCCATGTGAACTTCTGGTAATTATCTTCCACTGACTCCAAATCGGCAGATCATATTATCCCGACATTCTCCCAATTGCGGAATACCATCCCATGCGTATCACACTAACGCGTTAAAGGCCCAGGCAGAGCTAACGAAAGGGCTCCCTAGCTTGCATTCTGAACTTCACTTTCCAAATGCACATAAAAATTCCCTACGCGTTGCCTCGCGTCCCGTGAGGGTAGGCTTTAACTTTGGAGATGCGCAGAAATTGCTGCAGACCATTTTCGGTATTACTGTGCCTAACCTCATGCAAATCGCCCCTGCCACTTAGTTCCCCATCGCAGTAAAAAGATTCAATATCTTTTCCAAATTTCCTGATTACTCCTTCCACCGGTGGGGTTAATCTAGTCTATCCTGCAATAACTTGTAAATGTGATCTACTTCCTCCCCACGCACGCCAGCTCAGATACCGCGCACCTTCCTTGATCCATGGTACTATCACTCGCGCATGTTATTTTCAAATACCATACTAGAGGCCTAGTCTAGTCCTATATATAGCTCAGTCTAGTCCTAGCCTAGTTGAGGCTGATGAGAGTCCCCCATGTCTAGTAGCCTCAGGCTGCAGTCCTAGGAGGTAGGGACCATCCTCCACTACTGACACTTGGTTTGTCTTGACCTTTACCCGTGATATCTACCATGACTGTAGCGCTTCCAAAGGGATGATCTTGTGATTTTCCATATGCAGCTCAGACAGAATCACTCAATTTGGGCTCTCCCTGGGTCTGTCACAATGCCTTTAGGAATACATTCTATCTAACTGCAGGCCTGTACAAATTGATCCATCTCATAGTCACTCAATCTCGTGGTCAAAGTATTTCCCGACCGTTGTGTTTTCCGTATATGTGTAGTTTTTTTATATCCTGATCCTGGAGGGCAGATTAATCTGGGGCTGCGTAGCGTCTATTAATGCCTCAAGGTTCTCTACATCCCCAAGCTACACGCTGTACTTTTAGACATGTCTAGGGAAGGGTCTCCAACCCTCATCCGTCATGTGTGTTGGCACTGCCAAGAGCTGCTGCCCTATGACACTCGGTTTTATAGGGGCCATATTTTCATTTCCTTATTTATGTTCAACCCTTTCTCTTCCTTTTCGATCCCCGGGTGACCTTCCACCGCGGCATATTATGAATTTTCACACGGGTCTATGTTCCCGAGTTTCCGCTTTTATCCTTGCACATTCTCGTAGGGGGTAAATGCTTTTTCCGCATTTTTAATTTGAATATTAGGTACTTTTCCACTATATGGTCTCGTATGTCTGTAACACTTTTATGGCAGATTTCAGTGGATTTGGATGCCTCTTTGCAAATTCCTCATTTCTCCAGTTTAATTAGGATTATTGTCCCCCCACCGCGCTTTCCTAACTTCTGTCTCTTGTCAGGAGCCATCACCATGGATATTGTGACATAAGGTCCGATTGTACCTAATACAAGTTTCCACGATCCATCATTAAGTCATAAGAAGCAATGCCATCGTGTCCTACTAATCGGCACCGCATCTACCTGCTTGCCCGGTACATACGCACCTAGCTAGGCAATGGTCCATATCATGCAAATTTCTGCCTACATGAGTCACTCATCGCACCATAACACAGTCCGCTCGATCTTGGTCGTGATAGATAGGTCCCCCACTTTCTCCCCGGTGGATTAATTAGGTTTAATTCGCTGTAAGTAATATTCTAATAGAAAACACCGTATCCTAGGAAGTGGCTGTGATACCCGACACCGTATGCACCACATATATGTGCTAGCTCCTTTTCCTTATTCTTTCCACAAACATTATAAATTTTACAGCGGGAATTGGCCCTACTTCTTTGAATTTTATACTCCTAATGACGTATCTTCTTCAGGTGCAGCTTCTAATTTCTATAGTGACTGTATGCTTTTTCTTCATGATTCAAAGGTTTGGTGACCTACTGTGTATGCAAAATAAAATAGAGATGAACCACTCCGTATGTTGTCTATCGTCATAATTAATCCCCTTCCTTGATTTCTTTCTTTAGTCATTGACTAGCCTCCAAATGTAGATCGTATTGCACCTTGCTTGTGTCCTTCACTCTCGCTACCAACCAGAATAAGATTTGGCTTTCAAAATTTTTGCTTCTGTAGCTTCTTAACAATTGGAATATACACACTCCCCGTTCGAGACGCAAGGCATATACCAGCTGGTGGCTCTATCTTCGAATGCTAGAGATTGCTGAGCGCTCACCGTGTCATTTGTCACATTTTGCGAGTCCATATGGGAATCTGCAACAAACTGTAACTAGTCCATATCCCTCGTCTCCTACCCCTTGGCGAGATAGCTCGTGATGTGCAGCCACATCACCGTCTGATGGGGTTGTGTATGGGCGAGTTCTACCTTTATGTAGGCACACGGCGGCAGCTGTGGGGTCTCTGCGTAAAGGGCTATAGGCCAATTTTTCCCCTCAAGGGTTGGTCCTATGAGTACATACCACTATGCATTGCACTTATATAGATCCAGGATATCTATTTGGTATGACTTACACAAAATAAGTTTTTTCACACAATAATATCTTTATCAAATGTAAATTGCAATTGTTTTCTAGAAATTTTCCTAACCTTGTAGTAGAACGTCACGGCCTTAGAGTAGAGAAAACTGATCAATGCAAAATTCTTATCACAAATCTTCCTAAAGACAATCGGCTCCACCTAAAGGATCTACTTATGGATGTGATAGTATTATCAAGATTTTCTAAATTTTCGCCGGATCAACTCTCAAGTCCACTGGTGACTCAAGCCCATCCTTCCAAATACTTTGGAATGCACAACTCAGCTTGACACCTCCTAAAGCTCAATTGAAAATGTTACAAAGAATATTTTGTAGTCAGAAGAATGTACCCATTTTTCCACCTTTCCAATCAGCACTTCTATGATTTTATTTCATCAAGAATTCCCCGGATCTCAAGTTTCCAACCACTGATTTCTCTCTCAGCTTCCAATACTCTCTGTCATTACCCGATCCCTTTCTCTACCTCCTTCCAGTCCCAACAATGAAACATATATTTGTCAGTTCGAGGGGTCCCACCTGTGTCCAGTTCAAGGTTTGCCAAAACCCCTATGGTCAGACTGCTCCTACAGCTGACCTACTTGCATGTGTCAAAGTCTCACCCAGTGTATGGGTGGGTGCTCTAACTAGGTTTCTGCACCTTGAGAAAGGCTAGGTAATGCAAGCAGTCGCGCCTGCCACGAGACATTCAGATCTTCCCGAGTGGGCCGGTGTGTCCCTTTTTTCACATCCACATGCGCACAATCAATTATGCTATGTGCCTAATAATCATATACTTTCAATATAGTAGTCTTTAATATTGCATAAAATAGAACAATACATCTAGATGTAGTAAAACACTCTATTTAACTTCCAAGAAGCAATTCAAAATATACAATACGTAATTACCAACTATTTGGTAGGCTAAATAGTACACATAGATCCGCCTCTCAACAACCCTTTCTGACCACTAAATTCATCAATCTCTTTACATCTCCTTTTCCTAAATGCGCACAAAGCACAAGGTCCACACAATATCCGACTTCCCCGATCTGCCTGCCAGGAGTCCTTCCCAAAAAACCCCAACAGACTTCCTAAACCACAATTCACATCAATAGCGGTCATTTTCTTCCTGCATCCAAAATGTTCTTCTATTTATAACAATCTAGCTTAACTTTCCTATGGTCTCAAACTGGTTCAACTCTGTTTACCTTTTTCCCATTACAATGCTTTCTGGCTTTGACCCACCCCAAAACTCTGCATAGACTAAATATATCCAAAAATATACCAACAATTAGCTGTGTCAGAGACCCTTGCCTAAAACACATATAACCATAAATACTCAAATAAGGCAGAAGCACAAAAGACATAACTGCCCCCAAGCGTAGCCACAGAAGACCCATGTCTAGATCTCTGAAATCTCCATCCTCGCATAAGGGAATGGAAGGAACATCTATGGTTGCATCAAACCAAGCTTGTGTGGTGTTCTATAACTCTCACCCTACTCCCCACCTCCTCGAGGCATCACAGGAGCCCACCTCCTCATGCGAGGCTCCCATGGCCCCCCACGGTCTGCCACCTACCCTGCATAAACACCACCGTTTGTACATAATGTTGCATAAATGTTGGAATAGGAAAATAGATTCTAATTCATCCGGAACTTGTAAAGTTGTGCCAAAGATCATGTCATAACAAAGAAATCACAAAGTCGAAAAAATTCCTAGCCTCAGTCCCATAGGACACCAACCTGCGACCCGATGCTCGATGTGGAGAAGATGACCCCGCGCCGCATGGCTTAGCTTATACCAAAGCACACCACTCGGCAAAATTCCGTCACTCAGCAGAACAATAGACAGACCTATCTATAAGGGGCACCAACACAACACGCTCCCAAACCACTCAAAATCCACCCTCCACATAGTGGTGTCTGGTGCCTCACGCCGAGGCAACAACTCGCTCACAAAGTAGATATCCATTCAGACGGATAGTGAGGTCACACCCACGCAACGCAAACACTCAGGTCGCTTGTTCCAACAGCCTGGACTCCCGTAATGCAGACTTGATCCTGACCAAAGAAGTTCACTTCCACAAATTTCAGGGGAGACCGACGAACCAACGCTGGTGTTCCACATCACAAGCACAAGAGTCAAAGCCATCCCGCTCATCCAACATCTTGTCATAAAAATAGAGAGCACATCAACAACATAAAATATCAAAAATATGTAAATTTCCCAAAACTTTGGACAAAATTTGCCTCCTGGCCGTGGGCCTCGTCCTCAAGGCACGAGCAGGTTGTACTTCTCACAAAGTATTAGAAGGAATGCCCAATGCTTATGTTACGTGCTGGCAGTAAAACTCCTTGTTTTTTATGCATGAAAAAGGCATTACCTGAAGTACCCCCGATCGCCCATGCAATCAAGGGTAAACTATTAGCCTTAATCCATAAAAACTAGTATCGTATGGACTCAGGCACTACGTAATTTAAAAATTTTAAATGCAGGATGTCATGGAGTTTACTCCGGCCTATAAAATCACAATCTCGGTGTGCTTAGGATGACCTGCAATGGCAATAACTCAAGCTCGCAGAAGCCTCGAACTCTCAATACTCAACAAACACAAATGAATTGAATTAAACATATTCGCCTATAGATCGCTTCCTTTCCAAAATTTGGAGGACCATAACGAGAGCTCAAAAGGCCCAATCATCTGGACTAAAGTAGCACTATGATCAACACTCCATAACGCCCAAAGGCGATGCCACACATTCGCACCCCGGAAAATAATTTTTCAACGCTAGGCAGTATGCCCTCTCTAATTTCTTAAAGCACATGTTTTCAATAATATTTATAAAGACATCTTTCACTTTGGGGTAGATATTTTTGTAGGTAGTATGCAAACCATCCACAACCTCATTCAATTAAAAGTTCTATAGTTGTATCATTCTACCCTAGTACAGAGTCCTTAAAAATCTGCATATCCCACATCATTTCTCTATCATAAATCATCCATAGGTTCCACACGTCCACCATGTTTATCATCACCTCACCTGTACATTATAAGAATCATTGGTTAGTAGATCCTCCCCCATGGTGCTCATCACCCACAATAGACCATATATCACAACAATAGTGACACCATGGCCATTCCACCTTAGTCCGGGAATTACCTCATGCCCATTCGTGCGTCATGCACAAGGTCAAGTTTTACCATATGAAATTAAACCCTTTTCCCGATGACTGTGTTGTACAAGAATATCAAAAGCACACTACCGTGCCTCGTATTTGGCTCACCATACGTTTTCATCAAAGATAACCCATCTAAGTATACTTTTCGCTCCGCTTCATCAACCTCACACATGAGACTAACCAATGGGGCCCCCACCCTCAGAAAACACCTTCTCACATCATCAATGAGTGAACACTTTCATGTTTTTGGGTATCCATCTTTGTGTTTTGTGCGAAAAACCCCATTACGGAGTCTTTTTGGTAAGTGTACAAGACCGCAAACTGTGCACTATGTCCCCCACCCACCCATTCATTTTTCTCCATGGAAGTAGTCCTTGGAATGTCTTTAGTGAGAGTATCACACCCTCACACAAAAGACACCATGACATTCATAACTAGTTTATAACCACCTGAAGTTCTATCGACTCCATGGATTTAACGTAAATAGTTATGACTCAAGCTTCTTTTTTATACTCCGACCCTTAGCTATTGAGTCTTCTATAATTAGTTTTCAACAAATCCTCACCATCATGCCTAACTTAAACCATCAAAGTTAATTCAGATCCCGATCCTCCGTGTCGTTGACCCCGCAGTTGATCCTTTTGTCGACTTCCAGCCACCTTTTTTCCAAAAGGGAAGCAAGACTGGATTGCCTTCCATAAAAGGGACATCCTCAGTGGCACCGTGGGAGACATCATTCACAAATGTTGTATCACCGATCCTCCTGAAATTCGACTATGACAAACCTTCATGTCAATATGGTATCTTACCTTACAAACTATCAGACTTTGATCAAATACATCAAAGACCCATGCCTTTATAAGACCCTTCTAACAATGCTTACATGGGTAGTCCACTTGGGCCTAGCACCTACATAGGTACAATGCGCATTTATATGCCATACCAATTTATGCATATGGGTCCCGCTTTCCACATATCATAAAGAAAACGCCCCCGATGGCGTCAAAGATGTCATCAACTGCAGATCACTACCATACTAGTGACAGATAGAACTCAGACTATAAAATAGATTGAGCACCCAGCTAAAAGACTATGGATATGGACATGCCTCCGCTCTATAGAAAATTCTTGGGTATATAGTATTATACCATTTCAAGGCAGGGATCCCAGCAGTGGCAGGCCTTCATCTCGAAGGAAGGGTGTCTCAAATCACACACGTAGGTCTCTCTCTCTCTCCATATTACGTATACATAAAAGAAACTATAATGTATTTAATCTATACGCTCTTCCTAGGCCTCACATATTAGCTGGAAAATTGACATTTACCTGAAAATATTACAAGCAAAGGTGACATTATTTAATGTTAGGAAGAAGAATTTGTAATTACATTTAGAATCTTAAAATTATTTAAAAATTCAAGGTCCGAAAGGAAAAAATCAAATTGCATAATAAGAATTATCCAATGCATTTGCGTGCAAAATTATCTGGTTGAACAGCCTTTGCATGTGGCTTTTTGATGAAAAGTCTTACAGAATACTGGAGTAGAAGCAACTTTCCAGACCACAAAGCACACTCTAGACATTGATTCTGACACTCTGAGGCCACTATATAGTTTCCCAAGCCTCGCTAGGACATCAAGGAAAATAATAATGGAATTCACCTCCTCTCTTTGGGTCACTATCCACAATGTACCAAGAGAGGGAAGGAGGATTTGAATTTTCCATAAAAAGGCCACCAAGAGATGAAAAACATGAGAGCACATTGTTATGGTCAAGCAGAATTTCCCAAAGCACAGTAGCAAAGTAGCAGATCCGGGAGCAAGTAGATGAGGGGACCGAGTTGTTGGCCACCCAACACCTCCACCACCATAGTAGAGAGGGAGACTTCTGCACTGTTGTTGCATCTAAGTAAAGACATCCTTGCATTGAGACTTAGAACCCCAAGTTATATGTACCCCTTGGTAAGGGTTAATGTGTCATCCTCATGTCCTACCAAAGACTCAATAAGAGGGACTAAGAGTTTAATTTGCTTTGGATTATTAGTTGTTTCACTCTATTTATACTTTTGTTTTATTTTTTTTGTTTTAGTTTAGTTTTATGTTTGAATATGCATGCTATTTCTCTATCTAAACATTATTATGTTTTAGCATGTTCCGTAATTAACTTGCTTGACTCCAACTATTTTCTCATTCAAAGGACCAATAACTTAAGAGAAAAACCACCCCTTTAGTTGGTGGATTGCACATTTGTGAACCAAAAACACTAACAAAACATGCATTGTTTAAAATCATTTTTAAATAACATTTTTCATGATTCTGCAACTGACTCTAAGTGAAAAATAGGTAGGATTTCTACGAAATCACTTGACCATTTTGTGGTATAACTCCGAGGATTTCTCTCGTTTTATTGTTTGAGATATCAACGCTATGAGAATTTTCTCTCGGGGAAAACAAAGTGATAATTAGGTAAGAAATGGGGAGATTTTACGTTCGGGTGCACAGATCAAATAATATTAACCTCTTTCACTTTTCTCAAAGGTGTTACCAATTGGGAGATCTTAGATGTCTTTAGGTTTTCCTATTTTAGAATGCATTTTTCTTGTTTGATATGTTTTAAAATGCAATTCCTAGACAACCGGAGATGTTTTTCAAAAAAAAGAGAGGTGTTTATTCAACACAAACTTATCTACAAAACCTAATCCCATTTTTCAACATCTATCAAGGATTTGGGAGATATGAGATCATTGAGAGCCCTAAGTTTCAGAATACAAATTTCATTTTTATTTCTAGATGAACTTGTTGAAGATAAAAATGCTATTTCTTGAGGAAAAGAAGAATTTTCACAAATTTTATTTTATAATACTTCATCTTATCATATTACACATCCATAGGAAAAATTTGAGGAAAAAGACAAATTTTCATTATTAATTAGGCCATTTAGGCGAACGTCGCTGAAGCTCCATACTTTGTGACTAAATCGTTGTAGGTGACTTTTGCTTAAAATCAAAACTATGTTCAAAATCAAAGTGGGAAATGTTTTTTGTTTAGCTCACTAGTTCAAGGAAGATCCTCCAATATTTTAAAGGTCAAAGGTTACAAAAGGTGGATTTGAGTCATGTTACAAATGAGCACAAAATAAATTTTTTGTACATGATCGTTAGCACAAATTGAAGTTTAATTTTCCACCGCAAAGGAAAATGATTTTGGAAATATTAAAGAGGTTTTTTTCAAAGACAAAGCCCATATACAAATCCTCTTTTCATTTTATTCAAATCCATTACAGGGTTTTTGAAATTATAGCAGCTTTATCTGAAGTCAATTTTTTATAATTTTTGACGAATTTATTTAGAAAATTGTAAAATTCTGATTCTGAGGAGGCTCTAACTAGAATCCACGTATTACAATGGTCATTGTTAAGCACTCCAAGTATTCCATAAAATTATTTGTCGTGATAAGGGCGTATTAATGGATTTTTTGAATTATTTAATGTTAGAGTCATTTTTGTATTCAAACTCGTAAAACATAAATAGCCATAGGAAGTTCGTTGATAATCATATTTCAAATAGGTCCATGAGGTTGGCCCAAGCTAGTAAGGTGGAAAATCATTTGTATGAGTCTCACTTATAAATGAGAGAGTTTTAGAGGTTACAGGTTTAAGAATGTTACTTTCTAGACCAATATTATTGTAAATCTTGAATACTAGTAATATACAAGGATGTTGTTTTTCTTAACCTGATATTATTTGGATCTGTCAAGAACGTAGCTGATGTTCATGTTTTCATATCTTTCAATTTTTTGATGTATAATCTTCTAATTCATGCCCTCGTTTCAAAATTGTTTTATTTATTAAGTTATTGAAATTTCCTTTGCGTGTTAGTATTATCTTTTCTTTTTATTGAACAATAAGCCTTGCCTTCCATAAGCAGAATTATTTGTCACCTAATACTCTTCATATTGATTCCATCACCAATGGTTGTGAATATAATCCCATTTTTCACCAAATCAACATGACAATATTACCTACAGAGTTAGCCATATGATTTATCACCTAATTGATAAAATCATTAGATAATTCTGGAGATCCTCTGTAATTAAGAGGCTAACTAAACAAAAGTTAATAGTAAGAGTTACTCGCGTTTTCTGTAGATAACTTAATTGCATACCAATTTAGAGGATAACATAATGAATATCTAGCTAATGAAGAAGTTCACTAACTGGATATTTATATATATAATTAAAACACATCCTAATATTCAGAGACTGATGAATTAAGATAATCAACCAAATAACATTTAGAGTCAGCTCACAAAAATGATATTTTCTTTTAACCAATAATCTAATAATTAAACAAGAATACGTTAAAAAAGTTCACAACATGGGTAACATTGTTTATTTAATCAATATTAAAAATATAAATTTCCAAGTAAATAGTTACTTAGAAATCAGAATTCAACACATAAGAGCAGATAAAATGTATAAATATAATTGAGGCAAATTACCTTGTATACCGAAAAGTACAAATATGAATAAGTTAATAATATCTGTAACTATCATAAAATGAAACTAAAGATTAAAAAAATAATATTATAAATACCATCAATAAACCGCTCGATCAAATGTGGCCCATAAAATCAATGATAAGCTTTAAAACAAGAGGTTAGAAAGTAAACTATGTTCTAATATGAAGGTAATGCAAAAGGAAAATCTCAATAACCCTAGATCTCGCCTTCCTTCCATCCTGACTTTCATATCCTTCAGAGGTTAAAACATCAAGAATTTAGAATTGCAAAGAAGAGGAGCCTATTATATTCTCAATCAGTTATTTATAATATTTATAAAAGGATTATAAGAAAGTTTTTTAAAGAATGTTCTTATTAATCAATTTTCATTGGTTCTAAATCATTTTCACTTTAGGAGCGTTATCTATTGATGAAAGATTTTATTCTTCTCATCGCTTTAATTGTTTTACCTAAAAAATCAAAAATAGAATTAAAATGCAAAAATAAAATAAAATGCCACCTAGAATTAAAACAAATCCAATCAAAACTTAATTAAATAAGTACTGAAAATGAAATAGAATATTTCTATTGATTCTTGTTAAGATATAATTTGTCAAGGATATCAGATGAATGATCTCACTTCAAGAAGAAAAGGCAAATTAAAATTTAAAATTAAACCAGAAATAGTTTTATTCCAAAATTCAGAGTTTTGATCTTCTATGAATTTGTATCAATAAATGATCAACAGAAATGAAAAGAACTCAGGTGAAAATTTAGTCTCAATGATTTGTCTATCCAATGAGCCGTCTTGGCCTCATTATCGGTGTAAACTCATTTAGGAGTTTCCAAAGGACGAATTAAAATTGTCAAAAATTCTGGAATTTTTGTTGTCGGCTAAAAAAATAAAAATAAAAAAATAAAAATATAATCCTAAAATTATTGCAGCAATTATCTATTAATTAATATTAACACTATAATGTGTTATTAATTTTAATCAATAAAAACGAATTGAAATAAAACTAAACAAATTAAAAATGATTTATAAATTAATTAAAATATAATATAATTATATTAATATTATAATTTTCATTATATTAAAATTATAATGACTAATTTTAATTAATATATAATTATATTATAATAAAAATATAATTATTATATTTTAATATAACCATATTTAAAATATTTTTAACTTACTCAATGAATTGAATAAAAAAGAGGGGAAGGTTAATACATGAGGGAGGAGTTAGTTATGCTATTTAAGTATATGAGTGTGTAATATCCCTTTTCAGCATCAGCGTTGCACGGGGAATTAATATGAGTTATTACCAATGTGGAGCTATAGACATGTACCTCATATATGTGTAAAAACACTTAAACTTCAGTAAAATATGCAGAAGCAACTTTATATAGCGTTTTATAAGGCAAAAGGTGGGGAAAAGTGAGGATTTAGGCCCTAAAACGAGTGTATTCCGAGATATGCGTGACAATAAGGTGGGAAAGTGGTTTTATATGATATCCAAGGTTAGGAGGGACTCCCATGTCGAATTTCAGCAAAAACAAATAAGTTTTGCTAAGTTAAACAGTTCCTCGTTTCCTAACTAGGCTAGAAAACCCTGATTTCCCAAGACTAGAATTATGCAGAAATTTAATGAGGAATGTGAGCATGATTTTACGAAGGGTATGAATGAAATAAGGTCTGAATATTGACAAATAATATTATGGGAATAACTCATACACTTTACAGAAGAAGAATGAAATAATACAGAAGAAATCCTCAAGAAAGAGGTGCTACAACCATGTAAAAAGACTGCATAACAGTGACAACATTATTTTTAGGGCTGAAGCAGAATTTTATTGAGTCTTAAGATCTATATCAAATATTTACATAAAAATATATATCTAATACAAATCCGCGTACAAGAAAAGTTGATCTATACATTCCCCTTGGGGATTTGGTCAAAACATGAAGCACCAGAAGTAGATCTGAGATCGAAAACTTCATATCTGCAGAAGATTCAGAAATTATAAATAATAAAAGTACATAGTATATCATATCTAAAATAGAACATAGATTGGTTGGCCAATCTATGGATCACCACAGTGAAGGAAAAAACCCAACACAGGAGATCTCTCCTCCAAAATGCAAGCAAAGCACCCTACAGCTGTAGATCTGAAAATAACGTTGTATTAGGGAGAGAGACAGTGTTGTAGCTTCTGAAGATGATTTGTCCTGATGTTGAGATGTGGATCTGAAGTATAATCAACAAATGAACTCTTCCAGGAGGTTAAAAGACACACTCACTGAGAAGAGTCACTACTATCATCTAGATCTAAGCAGATCTAGTCTTCCACTTGTTGCAGCTCACAAACCAACTCAACCCTCAACATGAGTAGCAATGTAATGTAAGGTGAAGCTTGGCCCAAGCCTAATAGTGGACAATTTCAACACAATTCTCCTCCAAGAGCTGCTCAAGGAAGGAGGTGGGATTCCTGAACAGGAAGTCCCAACAAGGGATGTCTAAGCAGACAGAACTTTAGAAATAATATTCAACAACCTCTTCCTTGTTGCTCTCCTCCTTCTTTTATAATATTGGAGTCTTGGAAAAACGCTAAACCACTTCATTGGTTTAGCTCCTTTCACATTTAGAATCTCCTTCTAGAACTGTGTTGTCCCTCAAGGAGGTTCAATGCATCTAGACTGTGCTGTTGACTTGGTCAAATAGGATCCATTCTTGTGATTTAGACCCTTTCACACCTGCAAGAGTTTATTTACATAGCCCAGATATGTCTCTGTTCACATAGGCATTGATTTATTCTTGATTTTTAGGAGTTTTACATGTCCTCATTTACAATTTATTCATCAATACATGAAATGAAAAATAAACAAGGAAAAATTAATATTCCTATTAGCTGCAGCTAATTTAGGAATATTACAGTCTCCCCCTCACAAATGTTTCTTGTCCTCAAGCAACTGGAAGGGTGCGGAAAAATCTCCCCCCTTCTTCGTGTGGCCTCCTCCTTCAACAGTCTCCACCATTGCTTCAAATTTACTACAATAATTTCATCTCCCAATGGTTCCTCCCAAGTGTGCAAAGTGGCCTTTGGTAGATAAACAAAATAGCTCTCATTATAAAGTAAAGGAAGGTCTATATGGAAACCTTATTGCTTATGCATGGCCTCATCAAGATAGAAGTGATGGTCATAATGGGGAATTTCACCATCAATGAAGGTCTTCCACCTCCATGCTATCATCCAAATGAAACGAATTACCTTCCAGCGTGGTAACTCATAGTGAAGCTCCTCCCAAATGCCCATGATAGGCATGCTCCAAGTACTACATACAATCATATGGTCCACATCATAAAGATATAAGTAATGTTCTATAGTGGCCATATGGTCTCCCATGCTCCCCCTAGAACATGTAGTGCAGATAATGTGGGAAAATCCTTTCCCCTAGGACACATTCCACAAATGTGTCTCTCCTCCAACCATGTTCCCAAGAATAAGAACATATTTAGCATGTGGAATCATGATTAAGATCATGCTAACTGCCATATATGATAAAGGAGAAGGAAGATGCCTCCTCATGTTCAAACAACGCAATTTTACCCTCAACTTCCATAGAATAGAAGATGACAAGTGTTTCCTCCAACACTTGCTTGCTACCCATCCTTCTTTCATGCTTGGAGAAGGTGTTTTATGGTTGGTGTAAAGGAGTCACACCATGGGAAATGTATCTCCCCTCCAAGATCCTCTAAAGGATGATCATCATCAATAAAGTTCATGGCCTCAAGTGGCCCATGAAGCCCATCATAAATAGTGTTCCCTCTTGGAGCAAAGCCCTGGAAATGAGTGTTAGAAAAATACAAGTATACATCATGAGATTCAACAATATAATATTTTTCATACACTTGTTTAAAATCAGCAAGGTTTCTCATGGATTAGCCTCCTCTCACACTCAATGAATAAGGAGGTATAGATGATAATTCTTCTCAAGAGCTATGTTTCTCCTCATCTAACAAATGGTCCATGCACTTCTTCATATGAGAGTGCACCTCCTCTTTGAAATTCTCCCACATGAATCCATTCAAGATATTATGATATGCCCCAATGAAACTAGTGGGTTTGGAAAGTAGGATCTCATAGGTTGCATTCAGCAGCTTCTCCTTGAGCTTGGAGCCCTTAACCAAATAAATCAGATCATGGAAATAGATGACTCCTCCAACTAACTTATACCTCCTATCCATTACCTTCCCATCAAGAACCTCACATGTGAAAGGGTCCTTGTTGTACTCCATCAAAAGTTGAGAGTCCCAATAAAGATCTAGGCTCCCCAAGAATGATAACATTGTAGATGTCTGAAATGCAGCCCCTATCATGTCATGACTCTCCTCTTTGACATACTTGATGCCAAGGTCACATGCTGGAGTCCCACAAACTTCCTTTGCTGCCTCCCTTGCAACTGATCTTGCTCAAGACAAGATTGAAGCATGTGAAAATCAACTTCCCCTTGGAAAGTTCTTGTCCTCCAATACTTCCTCAATTTGGCCCATGCATGCAAGAGTATTAAGATTCTCTTGTCATGTTCAAAAATATCTCTTGTAAGTGATAAGACCATGGGTCACACCAAATATATGGTTTTTCCATGTATCCTCATATCCATACCATCATAGATTTCTAATCTTTCATTTCTCAGCGCAGTTGAACGAATCGAAGATAGCAATGTCCTATTCAGAAAATTGCTTACCTCTTTTTTGAATTAATGAAAGATCCTCTGCGTTGTGCTTGCTTCTCCCAAGGCTCCTTCATTAGCCAAGTATGCAAATGCTTCCCATAGTTGAGAGAACACTTTAGTTTTCCTCCAATCAGGAAGTCTTCCTAGTGGAATGCCTCCTTGAAAGGAGGCATCAAGGCATAGAGAAGAATGTGGATGTAGGTGGACAGATTTTCCCCTACCATTACTGCATGGATTCTCTTGCCTTCCTTGGTCTTCCAACCCTTGAAACAGAGAAGGGTATATGCTCTTCTTCTTGAGATGCTCTTCCTCCCCTCTTCCTCCTTCTATCTTCAAGACTTCATCATTTGACAATGATGATGCATGTTACTCTTGTGTTATATCAGGATTTCCATGTGTGAGATCTTTTGGAACCCCTTGCAAGAGTGCAAGGGTTTCTCTTCTTGGAGAAAGTGCTCCATCTTCATCTTCATGAGGTGCTTGAGGTGTCATTTTCATGACTGCATTATCTCCTGCCTTCTACTTTTCCTCTCAAATAACTGAAATTACCTCATCCTCAGCAAGAGACCTTAGATCTTGGCCATCTACTGAAGGAGGAATATCCATGCTTCCTTTTTTAGAATAGTTCCCTTCATTCAAAGGATATATTTCTCTAGGCAAGGCATCAAAAAAACTCACACCTTCTCCCATGCTCTTCAGAAATGGATTTGGATTCATAGACCCTTCCAACTCATGCAAAATATTTGACTGATATGGTTTGATAGTGTCACCAGAAGATGTTACGCATGGGGCTTCATCAAAATTTTCTATCAATCTTGCAATAAACCTTGCATAAGTAGGTGTATTTACATTCTTCAAGGAAAAGGACTCAAACAACCACCAAGCATATGCCTTACCTCCAAAGTGAAGCACTGCTACTTTGGTGGCTTCAATTTCAGAGACTTGATGTTGTTGCACAAAGTTTTTTAGCTCCTCCACCCAAACCCTAACTGGACATCTAGGTGATCCATCAAAGATAGATAGATAGAATCTACCAATGTCATGTTGCTCCTTCTTTGTGCCTTTGCTCTCCTTGACCTTGCAGAACCCTTGGAAATTCAAATCATCTTTGAACTCCTTGGATTGAGCTTCATCCTCCTCCAAATACTTCCTAAGAGTCTCCTTCTTAGATACACCTCCATTCTTCCTCTTCATGAAGAAATTACTGACAGAAATTTGAAGCTTAGGTGATATGGCTGAGTGCACATATCCATGAACTCCTTGGATTGAGCTTCATCCTCCTCCAAATACTCCTTAAGAGTCTCCTTCTTAGATACACCTCCTTTATTACTCTTCATGAAGAAATTACTGACAGAAATTTGAAGCTTAGGTGATATGGCTGAGTGCACATATCCATGAGATAAGGATTCAAAATGTTCCTCATGTATAGATCTTGTAGATCTGACCAGAAAATCTTTCTGCTCTTGAAACTTTCTAGGAGTTTCACTGCTTCTCCTTTATTATTCTTGTTCAACCTCCTTGGAGAGGTTATTCTTAGATCTAAAAGATGATGAGAATAAACCCATATTATTCATCATTATGACCTTGCTCCTTGTTGTACAACACTTTGTCTTGAAGCCACAGGCTGAGCCAAAGATCTTACTCTGATACCACTGTAATATCACTTTTTCAAGAACAACTACAGATTGGGAATAATATGAATTATTAACAATGTGAAGCTATAGCCATGTACCCCATACAGGTGTAAAAACAATTAAACTTCAATAAAATATGTAGCAAAAACTTTATACAGCGTTTTATAAGGCAAAAGGTGGGGAAAAGTGAGGATTTAGGCCCTAAAACGAGTGTATTTAGAGATATGCATGAAAATAAGGTGGGAAAGTAGTTGGATATGATATCTAGGGTTGTGAGGGACTCCCATGTCGAATTTCAGAAGAAGAAAGAAAAAAATTAAGTTTTTCTAAGTTAAACAGTTCCTCCTTTCCTAACTAGGCTAGAAAACCATGATTTCCCAAGACTAGAATTATGAAAAAATTTAATGAAGCATGTGAGCATGATTTTCTGAAGGGTATGAGTGAAATAAGGTCTGAATATTGACAAATAATATCAGGGGCATAGCTCATACACTTTATAGAAGAAGAACGAAAAAATACAGAAGAAATCCTCAAGAAAGAGGTGCTACAACCATGTAAAAAGACTGCATAACAGTGACAGCATTATTTTTAGGGCTGAAGCAGCAGTTTATTGATTCTTCAGATCCATATCAGATATGTACATAAAAATATAGATCTAATATAGATCCATGTACAAGAAAAGCTGATCTATACATTCCCCTTAGGGATTTGCTCAAAACATGAAGCACCGGAAGTAGATCTGAGATCTAAAACTTCAGATCTGCAGAATGATTCAAAAATTCTGAATAATACAAGTACATAATACATTATATTTGAAAAATACCATAGATTGGTTGGCCGATCCATGGATCACCACAGTGAAGGAAGAAACCCAACACTGGAGATCTCTCCTCCAAAATGCAAGAAAAACACCATGTAGTTGTAGATCTGCAAATAACATTATCTTAGGGAGAGAGACAACATTTTAGCTTTTGAAGATGATTTGGCCTGATGCCAAGATGTGGATCTGAAGTATAATCAGCAAATGAAGTCTTCCAGGAGGTTAAAAGACACACTCACTCAGAAGAGCCACTGCTATCATCTAGATCTAAGCAGATCTAGTCTTCCACTTGCTGCAGCTCACAAGACAAATCAACCCTCAACATGAGCAGTGTTTTAATGTAAGGTGAAGATTGGCCCAAGATTGATAGTGGGAAAGTTTAGCACAATTCTCCTCTGAGTGCGGCTCAAGGAAGGAGATGGGATTCCTGAACAGGAAGTCCCAACAAGGGATGTCTAAGTTGACAGACCTTTAGAAATAATCTTCAACAACCTCTTCCTTGTTGCTCTCCTCCTCCTTTTATAATATTGGAGTCTTGGAAAAAACCTAAACCACTTCATTAGTTTAGCTCCTTTCACATTTAGAATATCCTTCTAGAACTGCGTTGTCCCTCAAGGAGGTTCAATGCATCTAGACTGCACTGTTGACTTGGTCAAATAGGATCCATTCTTCTGATTTAGACCCTTTCACACCTGCAAGATTTTATTTACATAGCCCAGATATGTCTCTGTTCACATAGGCATTGATTTATTCTTGATTTTGAGGAGTTTTACATGTCCTCATTTACAATTTTTTCATCAATACATGAAATGAAAAATAAACAAGGAAACATTAATATTCCTATTAGTTGCAGCTAATTTAGGAATATTAATACATGTTCATCATATATCACAAATAATATATGATCTCAAATTTTAAAACGAACCTTCATAAATTTTTGCGATGCGAGAAATGTTTTGTGATACGAGAAATTTTTTGTGATGTGAGGTCATGGGAGTTATAAGGAGTTTATAATCTTTATATTAAAAAAAAAATTAACACACCACATTTTTTCCTAATCACAAAATTGTAAATGTTAAAGTGAGGTGCTTGATTGAAATGGCAATATGCAATATCGCAAAATTTTATCGCAAGAATTTTAAATCGCATTTGATTGGAAGGGGGAGAAGGGATATAATGTGGGGCCCACATGGGACTAACAATCCTAAAAATTGGACTTCAAATATTTTGCAATTTTGGGGTTTTGGTTTTTTCCAATTTTTTTTAATATAACAAGTTGGAGTGAATTACCAAGATCTCGAAACGTGTTTTCGTCTATTGTATAATTTAGCTAGGTCATTTTGTATGACTGTTCGTGAAAAATGAAAGAAATAGAAAAAAATGAACTAAAAGTTAATATTTAAAATGAAGACTATTTTAACTACAAAAATTGAAATATTGGTACATTTTATTCATTTTTTAGTCAAAGTGAGAAAATAATCAATCTTCAAAGGAGTTCCATTTAGAAACTAGTTAACTAGATGGAGTGAAACAAGTATCATTGGAAATATTTTGAAAAATCGGATTCAACAAAACAATCAAAATAGAAATCCAACAAAAATGAAAAATGGAAAAAATTTCAAAATAATTAACTTAATCAAAATCATAAAAGGTTCTTAGCCAAAAATTAATAGAAAGTGTCCCCATTATTTGAAGTAAAAATTCAAAAATGGGGGGTGTTGGGTTTTCTCTACAACAATGGTGACACACAGGAGAAGGACCAGTTATCTCTATTTAAATATAATAAACTTTAATTTACCCAAATGTTTAAAAATAAAGGAAATTATGAAACCATCTAACAATAAAGCATTTCCATAGGTTCCACTTAAATAGATTAATTAATATGAGTTGGTAAAGATAAGTACTTAAAACTGACTCAAGTAAAAGTGATGAATCAAAATTTCGGAAAAAAATATGTTTTAAAACTACCTCATATGAAAAGTAGAAGAACGTAGAGATAAGAGCTTTCGTTAAAACATATATCCATTTTATGATTGTCTCTGACATAGCTTCACTGCCAACGAGCCTGAACAGTACTCCGACGAAATTGTCTTTTATTCCATACAAGCCTAGACCCGCTACCAGTGACTGTCCATAGCCCCGACGAGTTAACTTGTATTTCCCATGCTTCCTCTTTTAATCACTCTTTTCATAAGTGCATTTGGAAGATTTTATTTTATATTTATTTGAGTGAAAGAGGTGGGATGGTAATAGATGTTTATGTTTGATGGAAATAATAATTTCATAATGTTTATTCCAAATTATTTCCCTGCAACTATCAATTAAAGGATTTTATGTGGAGGGCTGGCAGGGATTCATTGTATTAAACTCAAATCAGTTCTTTTCTTGAAAATGAAAACTCAATCACTTAGAAATGATGTGTGCTCCTCCATGAAAAATGTTTAAAATAAGAGGGTTTTATGGTTTCATAAAGATATGCCTCTAATGATAAATGAAATTCACTTAAATGTATAGAGTAAAAGATTTATCATGTATGTCAACAACTGTAAGGTAAGAAAAATGCATTTCACATAAATCATGGCAAAGTCACAAAAATGAAATCAAAACTAAAAGCAAAAGGAAAATGATTCCTAAACTAAAGTAAGAAAATAAATTAACAAACAAAAACAATATGAAGAAAGTGGAAAGTAAAATAAAAAACTAAATTTAAAAGATAAATTCCAACAAGAAATGAGGCTCTCAAAATGTAGAGGGTGAATATAAGCGATGATATATAATATGCTGAATGAGAATTCTTCATCTGTTGCAAATGTTTCTTCTTCAAAGTAAAATATATAGAAAAACATCTTAACTATTTTCTAATAAAAACAATGCATAAAGATACAGACTAGAGGTCCAAAAACTCCCCAATTTAGCTAATTCGATGAGGCTCATTACTACTTCTCTTAAGAATCTCAAAATAAATTTATCAAAAGAGAAATAAATTTGAAACTAATCTGCTAGAGGTGGGAAAGGTTCATGAAGACCTATAAAAATAGAGTTTAAGATCAACAAAAACTAAAAAAGAAGAAAAACTAAAACCTAAAGTAAATAAATTAAAATGAATGAAAGTGGTCCCATGAAACTTACCATTGGAAAATTGCATTTAATCTTACCTCAAAAAGATGATTTTCTCCAATACAAGTTAAATTATTTCTTTCATTAGAATTAAAGGCATGAAGAATTTTTATTGACCCAAAATCATTATTTATTAAATCTAAAGTAAAACAAACAGTAAACTCAGAGAAAAAAATGTTTTATGTTCAAGGAATTAGAAATAGATCGAATCCATCAGAAATGAGGATGAAGATATGCTTCTTTATGAATTGTAGCGATGAATGTTTTCTTTGCTTCTTCCATTTTGAATTTATAACAGCTCCATTGTATTGAAGTTGATTCAAAATCCCAAATAATGTAACGATTATGTATATGAAGAGGACTTGAATCTTTATATGATAAGTATGGAGAGAAATTTAGAATAAAGGAAAATTAAATCATGAATTAACCATTGAATAAGTCAGTGCCTTGTCGAATGTTTCACATTGCGAGATTATTTGCCATGCATAACTTAAAAATCACGACTTTCTCCTTTGTCGATATGCGATCAATTTTTTTATAATAATTAAAGAAAATGGCAGAGAGGCATATGCCAAGTTCTATTGTATCAGAATATCTGAGGACAAGGCCTCATTTTAGTTTTGTGATGCAACATAATTTTTTCAGTGACAAAGTTGTGATATGAGCATTTGCAATGAGAAACTGTATGGAGCGATAGCGATCTCGGAAAATAGTCATATTGGAAATGTGAATGAAATGAAAAGCTAATATTATTCTACCGATAACGGAAATGTGACAAACGACGTGGCACATTCATTGGATTGGCTTTGGTTTTATGATAAATCGGCGATCGAAAGATTTGAGTACGAGATGTAACGACATTGATATGTCGATGTGCGATGAAGAACGAACCTGATCATTTAATTATATGGAATTAATTTTATATCAGATTCGATACATTGGAACCTTTAAAAATATGCCCCTATCAATATTGTGATTTATCAATGGACGTGATATCTTTCCAAACTGAATTTAAATGTCGTATCGGGTCTGGCTTTATGTGGACATCACAATTTTAAGAAAAGTCATTTTATTGGAGAATGAGCGAGAAGGAATATCGGGGGTCTTACATCAGAAGTTTCTTATGGGAATGGGAATGGGCATATCGGGAGATTGGAGATATTTGGAATATGCTAATTTGAGAACACCTGATATGTTAATTGTGATATTATGACATGCCATATATGGGGCTAATGATTTCTTGAAGTATTTAATTCAAAAGTAAAGTGACTAATTTAACTTTTCTTTTAAATAAATAACCCTTTAATATTTTAATTAACTATCAGAATATCTTATTGGAAAGTAATTTTGTCATAAATTTCTTATGAAGAGACTAGTAAAATATAATTATATGATATGATTGCTTCGACAATTTATTAAAACTTATCCAGATTTCAATGAATAGAAGTAAAAATAGATAATCCTCAAATTTAGATGAAATAATAAATAATTCCCTGAACATGTTGCAAAATTGAAAACAAGGGTTGGTTGCTTGCTTATCTCAGATCTACATAATCAAGTTAATGAAGATTTTCAAACAAAAAAAAATAGAAATAAAAAATAACCTTTAAAAAGTAAAATAAACAATAGATGATGGTGAACATGTAAACACATACCTCGAAGAATTTGTATTGTAAGTTTACCTCATGAATCTTCAAGTTTTCCCAAATTTTCTCAAAAGTTGCATAAGTCCAACATCACCTTCTTATTTTAATCTAAAATTTTAAGTAATGAATTTTCAAATTTCATTTACCTCAAATTTATATTGGAGGAAAACCGTGGTGAAAATGAGCTCTTTTTCATAAATACTTGAGAGTCAAAAATTGTCAAGTTGTAGCGATTCCTTGGAATGTATACATGTATGATTAGATAATTCAAGAGCTTATAAAATGATCTAAGCATATTTTCTAAAATTGGAATGAGATGCCCAAAAGAAATGGGATTCATTACTTGATTTATGTAAAATTTGAAATAATGAAATAAATGCAAACAGAAAAGAAAATTAATATATTCCTATTTCTAACTTAATGAAGGAAACATGACTAGGTATAGTCATACTTCCAATGTAACCATGTAAGCATTTTAATTCCTACATGTATGTACATGTCAAACATTAGTAACAAAAATGCAAATATAATTGAACTAAGAAAACTAAATCTGAAATAAATATGTATATTTATTGTTAGAAGCTTATTTACAATCACCTTCTCTTGAAATGACCTTTCCAACTGAATTTCAATTGGATCATATAAATATGGATGGATTTCTATCAATGATTGGAAGGAGGTAAAAAGAGAAGATAACATACCAAATTGTGAAAATGATCTTTCAGAAACAATGGCATGTATGATTTTGTTAGTGTTATATTCAAGTGTTAAATTATTAACGATATTCCATGAAGGAAACCTTTCCAAATGTCTTTCAAATGGAGAAATGAAAAATGGATGGAAGTGTGATAGATCCAATAGAATATTATTAATTGAATTATATTGCAGATCATATTGTGAAAATACACTCTCTTATTAGCAGTGCTTTCGAGAAGTAAGAAGTAATTGATAAGGAATGAACATCAATTGAAATTAGAAGTTTAATAACTCTTGATGCTCACAATCATAATTTGATTCTTCATTTTCCGATTGAAGTAATGCATCAATTGAGTGTTCAAAATTGAGCTTCTCAATATGCGAGCACAAAGTGTCTAAAAATCTAAGAGTAAAAACATAAAATAAAATCTGAAGTTAAAAATAATGATGGAATAATAACAAAATTTAATCATAGTTTACACCAGTGTTACAATTATTGTTACAACACAATTGGGATTGTCTTAAAGCAATTTCCTGTTCATGAGAATTGGGTAGAATAATGCAATTAGAATGATTTCTAATACCAACTTGTGAATTCGAGAAAGGGTTATGACTATGAATAGGAATGTGAGCTTGATCATCATATAAATCATATTGGAATGGTTTCTTGAATGCTGAAATCATGAATATGATTAATTGTTTGAAATGAGAACTATTTGAAACAATTTCTTTATTAAAAGAAGACAAATCAATCTCCTCAATGTCAAAGTAATTATCATAAATGACTTCAAGACATTCATTACAATTTCCTTCGATCTCTTTGAATGTATCAAAACAAGAAGGAATATTAAGCTCTTGCACATTAATGCCAGAATAATGATCAATAATTCATTATCTATCTTCATAAAAACTAATCGGAAATTCATTTAGATCAGCCCCTTTGTTTTCTGAAATATTTTTAAAGTGAAGAGAGGATAAATTTCTATTAGAAAAATTATAAGGATAAAGGGAAAAAAAATGAATCCAAAACAATGCATTTGAAAATGTCTCTTTTTGAGATCTCTTCTGCATTTTGTTTATTTCAAATTTCAGATTTAAGATCATTTATTGGCTACTTTTTTTTTCTTCAATATTGTTTCTTTGATGTCCTAAATTTGGCATTTGTTCATCCCAAAAGAATTCAGAAATTTTTACAGTTGATTGCGCATTATTGGAAAATTTAATCATTGCTTGTACTTGCTAGATTATGCTCTGATTTTCTAATTCTAGTTCATACTAATTTTTAGATTTCAAAGCGATATCTTCTTCAAGAGTGTTGCTAGTATCTTATTGTAGTTGAATAGTGAATTTTTCCAAGTTTTTTGATTGAGATTCATTAACATGTGAAGGTGCACCTTGATCTTTATCAATATTGTAGGAAGTGTGCACTAATTGAAGGAATTGATCATAAAAAATAGAGGCCACTTCATCATCATTTGTTTATAACTCCATATTGGAATTCTCAATTATGTCAATGAAATTTGAAGGAGATGGATCAAAGCTTGAAACAATTTCACATGGATTATAAATGGAAGGAAGAGAGAAAAAATGTTCAAAATAATCTAATAATTCTTCTTTCGAAGTTGATCTTCAATTTTAAATTTTAAACAATTTAAATGAAACCTGATGGTAAAATCAATTAAATAAGAACCTTCAAACCTTCGTACCTATTCAAAATCATCACATAAATTTTTGTAGATATATCCATAAAATTTACAAAGCAAGATTGTAATAAATTGTTCCCAAGTGTGGATTGAGGTAACTGGGAGTGATTGACACCAGCTTCTAGTTTTTCCAAGAATATAAGACTAAAAATTATGCATAAAATACATTCATCAATTCCTTGAAAAATAGAATTTGAAAATTTTTGAATAAATTTAAAGACATGATTAAATGCAGAAGTATTCCTCTTACCATTAAAATTTACTTGAAACAAGATTCTTACTATTTCTAATGGAGTATTGGAAGATGCACGTCTAGAAATACAACTCCAAATTGGAAGTTTTAGTGGAGAAATTGTAATAAAAATAAAATTTTAGAATACAAAGACTCCAAAGGAAAAGAAGTCCCAAGCCCTCCTTCTAGTTCCAAAATGTTGAAGCCTCGAAATTCGTTGCAACAACATGGGGGATAACCACCCGATCGAGACCCTAAAGTAGCTCCTTTTCCATTTGGAATAGTGGCTCCGACTTGTTTAACTAGGTCCATTTACCTTCTCTCAATATCCAATGGCTTAAAATATAACTTTTTCTACCAAAGGGAAAGAGACATCAGATCATTTTTCTTGCTGATTAGGAAAGAGAGTGATCCTTACGCTAATTTCGTCTTAGCCAAGCCACAACTAAAGTTTTGCCTCTTTGGAAAGAGGACTTCTAGCAATGTATCATTAAATCTAAATGCAAAATTATTCTAAAATGCAAGAAAAACGAAATTTATCCTAATCATATCTCAATTAGGCAGATGTAGATCTAACCCAACCGAGAGCAAGATATTTTAAATAATTGAGATTTAAATATATATGGCTTATAATGAATATAAATCTAACGAAGAAGTTCAATTAACTGATATTATGTATACCGAAACAAATCCTATCTAGAGACCTCTTTAACTAAGATAATCAGCCAACAACATTTAGGAAATAGTTCACAAAAATGATATTGCTTGTTAAATCCGTAATTCGAATAATTAAACAATAATATGTGGAAAAAGTTCAAAAAGTAACATATTTTAATTAATCAATATTAAAAGACAGATGTTTGAGTAAATATTTACTCAAAAATCAGAATTCGGCCCATAAGAGCAGAGATAAATGACAACATATAATTAAGGAAAATTACTCATACCGACAAAAGTGCACAAATACGAATAGAATGACACATTCCTACTATCATAAATTGAAACCAATATTTAAAACAATAGTATTATAAATACCAATTTATTGAAACCATTTCTCTGACTCCGGTCTCCAACAGTCCTTTACAAAGCTTGAATTTATGCTTTTAAAAGAAGAGTTGTAGAAGCACAAACTCTATTCTCCATACATAATTTAGAATGAAAAAGGAAAAATCCTCAATAACCCTAGATATAATTTTTCTCTCCTCTACCCTAAACCTCTAAATCCTTTAGACAATAGTGGCATCAAGAATTCCAGAATTGAAGAGAAGATGAGTCTCTATTACATTCTACAATCTGTTATTTATAATATTTACAAAAGGATTTCTTCATAAGAAAGTTTGTCGAAGAGTGGTTCTGCTCAATCAATTTTTATTGGCTGTAAATCATATTTTTCAATTTTTGGAGCCTTTCCTTACTGATCGATATTTTCTTCTTCTCATCTCTTCAACTATTTTCCCGAAAAAAACAAATCAAAACAAAATTAAAATGCAAAATAAAATCAAAATATCAAACTAGAATTTTAAAACAAACGCAATTAAAACTTAATTAAATAAATAAATGAAAATGAAATATAAGCTTATTGATGCTTGTGATGATATAATTGGTCGAGAATATCATTGGCAAATAGATCCGCACTGAAGAAGTTGTGGGCAAATGAAAATGCAGAAAATAAAATTCAGAAAATTGATTTTGTTTAAAAATTTGAAGCTTGATCTTCTGTTGAATTTTAGACCCAATAAATGATCAAATATGGAAATGAAACCACTTTAGGAATAATATCCATGCTTTTATCTATACAATGAGTTGTCTGGACCTCATTTGGCAAGTAAAACTCCTTTTATGAACTTCCAAAGTTGAGGAATTAAAATTGCCAAAATTATGAAATTTCTATTGCTTAAGCTAAAAATCAGAATTTTTAAATTAAAAAATTTAATCCTAAATTAAGTTACAGTTATCTATTAATTAATTATAAGTATATTATTAATTTTAATTAATAACAAACTAATTGAAAATAAAATTAAACTAATTAAAAATGACCTATAAATTAATTAAAATATAATTTCATTATATTAATATTATAATTTCATTATATTAAAATTATAATAAAAATATATTTTATATTATCATAAAAATATAATTTATTATATTTTAATATAATCATATTTCAAAATCTTCTTAATCACTCAATGAATTATATATGGAGGGGAAGGTTAATACATGAGGGAGGAGTTAGTTGCATGTTAATATAACCATATTTCAAAATCTTTTTAATCACTCAATGAATCATATATGAAGAGGGGAACGTTAATACATGAGGGAGGAGCCAATGCATGTTGTTTACGATATGGAGTTAATGCATGCTCATTGCATATCGCGAATAATAAATGATCGCAAATTTTAAAACGAACTCTCATAAATTTTTGGGATGCTAGAAATGTTTTGTGATATGAGAATATTTTTGCGATGCGAGATGTGAGGTCGCGATGAATGAGGTCATGGAAGTATAAGGTGTTTATAAATTTTATATTAAAAAAAAATAATCTGGCTTTTTTCTTAATCATAAAATTGTAAATGTTGAAGTGAGGTGCTTGAGTGAAGCTGGTGATATGCCTAAAAAACATGAAGACCTAGTTCCCATAAAAAACATGAAGACCTAGTTCCCATAAAAAAATAGGAAAAACCCCAACTTTTGGCGGCTCGCACTTTTTCGGCCTTGTACTGTGAGGTCACTGTTTTCCTCTGAAACACACTGTACGGAGTCATATTAACCGAACCCCAAAAAGGTGCGAGTTGGCCGTGAGGAGGGGGAAAATGTTGTTCTCAGGCCCTAGGAACCTAATCATAAACTATAAACCACTGAAATTGAAGTGTATGGTTAGGCCACCTACCTGCAACTAACGGATATCAAGTTCGACAGTTAGTTTGTGTGCTACAAATGCCACAAGAATTAGTGCCTTTTCTCCTCTCCACATTCAACACAATTACACTTGAAAATGAATGAAACTGGAGGGAAATCACCATATTAAAAGTGAAACCCTAATTTATATTTTTCCAATTGCGACCAAACTATAGCTCCATTTGACAAACCGTCAGCACCATTAGAAAGCTCTCACTAGATCTAAAATGGGTATTCGTTCATTTTTGGTGATTTGATACTTCATCCGGAAGCCTTTTTTCCATGAAGGGTCACTTAACTGCCTCTCAAAATTGAATTTCTGCACTTGCGCCACTTGTACTTGGGGCACCACTTAGCCCTCATAATTTTCGATGCTCATGTTGATTTTTGTCATGAGTAACCATATTTTGCATATGATTTTATCACCCACACCGAGCCTATTCTCTGTGGTAGCATCACCGAGTCGCCCTTTATCAGAGCATCAGAATTGAGTCATCACTGCATTCATAGAGTTTGTCCCGAGTCCCTTTTTGCCTCCCGTTACAATATTCCATTCATTCATGACTTTTCCCTCTCTCGTGTAGCCCATTTTTGCCTCCAATCCCATGTCCCCCATCCCCTCAGGAATCGATTCAGTCACCGCCAGGTCATCCATGCTTTTTATGCTTTGATAAGGGAAGTCGTCCATTTTCTACTCAATCTCCCCATTTCCATCATCATCCTTGGTGTCAGTCCATTAGTCTCTCTACTATAATCCCTCGTGCCTTAGTTGAGGATCCTCCTTGCCTCACTTATGGCAGACCTCCTTCTATCATCATCAGAACATTTATTCCAGTAGACAGGTCTAGTGCGATCTGTATTTTGGTTCAAGCTTCCATCATTGTTTGCTACCTCAAATCAGGCAAAGGGACTCCTTATTATCCTTTTACTTGATTGTTTCTCATCCACTCCACTTTAGCATGATCGAGATTCGTATACTCGATAGTTTGGTGATCCAACAGATTGATCTAGTGATTCTCGGGTATGCGTGAGATGTTTCAGACCTCATGAGGGGGTGGCCCTTCAGGTAGACCCCCACATGCCTTAATGACCTCATTATCTTCTACAACCTCATATGCAGCTCTGCAGATTTGATGGGTTTAGCCCCAGCCACTTGGAGCACCTACAGCATGCATGTATCACTTAGATGATCCATTTATATTTTCAGAGCCCTTTCCTATTGATTAGGGCCTCTCTGGTTGTTATTATATCTCATGTACTTAGATATTATTGTATTCAGTCCTGGATGTTGTCCCAGGTGCAATATGTATGTAGGATCCATTATATTTTTGTCTAGCCCATGTTTACACCAACATATCGTATACTTTATAGCTCAGTCTCATTTTACTGAGCGAACCATTATTATTTGTACTTTGTCATCTCGGCAGGCATAGGTATGCCTCACCAACCTCATTATGTACAGGTAACCAACCATTAAAGGAGATTTCTGATTGTCAGTCTCGCCCCCTCAGGGTTATTATCCTCTCTCGCTTCGATTCACCTACGTATATCTCTCTCTATGACTCCCCTTCGGTGTCTAGTTATTGTATTCTTACAACGTACTTCGGTCATATCATTAGCTCCTAACACTCGTACATTGGGGGAAATTTGTTACACCAAAATTTGTTCATCTAACCATGTATAATTTGGTGGATCTAAATACACAATGTAAGACCAATTTTACCATAGTAAAATTGCTTTCACTAAGAAATAATTTAATAAACCATATTTGATTAAGTTATTCCTGGTCCAAATAGAAAACCACATGAGGAATAATTAAATAAACCCTTACTTATTTGTTTTTCCTCTATGAATAATTAATTAAACCTCTGTTTAATAATATTAATGGTCATATTTAACCCAATTAATGAGAAATAATTGAACAAATCATTATTTATCTTATTATTCTCTAGGAATAATTAATTAAATATTTATATAATTAATATTCCTTGTTAAATTTGACTAAATCATTGAGAAAAATCATTATTTGTTAAATTATTCCTTGATCCCATCCTTGAAATGATAAATAAATATATATTTTTTTTTATTATTATTTCTAAATAAAGGGATTTAAGCAATTTACATTCATTTTCCCTCCAAAAAAATATAATAAAATACTCCAAGTAGTTAGATCTAGATCTTGGTTAATAATATTTTACTACGCACCATTATCAAGGATAACTCAATATTTTGTTATAAACAGGAGTGTTTTCCATTCATTCCTTACATTTGATCATTTTATCATGGTTGGACTTTGAACCTCTTATCATTGTCACACTTTGATTATTTTATTTTATTTTTTTCTTATTGAGCTCCCTTTGAGTTTTACACGTCTTGGGTATTCTACACCATTGAGAGATAAAATCTGAAGCTGAAGTGTTTGAGGAAAGCCAAGAACCCATCCCATTGAGGACGACTATATTAGTTCCTTTCCTAGGTGTTAATATAATACAAAAATTTATTTATAATTCTTGTCTTGTCCACTGGATATCTTGGAGAAACTCTTATTTCATTTTGTTGTTTAGCTGCTTTATTTGCATAGATCTAAGTTTATTTTGCATTTGTTTTGACCGTATATTGCAGATCTAAGAGGTTAGACAACCATCTTTGTTGTTAGGTTTGTTTGTCATGTGCAGCCAAAGTGATCTCTTTTCATACACTTGCATTAAGAATTCATACTAACAGATTTTACATCCACAGTTCCAAATTCCACATCTGGAATAATGCATTCACTATCTCTTTCACTTCTTGGGATCAACACATCAAATGGTCTACAATGGCTATTTTTTTTGCTGTAAAATTTTGTTTTCATCTTGTCCCTCTTTCCACTTCTTGATTCCATCATCCTCCAGTATTGACATGCTGCTCATGCCATGATTTGAGAATGAAGGCTAATCATGAGCCTCTCATTCAAGAATGGACCTTAAAAAATCCTGAGACATCTTGTCACAAGCAAAAATATTAACTTGAAAGACACAACATGAAAGAAACAAAACTTGACGACCGATTCCTTTTGTTCCTTCAAAGCAAAAAATGTCACATCTTGTGAACATTGCCATGAGTTCTTACACCTTGGTGTACAAAGCCATCAACCGAACACAAATTGAGAAAACATACCTCTTTAAACAACTGACTCTCAAGTCACACAAAAGCATGTGTAATAACTTGACGATTATTCTCCTAAAACAACAAGAATTTCACATCTCATGAAACAATTTGTCAACATCTCCCTTTCATCTTTGGAGACTAAATCAACTATTCCAAGTCGATAAGACATACATGTAACAATCAATCAACCAACACAATTCGATCACTCATGTATGTGCAAATGATCATCACTCTCAAGTTGGCAACATACATGTTAACAAAGAAATCAACCAACACAATTCAATCACTCATGCATGTTCAATCACAATGAAACTATAAAAAATTCCATTGTTCACACACACAAACTCTCATGCATGTATACAATTCTCAACTCTCTCTCACAAGTAAAATCACAAGTACAAGAATCCCAGTGGTATGTAAGAGTACTTAAAGCGCTAAAATGACCAAATTTGTTGCAACAAAGTGAATCAACACTCCACTTTCAAACACCTTCCTGGCGTAAACATGCAACATGCATTCTAGAGAAAAATAAATGCATTCAATTGGAAAATAAATGCCTCAATAAGGCAATATTTGCATCAATCATCAAAAGAAAATTGACACCTTAATTTGTTAAGAAATATAACCATCTCTTTCCAAACCACTTCAATGGTGCTTCTTTCAGCTGCACTTCATCATGTGAATCATCCTAACCCACATCAATTATAGAATCCTATTTTCCATTCTTGTCAATATCTCTCTCCACCTTCTTCAAACATCGTGTATGACTTGTTGGATATAAAGTCCAATACTTGTCTACAATATGACCCTGCTTATGGAAATGAGTGCAAAATAATTGCATCTTCTTTTCAACATGGTTTTCATTGTGCATTGGACCTTTGGATTTTTGTCTCCTTTTTTTTGAAGGTCTCTTGTGTATGGTTATCTTCTTCCAAAACCTCGAAATAGTATGGTTATCCAAACCATGTAAATTTTCTCCAAATCTTATGTGAGGATTTTCCATGTTTATCATAATTAAAAGCAACTTGGTTAAAGGCAGATTTATACCTTTCACATTCACCTTTGTCACCTTCTTGAGGAGGTCAATTTGATGAGGTAGTGTCTCTCTTCGCAATACCAACAATGGCTTCAACGGCTCTAGAGCTTTCAACATCCTCTTGTTTTCCATTTCCATTAGTTGCATGCTTATGAGCATCTTCTTTCCAAGTGGGTATAAAACTTTTCATTCCTCATGAACACAAACTTCACAAGCTTGAGGTAATGAAGATGTAATGAAATTATTTCTTGGAACACCTTCAATTTCCTCCTTGGATTTGGAGAATTCTCTATCATGTTGTCCATAACCAAGACCCAAATACCAAGGAATTTCCTCTAAAACGATTGGCTCAACTATGCCTTGTGCATGTTTTCCCAATCCTTTACTTTCATAGCCCATTTTCATAAATAATTTGGACCCTATTCCTCTAGTGTGTCTTTGAAAAGAACCAAAAAATTCATCTTGAGAGGAAATTGAAGATAATCTTGATTTGCATACCTTATTTTCATGCACATACTTGGCTAGGGTTTCCTTGGCATAATGGAGTTGAATCTCCATCTCATGCATATTTTCAATAAGATATTTCTTCTACTCCTTCATGGCCATCACATGCTCTTGAAATATAGTGCTCTCCTTCTTATCTTCAGACATTTCTTGCACCATATCTCTCATGATGAAGATATTCTGCAACAAATCTTAATTAAAGAGTCTTGCTAAGAAATATTGATTAGAAACATCACTTGATGAAGCTTCCATCACACTTGTAATGCATAAAGAGTTTCTTTTCTATAATTTGAGAGTTGATTCCTCAATGTTGAGCTTCTCATGAAGAGAGGAGATACACATAAACTTGCACACAATTAAATTCTCCTTGCACAAATAAAAAACCAATAACTAATTTTATAGCTAACCTTTTCAAACCCTGAGATAAACTTGGGCTAAAATGATCTAAACTGTGCTCCGATACCAACTTGATCTGAATATGGAAAAACTAGTTTTGTTTTTATAGCTTCCTTACCAGTATAAAATAAAAGCGTGCTTAAGGATCGTCTCAAATAACGAGTTATGAGAGGGTTTATGTGTCAAATTTGTGTGTACTTTATGAGAAATTCATGAGGTAAATTAGCTTTAAAAACACATAACAAAAAGTAAATTGTAGAGAATACAATGCACAACAAACACAATATACAAAGTTGATAAAGTATTTCACCCCTTCATAGGCTATGTCTCCTTGGACATGCTTCAATGGCTTGGTCCTCTTTGGATTAATGGCCAATTCTCTGATTACATGAATCCGTAGTGCTTCAATTGATTCCCAACCTACTCTAGTGGATTTAGAAGACCCAAAAACCCCTAAGTAGCCTCTTTTGGCTCTTCAAATGGTTTTTAAGTGAAGCAGACATGGCCTCCTCTCTTGGTGGCCCTGGGCATCTTTAATCTTCTAAGTGGAAAATAACTTACAGAAGTTCTCCTTTGCTTCTGAATTGCACCAAATTGCTTAAAACATCCAAAAATGCTAGGATAAACTCTTCCTCAGCCAAATTTGGTCCAATAATTCTCCAGTCATGGTTTCCTCAATTTTGGCCTAGGAAACCCCTCCAAAACTGGAGTAACTCCAGTTAACTCCAACAAAACTAGAGATCGCACCAAATTTAGTGGAATCTACCAACTTAAATACAAATATAAGCTCGCACTAATATGCATATTAGTGGTTAAACTCTGGTTTAGAGGCTAATTTCACTCTTATTAAAAATTCGAATTAACGTTGGATAAGCGCATATAAACCTTGATTAAGGTTAAATAAGTGGGTTTAAATGTTTTAATTCCACACTTATTTCTAGCCCTCGTTGTGGTCACAAGCAGTGGTCCCATGGAAGGTTGTCCCTTTTTTTACCCCCATCGAAACTTGATTTAATTCAAACGTATGTCGGCACATATGATTTTTAATACTGTTAGTTGTGGTGTAGTGGTATTTTTTGAGCGTTGTGTGGGGGAGGTCATGGGGTCGAGCCTCGGCTTCTTCCTGTCCTCTAAATTATAATTTTGCACCAATATATATGCAATTTCGACCTTGACATGGCCATAATTCAGCCTTTGGGAGGGGGGGGGGGGGGACACGTGGCGACCTCCGGGCTCGCTTAGTGTCCTCTTCACATTGGCTCATTCAAAACCAACCATAATTTGACAGGTAGCCCAAAAATTTGGGCCAACCATAATTTTACAAGTGTCAACACACCACGGCCGTAGGAAAACCAAAAATTTTTCCCCTTTGACCATGTTTGACTTTTTTTTTGGAAAAATCACCTGTTTGGGAAAGCGAACATCAAACTCTAACTTTCTCATACGGAGTCAATTTTTTATGAAACAAAGTATGCTAGAATCAGGGAAGCTAGCACTTCATGGTCATTCTAGTTTCAAGAGATTCTGAGCACTTTCATTTTTTTAGCAAATTTTTTCCCCCAATTTAGTTTTTTATTAGAAAGAGAGCGAAGCGACCTCACCTTCCAATTAGGTTTTCTCATAAAAGGGTTTCCTAGATAGCATATATTGTGTCTTATGTGTGTTTGTGTGTGAGATTATTTTTTTATTCTCTACTTTTATGCTTAATTTCCATTTGCATGCATGCACTAATTACAATTAAATCTACAAATCTAGAATTTTAATAAAATTATAATAGTGTAAAATTTCAGTATTTTAATATATTATTATCATATCTGTTGTAACGAATTGTCTAGTGGAATATCCACATTAGTTTACAGATAATTTGGTACCAGAGTACGTTTATTTAGGTATTTTTTGGAGATTGTAGGGATCTAAATCAGAGGGGACAAAAATCCTAAAACCCCAATCATGGGTGACGAATATGTAAATGAACCTCGTGATCCTGCAAAGGTGAGGTTTACACAGATGGAACAACAAGTCACAGATATCAACCACAATGTAAACCTTCTCATAGAGGCCTTAAATAGAAAGTCAGGGATACTTAGATAATATGGGGTTCGAATGCAGAGGAAAAATTAGAATGAGGATTAAAAGATTAGGGAAAAATGAGGAACCATTCGAAGAAAGTTCCTGAAAAGGAGAAACCTAGTAGTTTTGTGAACTAGTCATAGTCCCCTTTTAAAATAGAAAAAAAACTCAATATCGTGTTGTATCATGGAGATATTGAATCTTTAAAATTGAACCATTCATTCTAGTAACTGGAATTCTATTTCAGTGTCCATCATATTGAAGAAGAATATAAAATCAAATTTTCACGACTTGAATTGGAGGGCTATGCACTAACTTGGTGGGAGATCCACACGGAAACCATGAAGTTGGAGGTATAACCTCCAGTGACAATGCAGGAATATTTAAAAACCCTCATTAAGTCATAATTTTATCCCATTTGGTACGTGGAGGACCATTGGATCCGGTAGCATTACTTAAGGAAAAATATGGGCAAAAAGCGCACATGCATACACCATGGAATTCAGGAAGAGGTCTATAATGTTGAGTATCTCTCAAAAGAACCCAAATTTACTCCTAAACTATTTGGGGGGTCTTGATCTCCATCTATGTGACCAAGTGATGTTGTTCAAGCCCAAATCAGCAGACGAGGCTTGTGTACAGGCATAATATCTATAGAACATAGGCCTGAAGAGAGAATAATTAAGTGGATTGAAGAAATAGCAACAAGACACTTCTAAGGAGGGGAATAAAATTTAAAAAGGGGGGGAATATAAGAAGACAAAAACCACAACACACCAGTGTAAATATCCTAAAAACCAGTGCATCATCGATGGCCATACAGAGGGAAATTGTTGGAAGTTGGATCTAGAGCTAAACCTGAAGAACAAGAAGAAATATAAGAAGAAGAATAATCTCATGGCCACCGATTCGAGCAACCATGTTGAAATTAACTTGGACATCGATGAGAATATCGTATTCAAATCAGTTTAGAAGGAGGTGAATCTGAGTAGCCTTCAACAACAGGAAGAGAAATAAATAACCAAAATTTTAGATATAAAGATACAGTTCAAGAAGAGAAAGATTCATGCTTTGTTTCACTCGATATCACAGATGAATCTCATTGCAATAGAGGTGGTCAAGAAGTTGGGGTTGGAAGTTCGTGATCATCCAAACCCATATCCATTGGGATGGGTAAACAAGGATGCAGAGTTGAAGGTAACAAAATAGTGTAAAATTATATTTGATATCAGCACTCATTTTATTGATGAAGTAGATCTACATGTGGTTCCCCTTTAAGTATGTGGAGTCATGTTTGGGATACCATACATGTACATGCGTGATTCAATATTCATGAGGAGAGAAAACCAATAATGGCTCATCAATGATGAAAATTTTTCATCATCAATGCACACAAAGGCAAGTCACAAATTTCCCTGGTAAGTGCCAACCGAGCTAATAAATTTATCAATTCCATTAAGGAGTATGTTTTATTGTTTTTAAGAGAAATTCAATTTGCAAAGGAGTTAATAAGAGGAAATTCTTCCGTATAGGGGCGCACTAATAAATGAAAACAACAATTGGAGGAGTTGTTACAGGCATACAAGGATGTGTTATGAGAACCTAAATGGTTACCACCTAAGAGAGAAGTATAGCATGAGATCCATCTATTTCCAGACTCCCCATTTCCAAATATTGGGCTGTACAAGAAGTTTGTTATGGAAGAAAGTCAGGTGAAGAAAAAATTGTAGCAGTTGTTGGAATAGGGTGTCATTCGACCGAGTACATCACCATGTGGGTCACCCATCATCATTATGGTAAAGAAGGATTGGACTTGGTAGATGTGTATAGATTACAGGTCGTTGAACATAATAACATGAAAGTACATATACCACCTTCCAAGGATAGATAATTTGTTTGATTAGCTGCAAAAAGAAAAATAATTCACCAAGTTGGACTTGAAGTCTAGATATCACCATGTTCGAGTCAAAGAACAAGACACTTGGAAGATCACATTCAAAACTAGGAAAGGTTTGTATGGGTGGTTAGTCATGCCATTTGATCTATGTAATGCACTAGCTACGATTATGAGATTAATGAATTATGTATTGCTCCATTTTATAGATTCATTTTTTATTGTCTATTTGGATAATATACAAGTATATAGTGCTACCTAGGAGGATAATATTTCACATTTGACGTAGGTGCCAAAAATATTGAAGAAGCACCATCTTCTAGAAAATATCAAGAAGTGTGAATTTTTGCAGTAGTATTTGGTGTATCTAGGGTATGTTATCAGTGGAGGACATAAAAATACAGATCCTTCCAATATAGATGCCATCATGAAATGGTCAGTGCCTACTAACTTTTCTGAGGTCGGGAGTTTCATTTGGGAAGCACATTACCTGAGGAAATTCATAGCCTCATTTTCAGTGGTAGCAACACTGCTCCATGCCATAACAACAAGTGAAAAGAGTTTCTAGTGGGGAAAAGGTCATAAAAAGGCTTCCGAGGAGCTAAAGAAGAAGATCAGTCAAGAGCGAGTGTTGGCATTACCAAAATTACAACGACCCTTTGAAGTGGAGACTGATGCAAATGGGTATGATATGGGAGTTTTATTTATGTATGGAGGAAGGTTGGTATGATACCATTCTGAATTATTTCATGGTGAAGTCCTTAAATAACCTACCTACAATAACGAGTATTATATACAAAACTGAAAGAAATTGTTTCTTTGTGATCTACTGTCTAATAGATCACCAGACAGATACAAACACAATCAAGAAAACATCATATATTCCCAATCCTTCATGATTCAAAAGCAACATGCAATCATTTAATGTTATGAGTAAGAAGAGACTACCTTACCTCCTAGTAGGTCGAGGATGGATCTTGAGTTCGATTCAGACCTCTTGCGCTTCCACACGAGCGATATATCTGATCTTCTTCCGATCTCAATACCTACAGATAATCACAAGCATATAAAGACAAAAATGGATCTTCCTCAGAATACCCTTAGATAAATGATAACATAAAACAATTACAAAATCTGAAACACAATCATATCTAGGAGGAAACATAGATCTTCATTAACATAATATAACATTTCAATACCTTAGTTCCATATTATCCACTCCACAATCCAGCAGAGTTTTCACACAATATCCAATGCGTGAGCATGAAGAGCACTCACATAACATCAAGTCCTCACAAACTCTCTATATGGAAGCAAAATGGTAGCAAGGGATCAAGATCTTGAAATATCAAAAGTATGGCTCTCCAAAAAAACTCCAACATTTCTACCCTATAGTTTGGATACTCTCCTCCACACCCTTTCCTCTTGGTGAGATTATATGGGCTCATTAAATCCTTTAGGAGAATGTATCTAGACATCTGGGGGCTTGAGAATTTGGGAAACTTCTACAATAATGGACCCGTAGCCAAGTCATACACAAGTGGATCAAGTTGATCTCCTAGGGAGTGGGAAACTATAGAAACCTTTTTCATAATTATGAGATTTTTCGTAATTATCTCAATTATGAAATAATTATTATCTCATAATTATAATATTTTGAAAAAATAATTATTTGAAATTGCTCAATTATGTAATTTCACCCTTTTATCATGGGATGAATCTCACATAAGTAAAAGAAAAGCTAAAAATGGAATGGAGTGGAAAACAAGGTTATAACAGATGCCCCAAAATGTATGAGGTTAGAATGAGAAGTTGATGACCAAAATACATTATGATCAAAATTAGAGGTTGAAGTGGCAGTGGGGAAACAAAGCCAAGAAGGTGGATCATAAAGCACTAAATTTGAAGTCTCAATTCTGTTGATAACATCCTTGAGGAGGTCATACCCATGCTCTTTCATAATAAAATACTAAACATGACTGCCAAACATACACTGCAGATCCATGACAGAGAGTGCTAGAACATGGCCATGATAGACATACAATTGGATCCATGTGACTGAATGAAAAGAGCATAGACACTGAGGAACAATCGTGGATCTATGTCAAAGTATACACTAGTAGGAATATGGACACATGACAGACATAGGGGTGTCCTAGATAGCCCTGAAAGTAAATAAATGATACATGGATCCAACGCAGCCTTGAAAGGGTGGCATATAAGAGTGGGATGTGTCTAACCAGGGGTCTTCGACATAACCCTGATGGTACGAATATACACATGCGAATATATGAGTTGAAGTTGAGAAAAGTAGAAACTACCTAATTACCATCCTATGAGGTAAACTTGTAGCAGATGCGAGGGAATCCACCAATGAGGAAAATGGATCCAAATGTACCTATTATAGTCCACTAAGTGTGAATAAATTAGTTGACATCGAACACTAGTGAACTCGACCAATCAGGATCCAATGATGTAAACCCATTTTCGATTGCGAGGAAGCCTGCCACTAAGGAGTGCAAGCTCCAATGTACTACTAGTTCCTAGATCATACTCCTAGATAATGAGCTAGAGTTGAGAGGAAAAGATCTGTCGAATGAGGGCCTTAATGTATCCCCCATCAATAGATATGAAACAAACAAGTTGTATGTGATGTATGGATGAAGTCATGAAGCGATGGGGTACAACTAACACAGGGATGTCCGACTAAAAAAGGTCAATAGGCTACCACAGATGGCCGACACAGGATGAGACTTCCCTTGAACACATAGCAACATGACACAAGAGTGACTTTCCAGCATTACTAATGAGCACCATGTGATATCATGGAACGATGCAGGAGGCATTGAGGCACCCTCCATGTGACTAGAAGAGTAACCAGATGGAGGAGTAAAAACACTCATATGAATGGTATGACTCCTAGGAAAGCTAAAACTTAACTGTAAGATAATGAGATAGACATGTGTTGTGTTCAAGGATGGCGCAATTAACGCTTCCAATGGATGAAAAATGAAGATAGTTGTTCCCTCCCTTATCTTTTTATAAGTTCCTTTTTTGTAAATTTGTCCTCCAAGCCCGAAAAAATTAAAATTATACAAGGGGAACCTCCTAGCCATAGTAGACCAGGGTATTCCTTGTTAAACTTATACTGGGTAAATGGCACTTTAGGTAATTTAACAAGCGTGAAATAGACAAGGTCACTCTTAAATATTTTATAAATTAAGGATTTTGAAAAGAGCTTAAAAAAATTCCTCCTGGAAGAACAAGTGGTATAAAGGCTAGCAACTAGTTTCAGTAGTGGTGGAACTAATCATGACATAAGGTGGACACGAGCCTAGGTAATAGGACCACTCATCGGAGTAGTTCCTCCAGGATATTGTAAAACACCAAGCGAATGCAGATGACAGGCCAATAAGGTGATGAAAAAAGAAACCAAAGCTAAATCTACTAAAATAGGATGATAAAAGATGAAATCATAAGGGATAAAGTGTGGAATCCTCTTGGGGTATGGCTAGAAAAGAGACGAAGAAGAGGAAAAGAGGCTCAAATTCGAATTCATGGCGAGTCAAAAGGAGGGATTCCAAGAGACATAATAAATGATTGCTTGGACACCAATACATAAATAGGGTGATAACTAGGGTATACATGAGCAGGCAAGCTCTACCTCCAAGACACTACATGCATATATGAAGTGGAAAAAATTGCAACATGATGGGGTCGGACCTAAGGCATAAAAATAGTGATGATGGTCAAAATGCAAAATCGGTGAAAATGACCTACCCCTATATGTCAGTTCAAGAGAAATGCACCTAAGGTCCAATGGATGTCGCAATAGAAATGCCACCCTCTCCTGTAAAAACCATCTAAAAATACTAGACCCATGGTTAAATCACATAATGAAAAAAATAACCAAGGACGAGGAAAAAACAAGACCTATATTTTGGTTTTCTTGAATTTTATAATTCTTTTTTTTGACATAAATAAGGCATGATAAATACTTGAATCACACACAAAACCAAAAAGGGGATAAATCATGACACTCTTATGTACATTACGTACAAGTGAAACTCAATCTGGTAGATCATGCTAAAGTGTGCCCACAACCGGGCACATTCCAAGGGTTTGTATAAGAAAACTCATGGAGGGCAATGGAACCATATGGCTCACCAAAGTGGGGCCATGCCAAAGGAAGTCAAATTTCCCCATCTGGAAAGTTTGACCATGTTAGGGATAATATAACATAGTCATACTTTCAAAATTTCACCATGGACATAAAGGAGGATCAAAGACATACTGGAGGTACAATACGCTCATCGACAGGTGGTGAGGAGTTGGACGATTCAGTGGCCAGTTCAATATTTGAAACCCAAGACTTGAATTAGTCCATGGGTTGCAGTTCTAGGGAAGGCCGAGGAGATTCCCCCTGGGCCAAGGAAAAATATTCTTTCACTGGATGCCTTCTTATACGAAGCTTAGAAATTCTTAGTGTGTGCCGAAGTGAACATACAAACTTTGATAAAATGTGGATATGTGATGATCCTTTACTATATCCTTCTAATTAAACTAAGTTTTGATTTTTCCTTGCATGAAAAGAGAAATGATGTGTGGATAATGGGTTGTTTAAACTCCTTCCTATTATACTATGTGTAACTAAAGGAATATTGGGAACTCAAATGATTTGAGAAAGCATTCATATGCAAACACATGTTCACCTAAAGGCACAAGTGTAATATTCCTAAATTAGCTTGCAACTAATTGGAATATTAAAGTTTTTTTTTGTCACTTAGATAGGTGAATAAATGAGCAGGGAGACCCATAAATATATTTATAAAGAATGAAACCACTTCTCATGTGAATGTGGATCACCATTTCAGCCTAATAAAGCACCCTAGGCTGTGAACAGGAGCTAGAGCATATGGACTATGTCAATGTTGACCAAATCAACAATGTTCTTATGAAGCTAGTGGAGGTTTATTGGAGGACAACACAATCATTAAGGAGTGTATGCATGAGAGTAACTCCTTGAATAAGTGGGACCTAGGGTGAGGAAGCTCACCATGCATAAAAGGAAGAAGATGGAAGCATTATAGGACATGGATTTGTATTATTTATTTTGATATTTTTAGATCTAGATTTTTCATGTGACATTTATATGCATGCTTTTGCTATTTAGAAGGGTTTGTAGTGTTGTTTAGCACAAGGATGTTTCCGAGCAGACATACCACCCTCATCCTCGGGGGACTTAGAGTGCCTACTCAAGAGAGGTTATCTTGAGCTACATTACCACTATCTAGCATTTTTCCAAGCTTTAGTATTCATATAAAGTGTAGTCTATTCCAGATCTATGTTGTGTTTCAGGGTTGTAGCCGTGGAGGGTTGTAAAACCCCATTTCTGAGCTATTTTTATAATGGAGGGATCATCCTTCATCCGAGAGGCTTGTGAGGAATTCATTGGTGCAAAATTTCCATATTTTTCAGGATTCCATGTAGCTACCATTAGCTAGAACACAGTTTACCTCAAGGACTGCATTATTTTAGAGAGTAGTTGCAGCAATGGGTTTATTGCCCTAGTTGGAGGAGTTGTATTTCCTGTGAGGGGATAAACCCTTCATTTAGGAGATATATTTTAGGAGGATAATCCATTGCATATTTCAGATCGGCCACGTCCTATCAGTGATTTAGTTGTAGATATTATTCAGCCCTAAGGCCATATCTACTATTTTTGTATAATGTGTATTTCTAGAAAACTTTTCTTGGTTGACTTGGAAATATATTTTGGGGCGTAGATCTCTAGTCGTAGCACTTTTTGAGCTTTGCATAAGCAACAATATATATTTCTATCTTTTATTTGTTACTATCTCATAGACAACGCAATTATAACATTCTGACATTTATTGTATTAGCAACATATTACATTTTGATGTATTGTTTCATGGGAGGCTTGTTTCCCCAATCTTGAGTGATATTTTCCTCAATATCTTGTACTCATTTTATGCTAATAATCATAATGGAATGGCTATATGGTTGTCTCATGATTTGATCCATTGATATTTCTGCATATTTTCATTATTTTGTCTTGTATTGTTGCTCTCCCAATTTTTGGATATTACGGTGGCATCAGAGCATAATCTTGGCTAAGCCTGTGTACTTCAGCTATTATCTCATCTAAAGAGGCTTCTCATAGAAAGGAGAATATTTGTAGAAGAGATGGAGGTAAGACTCCATTATTAGGAGGAAAGGAGTTCTCAAAACTTCTTCTCCAAACTATGTAGGGTATTAACAGAGACATCAAAGAGATGAGGATGGAGAGATATAGAGATTCTCCAAGAGGGATTGTACATAAAGAAAGCTCCATTTATTCACATTACGGGTGTGAGAATTCAACTTCACCATCAAATATACAACGTGGTACCATGCCTACATTCTTAGCAAGATAATAAGAGGAGAGTGATACATCAAAGGAGGAGACTCTTGGTGACTATCTCCAAGAATGTGAATCTCGGTCTAGAAGATTAAAGGAGCATCTAAAATTCCAAGGGTTTTGTCAAATCAAAGAAAATAGAAGACCCGGTAACCACAATCAAAGAAGAGGGTGCATGCAACACACTTTGGGTAGATTCTTTCTACCTACTTTTGATGGGTCACCCACGTGCACAGCGAAGGATTGGGTAGAGAAGATAGACACGTATTTTTAGCTGCATCAAGTTTCAGAAGAGGAGGCCATTAGAGTAGCAGCACTGCATCTTGAAGGTAAGGCTTATTATTGGTGGTTTTGTGAATCTTACTAATTGAATCATGTAAATATATCTAATTATGCAAAGTTCACTAGGAGGTTAGTGAGAATATTTGATCAAAAACATTTTGAAACTTCCTTGTGTGAGCTATCCAAACCCAACAAATCATAGCCTTTTCATGAGTTGTAAGGATACATGAAACCAACTCCATTTCAGAATATGGTTGAGGGGGTTGGCAATGTGCAAGATATGTTTCCAATGGCAAAGGCCCCACTTCATCAAGAACTTTCTTCTCAAGAAGAAGACATGAGGATTCCTCCTTCAAGAGGAGATCAAGAGAAAGGATCTCTTAATGATGAGGTATTCTCCCATGATGAGGAGGAGGAAAAGGAAGAGCTGGAAGGAGCCTCCAGCGCTGTAAAAGAAAGAGGAGATCCACCAGCATTTGGAGATGGAGATGAAGAAATTGCTTCAACTAGAGGAGCTCTTGTATCTTGGCAAGAATTTCCAAAGGATCTCACATATGAAGATCATGAGCAACATGTGTCAGTATTGATGAGCAATGAGACTAAGCAGTGGAAGAAATATGCTCCATCATTGACCACATTTTTGAGGACATACACTATGATAGATCACTTCTTCGTGATTAAGACTCTTGACACAAATATGGCATTGGGTGTGCATGGGTTGATTACATTGGAGAATAACACCTTAGACTATGAGATCTTACAGAAGGTAGGAGAAGATGAGAAGGATGGCTAGCATCAAGTGATTGGGAAAATACACATGCATTCTTTTCAGGAGGTTTATGCACAAAAGCAGGAGGATGATTTGCACAATGAAAGAAGGGAAAAATTATTCCACTCACATATACAACCTTCTCTAGGCCTTGATGTTTCATTACATGGAGGAATTCCACCAGGGATACCCCCTGATTGGAAGATTATCAAAGAGTTCTCTCAACATGGTGCATCATTGATAGATTTTGCTAAGGAAGGAGCCCTGGGAGGAGCTAGAACAACACATAGAACCTTTGATGGGTTCAAAGGAGGGATGAGAAATTTTATAATATGGACATTTCCATTTCCCACTCAGTTATTTGCATTGAAAGATGATGATTCAGGAATCTGTGATGGCACATGTATCGTTTCAAAGGGCTACTCCATAGCCTTGGTGCAGTAAATGATACTTCCACACATGAGGAATATTTCTGAATATGACAAGAGGTTATTGGCACTTTTGCATGCCTTGGCCAAACTATGGAATTTTTGGATGGGAAATTCCTTCCAAGAGGAGGTTGACATCCATGTACTTCAATCTTGTCTTGGGCAAGATCACTTGCAAGGGAGGCAACAAAAGTGGGGTAGTATTACTCCAACATGTGGCTTTGGAATTAAGCATGTCAAAGAGGAGAGTTGTGATATGACAGGTGCTTCATTTTAGATTTCAAAAATTATGTCATTGTTTGGGAGCATAGATCCATATTGGGAGTCCCAACTATTGGTAGAGTATTCCAAGAACCTCCTCACATGTAAGGTTCTTGATGGACAAGTGATAGATGGGAGATATGGAGTGTTTGATGGAGTCATTTATTTACATGATTAGATCTACTTGACTATATATTCTAAGCTCAAGGAGTAGATTCTACATGCAGCATATGAGGTACTCTTTTGAGGACATGAAGATTTCATTGAGTCCTATCACACCATCATGGAGGGATTATATTGGGAGGATATCAAAGAAAATTTGCTCCAACATATCAGGAGGTATGTAGTTTGTTTGATGAATGAGGAGGAGAGAAACCACCTTGCATGGTTGTTTCAACCACTTCCCCTTTTGATGGAGAGATGGGAAGGCTCATCTATGGACCTCTTCACCAAATTTCCAACCATATATGGTAAGGATTGTGTCTTGATGTCTATTGATCAACTAACCTTGTATGATCATTCCTCTGTCGTACATTTGCAACAAATTTCTCCACAAGAGAGCAGGCCTCTCTTTGGATTTCATGGTTCTTTTGGGACTACATTTAGTAATGGGAATGGCCACTTTATAGAGGAATTTGGGAAATAAATTTTTTGTTTGATTCATATTCAGTTAACACCTAATGTCCTTTCTTAGTCATCAGTATTTTTTTTACTTGTTGATGATGACTAGTTGTAACAGCCAAGTTTTCTAGCAGCTGATCTAAAATTTGTCAAATTTTCCAGCTGGAAAACACACATAAGAATTTTTTTCCCTCTTACCTTTCAGTCCATCCATGACGAGATGAAACCTCATTATCAAATCCTACCTAGCCTCAGCCATACTAGTCTGCCCATCAGCTCTAAAGAAACAATCTGAATCTATCCAAACAGTCTCCCCTAAGTTAGGAAGTGGCGCTTTAGGCATTTCTCCCTTGGAAAACTATCCAAAAGCCAAAGAACCTCCATCTGCTATAGACCAGTCATAACAGACCTTCCCATTCTTTAAATAAAATTGATTACAGCCCTAGGTCGCGCCACTAAGACACCCTCAAGTCTCAGCAATACATGGACCATAAGTCAACTGATTTTAGGTGTTTTTACAGTGTTTTGATGGATCTTTCAAGGACAGAGACATACCAGCATCTCAGAAGACAATTTTTGGCTCCACATGAGAAGACAACTGCTTCTCAATGTGACCTTGAGCCTAGGATGCAGCTACAAAGCAAAGAGTTTTTCATCAAGCTCTTGCGACAACATTCCAACCCTAAAAGGATAGTAGAAGGAAAAATAGCACTGTCACAGGGGGTTGATGATACAAAAAGACTGAAAAACCTCCTTCATCTATAAGAAGAGGTTTTGAAGACTGAAAAACCTCCTTCATCTATAAGTAGAGGGTTTGAAGACTGAAGCACCTCCTTCATCTATAAGCAGAGGTTTTGAAGACTGAAGCGCCTCCTTCATCTATAAGCAGAGGGCCAAAGGTAAAGTCTGTTTTTAAGATTTTCACTAACTGCGAAGATAGACTTTGAAGCACAGTGAGACCACAAATGAAGGTCTCTGCATGAAAATGATGATTAAAAGCAGAGGTAAAGCAGCAGGCTTCAAAGATCTGTTTGCATGAGTTTCATTATTATTTTAGTTACAATGTGAAGCTAATGAGTTTATCATCAGTGAAGAAATATTGTTAAACTGATGACCAGAGGAGTCAAATGGGTCTTGGTCTCAAATTAACCTCTGCCATCATGTTCAAAAGGAAATAGGCATCTGTCAAAAAAAGGTCTTCTTCATAAGAAAATTAAATGAGATCATCATGGTTTGAAGGTAAAAAGGAATCATGGCATATGGAAAAGACTCTGACGAAGCTACTTGCTAAAAAGAGATGAAATAGATGAAAACCCAAGTTTCTTGCAGACCCCTTCACAGAAGAACTAAAAGGCAGCTCTCCCTGGCTCAAATTTCAAGTCTAGAACATCATCCCTATTTTGTATTCTTAAAACTGAAAACTAGATCATTTTGGCAACCTGAAGATAAGTTAATGTTTTTGGGATTGAGGACCTTTTTTGTAAACAGGATTTTCACTTACAGTGTCCAACAAATTTTTACCCACTGTCAAAGAAAATCTCATATGACTCAAGTGATAGCAGGTATGCCATACAAAGACCAAAGGTATAAAAGGGATATTGAAATGGAAGTTAATTTTCTTCCTCAACAAAAAGGCATTGCAAATAGGTATACAGGGTCATAAAAGTACCATAAAAATTATGGTATATGTTTCAAGGTCAGAAAAACACACTCAAAACAAATAGAGCATGCCACTGTCAAGAAGGAAGGCCTATTCTTTATGGAAATGTGTCAAAGGTGATAATGAAGCCCGAGTGATTATGACTGATTTTCACCTCCCAATCAAAGAGAAAAATCATTTGGAGGATATATCTACAATCCATATATAGGTTCAAAACAATTTCCCCTCTCACAAATAGATATGATCATAAGCAACAGAGGCTGCCAATCAAGTCTTAAAGAAATGGGCCTGTTGGGGTTCCCATGTTTTGGCCAGGTTGACAAGACCAAAAGATGAGACAACATAGAACCACTTTCAGACCTTAGGATCTAGCCCTCCTAGGCCCAGAGAGGGATCTCTCTATAATGGTCAAAGGTTTTATATCTTTGAAGCTCAAATGTTAAGGTTTTAGGCTAGTTATAGGCACAGGGTTTGTTTTTTTGATTGTGGGTTTGGTTGTTGGGAATCAGGAAAGAAGGGTCCAATATAAGACAAGGATGAGAAAAGAGGAAACTAGGCAGAGACTATAACTCAAGGAACATCAAGGCCATTGGGTAGTGGATTCAAGAAAGGATTTACTTGTGTTCAATGTGCAAGCTTTTAGTTGGGCTAGTCATCTACAACATTTGGATCTTAAAATATGGTTGATGGAATGGAACATTAAGGACTGAAAATGAGTGAAGGGGAACCAGCCAATCCTATCTATAGATCAGGTCAAAGGTCATTTGACTCCAGACCTGCTTGGAAAAAATTAGAGGTAGGACAAGGGATCTTAGAAAGGCTTAATTGAGATTGAAATATCCTAGTGAGGCAGAGACAGGGTTCTAGACCTCCCAGTGTTCTCAACTCATCCAACTAAATCCTAACGAGAACATCTAAACATAGATTTCATTAATTAATACATCAGAGAGTAGGAAATAACATCTACTACACTGGTTAAACCAATTGAAATCAACATTCAGATACACATATAAGCAGAAAACATAAAAGGCTGGGAGAGCAGAAACATAAGGTACCTATCAAGGGTAAATATTATGCCAAACTTCTGATGCGAGCCTGAAGAAACATAATGAAATGAAAGCAAGTCAATCACAAATACAGAGAAAGGAAAATATCACCAGCTGCTTTAGATAAGGATCCAAAGAAATGTGCTTGTCATATTAAAAACAACACCAATCAGGTACAACATTGCCCACAGCTTGAACATTCAGTCTGAATACATCAAATCTCAGCCTATCTTACAATATTACACAGAGAACTTGTCTCAAGAGGAAAATGCTTGCAATCTACTGATATCCAATCAACAACCAATAAAATAAGTTCCTTCTGTGTTTTATAGCGGAGGATGAGCAGAAGATCGACTGAGGGGGTAGGTGAATACGAAATGTAACATTAAACACAGAAATGAATGTAGGGTCGAAACCCATTCTGTTTGACTGCTGAGTTTTTAATCTCTGTCTCCCCCTTGTAAAAGAGTGATCTTCTCGGATATAATTCAGACATATTTCGGCTGCGGTGTTGTACTTGTGGTAAATAAACAAAAGGCAAATGAACTACTGAGAAGTCTGCTTCATAAACGTTCTAATTACTTTGAACTGCTGTTAGGGTGGGAATTCCTTCAGGGACACGGTGCGTAGTAAAAGCTGTATGGACGCCCTGTACTTGATGAAGAAAAACATTCTGCTGATGAATAAACCCTGATGTTACCTTTTACTTGTGCTCAAGATCGTTTGACCGATCCTCGGGATCTTCAACCTGGTGCTTTGGCTCTTAAACTGCTGATTCAAGGCTTAATATCTTCATTGACGTGTTCTAATCCCTTTTCTTGCATTAAAACACTTTTCCGCTCCATCTCTGTCTCTTTCTGTGCATTTTGAGCTTTAATGGCGCCGGAGGGTTTTCCACAGAGTTTAAACCCTGTTTCTTTTTAATGAACGTCCAGTCTTTACCTTCCCGGGTCCTTACTTGTAAATTTAGCTGCTGTAACTGATCTTCTTTGGATTTCGTTGTCCTTGTAGTAGAGATGTGCGTCATGGCGGCCATTCCTCTTTTTAATAATCCTGCAAAAGAAAAGCTGGTTAAGACAACAGAAATGGGGATGACGGACGCGACAGAGACGGTGGGGATGATTGTACAGAACCATGCCATGGTGGAATAATGGTGAATTGTGGTGGAAGGATGCAGTGTGAAGTGGAAATCGAGATAGATGGTGGACTGCAGCAATAAATTTTCTTTAAACCAAATAACCTTAAAAATACTGACTTTGAATGTTATACGCAATGGAACGAATAGGAGTACGGTGGGCACATGTGGAGGTGACGTGGCAGGACCCGGAGAAATGGAATGGTCAACATCGGGAGAATGAATCCGGACCGTTCGATTGGGGCAGAGATCAACGACAGAGGACACGTGGGTGGGCGACAGACGGTGGACCAGGGGTACGGTGATCGGGGCTAAAACAGTGCGCAGCTCTGATTAATGATGGCCGTTGGATGAGTGATCTGAGATCTGACGGCTGGTAGCAATCTCGCTGGGTGTCCCGAGTCGAGATTTAATGCATGGGGAAAAAGCGATTTTTCCGCCATACAGGGGACAGGGGGCGAGCGTTGTATGGAATCGCTGGGTGCTCAGGGAAAACCACCAACTACGCATAAGCGGTGCGGAATAAACCAGGCAGGTTTGGAATAGTGCGCGGCGGGGTCCATAGGGCATATGGGCTCCGCACCGTCGATCTGATGGGAAAATGAACGACGATGGCACGATCTAGGAAATGAACGTGGGAAACACGGAGCCGCGAGATTAACGAGGACCGTTGATCTGCGGATTTAAATGGACAGCGAAGATGAACTGCGGGGGAACAAGGTATATGGACACGAGAATTTTGGGGCGACCCCCCGTAGAAATGCCTTTCCACCTAGCACTCGATCACGGCATGGGTTATATGGGGAGGAAAAGGCGTGTGGCTACGGGGAAGGGGGCTTAGGCCTATTTTATGATCGGAAGTGGGTTTTTAACCCATTTTAATGTATTTTGAGGCCCAAAGGGTAACGATAGGGAGATGGAGGGGGAATTGGGGAAAACAAAGGGTGTAGGGATTTTTAGAGGGGATTTAGTGGGTTAATAGGGAAAATAAAAAGGGGAAAAGAGGGACTTTGACAGAAGGAGGAAAAAGGGGAAAAAGGGGACATTTTGCAGGGGTACAAGGGGTAAATGCAGGCCTTAGGGAAAGGAATCAGCAGAGGGGACTTGTATAAGGCAAACCATAGAGAGAGCTCAAGGATGGTGTGTCTTCAGGGGAGATGCATTCCTTGAAGGTCTCCAAAATGACATAGCCCCTAGCTTGCTCGTCAAGAATTTCATAGGGGGGCTAACAGTGGCTCCACATGGGGATGGCTTCTTCTTGAAGGAGGCAAGAAACCAGAAATGATCTTTGGAGTAGGCCAGTTGGCTGCTGCTTGGCACATCCCTTTCTTTGATCAGCTGCCACAATATGAATATGTTACATCAGCAGAAACATTTTTCCCAACAAAGCTACCTACCCACACTACAATCCTAACATTTTTTTCTTCTAGGGTGCATTTGAGCTAGCAGACCCCTTACATCCTTTATTTCTAAAACAGAAAGCAAACCTATTCTACTTCTACCCTTATTTCTCCATGAGACCAGATTAGACTGTTGGTCTCATCTATTTCTCTACCTAATCTACTACCTGCTGGGATTAAACTGTCCAACAGGTTTCTTCTCCTCCATTCTAAGATAGGAAATTGAAAAATAGCCAAGCCAGGATTAGACTGTCTGACTTGCTGTAGACTGAAAATGCTTGAAAATTTAAACAAAACTTTGAAGTTTTGACATCTGAACTCTTGAAGTATCCTTCTTTCTCTGTGACTCGGGTTTTGAGCATATTAGAGTCACTTATTTTTCTTCCTTTCAGCTCTGGTTTTGGGCATGTTAGAGCTGATTCTCCCTTTTCACTGCTGGTCCATATTTTGGGTGTATTAGGACCAACTATTCTGCTCCCTTTGGCTCATCTTCTGATCATGCTAGAGCCACTCTTTTTTCATTTCAGAGGTTCATGTTTTGAGCATGTCTGAACCTCTCCTTTCTCTATTTTTCGGAACATTTTCTCTTTTTATTGAAAATAAAAACTACAACTATATGTACAATGGGAATGGACACTGGAAACTGTAAATCAGCAGAAGTAGTGTTTGAGCATACTTCCATTGACAGGACCCCCAAACAGCTCTGTACCTTCAAGATCTTGTAGGAAAAACGCATTTGGACCCACAGTGGCTTGGATGATGAATGGACCTTGCCACAACCTGTCAAACTTGCCATGTTTACCTTTGTCCTCTCTTCTTGAGTCCCACATCAGAACCTTGTCACCAACTTTGAAATCTGAAGCTTTGGTTCTTTTTTCAAATAATTTCTTTATATTATCCTAAACCCTGATAGCTCTGTCATGTACCTCCTCCCTTGTTTGCTGAAGATGAATTGTTTCATTAATTCTTCTCACCATACTGTCTTCTTCTGTCTGGATTTCCTGAACAATCTTGACCATTGGTATCCCAAGACTGGTAGGAAACTTTGCTTCTGTCCCATAAATGAGCTGGAATGGTGACATGCTAATAGATTTCTTTGTTGTAAGTCTGTCAACCCACAAAGCATGTACCAGCCTATTGTGCCATGACTTCTTGTTCTCTTCCAATAGCTTTTTCATGATGATCACCAGGCTTTTATTTGATGATTCAGCTAAGCCATTACCTTGAGGGTAATAGGCAGTTTAATGACCAAGTGCTATTCCATACCTGTGACAAAAGTCAACCATTTTCTTGGATCCGAAAGCAGCCACATTATCGGTGATGATTTTCCTTGGGCAACCAAACCGAGAGAGGATATGACTCTCTAGGAACCTAATGATGACCGAGTCTGTTGCATTCCTAGTGGGTATGGCCTCTATCCACTTAGTGAAGTAATCTGTGGCAGTCAGGATCCATTTTTTTTGTGCAGAGGAAGTAGGATGAATCTCTCCTATAAAATCTAGGCCCCATTGCATAAAAGGACCTTCAACAATGATGGGTTGGAGAGGGAGGGGAGAAGTTTTCTTTTGCCTTCAAAGATCTGGCATTTGTGATAGGCAATTATCATCTCATGGACATCATGGAAGAGTGTAGGCCAATAATAACCAGCCCTAAGTATTTTATTTGCAGTGGCTTTCCAACTAGCTGGCCTCCACATTCTCCAGCATGAAGTTCTTGTTTAACATTTTCAGCTTCAGTTTCAGACAAACATTTCAGCAATAGGCCATTTGGATTTTTCCAGTATAAGTTTTCATTGAGAATGCAATAATTTATGTCTTTTAGTTTCAGGAATCTAGCCTTGGTCTTTGACAGTTCAGGTGGAGCATTGAGGTTGGTGAGGACATAAAGGATATCAGAATACCATGGAGATCTCTGAAACTTCTCCTCAACAGTGGGGTCAGGCAACCCTTCCTGCTCATCTAGGGCATTTACCATGTTAATGTCAAGGGCTTGCAAATTATATTCAGCCATTAATTGGGCCAGGCCTTGACCTTTGATCAGTTTGGTGGGCTTTATCTCAAGGTCATACTCCAATATTGTAGCAATCCATTTGCCCCTTTTCCCATAAGGGTCTTGGGACAAGATATCTTTGACCACTAGCACATAAGCAATGGTGTGAGAATGCGGGATGTACACTCTAAAGTCATTTAAGGCCTTTACCAGGGCATAGGCCTGCTTTTCCATAATGTTGTATTTTAAGGGTGCATCTCTTAGTGCTTTGCTGAAGAAAGAAATTGGCTGTTCTATTCCCTCTGTGTTCTTTTGCAGCAAGACTGCAACTATTGTGTGTTCAGAGGCAAATGAAAATATTAGAAAATATTTTGAGAAATATGGGCTGATTAGGATAGGGGCTTGTGTGAGCGCGAGTTTTAATGACTCAAAATATTTCTTGGCTTCAACAGTCCACTTAATTCCTACACCTTTCTTCAGCATGTTAGTCATATTCCTAAGGTGTTCAGCTAAATTGGGGATAAATCTCTTGAGGAAGTTGATCTTCCCAATGAAGGACTGTAATTCTTTGATGTTTCTTGGGTGTGTGATTTGAAGTATCCCCTCAACTCTTTGTGGGTCTATCCTAATCCCTTTCTCAGATATAATGTGACCAAGAAGTTTACCTTCTTGCAGCCCAAAAACAATTTTCTTAGGATTTAAGGATAGACTGTACCTTCTACATTTTTCGAAAACTTTCCTCAGATGTTCGAAATGTTCTTCCTCGGTTTTTGAATATACTTTCAATTAATCCAAGTAGATAACTATGAAGTGTCCTATCACATCTAAGAAAGCTATATCCATCGCTCTCTGGAAGGTGGAGCCAGCATTCATCAATCCAAAAGGCATTTTCACATACATGAAGGTGCCCCATGGAGTGGTAAATGTTTTTTTGAGTTGATCTTATGGGAGTACCAACACTTGGTTATATCCTGAAAAACCATCTAACAGGGAGATCCTTTTAGAGCCTACTACCTTTTGTAAGATATGTTCCATTCTAGGAAAAGGGTAGTTATCTTTGAGGGAGGCTTTATTAAGATTTCTAAAGTCTATGCACAATCTGATTTCCCCTATTTTCTTTCTCACAGCCACTAAGTTTGACACCCAATCCGAAAACCTCATAGGAACTATTATGCCTGCATCATACATCTTCTTAATCTCTTTTTCCTTTGCAGGCAATTGTTTCGGATTGATTCTACGGAGTTTTTGTCTGAAAGGCTTCTGATTTTCCTTCAAGGGTATCTTGTGCTGTATTATGCTTGTGTCATAGGCCGTTAAGTCTTCATAACTCCATGTGAACACATCAATGAATTCCCTAAATAGGTCAATATATTTTTTCTTCATGTTTGCAGGTATAGACTTAGCCAGTTTGATCATTTTGGGTTTATCTTCAGTGCCTATGTTGCATTCTTCAACATCAGAGTATGCATGTTCTATAATGGGATTTTTTGCTACATCATCAAAGTCAAAAAGGTCTTCTAAGGGTGCTAGGCCTCTGGGTATATTCTTGTATTTGGCCTATAGCACCTCTATCTCTTCGCTATCTGCGTTTCCACATTTTTCAGTTCGATTTCCGGTTTCTTCAGAAAGGGCGTTTATTTCTATGTTACAGGGTGTTTCTTGTTCATCTGGGGAATCCTCACTTGGGCAGATGTCATCAGATTTTGAGTCTGAATCAGAAAATTTAAACTCATTTCTACCCACCAGGAAATCTTCAATCCGTTTGTCTCCTTCAAAGACCTGCCAATATTTTTCGTTGTCTGGTACTACAGGTCTGAACTTGGTCTGAATGATGATTTGTTGGTCAGCTGGAGTCTTAGGATATGAACTATCTATACAAGCTAATCCATTTCCAATAACATTTTGACTCCTGGGAACAAACACCAATTTGTACTCCATGAAATTTTTCAGTATATCCATGGCATCGTTCCTATATGCTCTTAACCTGGGGTGTTTTGCCGTGTATTCACCATTCACCTGCTTTATGACTAACTCTGAGTCTCCTTGCACAGCTATCCTACGGGCTCCCAACTTCTTCAACAGATTCAAGCCCAGGATAAGAGCCTCATACTCTGTAATATTATTTGTGCATTTGAAGTACAGATTGACAGCGTGGCTCTCTGCATGGTCATTTTCTGTGTTACGTAGCGACACCCCTGCTCCGGCAGTTTTCCTACTACAAGACCCATCGAAACTCATTTCCCACAGAGGTTCACCATTATGTTGCGTTACAGGATCTGTACTAGGCTACGGGTTTTTTTTTTCTTCATGACATGCACGGAGTTTAGAGAGCTGGCCCCCTTACTGTTTACGTTATGTTTCTGTTGCTGGTTCACTCAGAGTTTCGTTTTCAATACCCTGCCCATGGTTTTCTTCATTTTATTCTTCTAGGGTATCCATTATGTTAAATTCCATGGGCTCTATGTTATTGTTTATATCTCTGTTTTCTGACGTTGGCGCTCCTAAGGATGGGTCGTTATAAAGAATGAAAGAATCCAGGTCTATGTGTACAGAGTATAATGGTGAATTTTCAGGTTTCTCGGGGCTACTGACTAGGAACTTCATCTGGGACTCTCTATACAGTCTCCTAAGTTGGCCAAATATAGGGATAGTGGCATATGAGCCATCCATCTACATCGTTCCTTGCAGTTTGGCTCCCCATGATCTAGATAGCAGCATGCCATACTTGGGTGGTACATCTGCCACCACAACATCCATGACCATACATTTAGCTGGGATCTGGGTCAATCTCACACACAGGTCTTTGATTAGACCTGGGTACTTCACCCTGCTAGAGTCAAACGAATATAGATCTTTGTAAGGTCGTGTTATCTCTAGGCCTAGCTTTTCCATCACTACCTTAGGCATTAGATTGTGCGATGCTCCAGAATCGTGCATGGCATTGTGGAGTATTTTGTCATGAATGTTGAGACTGATATAGAATGGTGGAACTACCCCTTCCTGAAATTTTCCCTCAATCTTTGGACCAAACAGGAGGGCAGGCTAATCATCATTCAAATTCACAGTGTCGTTTTTTTCCCATAGATTCAATGCTTTCAAAATTTGGCCTTTATATACATTCTGAGTGGCCAGTTTAGATAATGGTACGGAGATTTTTATTTTTGCAATATCACTCTCTAAATTGAAAGTGGACTGGGTCTTTGGAGTGCTCAACTCTGTTTTATTTGCTACTACCTTAGTAGTTGTATCAGTTTGTGATTTCTCACTATGTACAGGGTCAGGAATCGTTTTATCAGGAGCACTAACTGTAGTGCTAGTGCTGTTGGTTGGTTGGCTTTGTTTTTTGGTGTCTTGGTTGCCTTCCTCCTTGTGTTTACTAGAACTCTCGGCTGCTGATTTGTTACTTTCAGCAAATGCCTTAGAAGTTTTATCAGGTCTTTTCTTGATGGTAACCTCAGGAGTCCTAGTTTTGGAATTTTCTTGATTCTTTTTGCTCCTAAATTCATATTTTTCTCTGACCTGCATCATGGCATTTTCAAATCCTAATCTGTAATATTTAGTTTCTAACCGTTCCTCATCCCAGTATGAAGGTGAGGGTTGATCTTCCTCTGAGTCACAGTTAAGGACTGAGTCTTCTGCTTCAAACATGTTTATTTTATTCCCTTCAGACTCTTCTATGATTCCCTCATCTTCATCTAAAAAGTTTTGGAAAGGGGGAATAACTTACTGATCTGATTTTTTCTGTCTGTTGGGAGCATTGTTGTTTCTTCTAAAGTTCTGGTTCTGATTTTGGTTCTGGTTTCTGTTCTAATTGCTAACTGTGACAACCATTTTTTCCATCATTTGCTGTAGCTTATCCACATTTTTAGATAATCTATCATAATTTGGGTCTGATGTGGAGGCTACAGTGTCATCCCTATATGTTACCCTCTTTTCAGATCTCAGTCTTGCTCTTTTATCAATCAGTTTTGCCTCTATGTTCACTGCTCCTTTTTGCATGTCCTCCAATGTGTTGTACTCTTTATCCCTAAGCTCATAGGCCATGTCAGCATCAAACCCTTCAAGGTATTTTGCTAGGGCCATGTCTTGTGGAGGTTTCATATGTGGAGGGAGAGTGTTGTAAATGTTGTTAAATCTTGTTGTGTAATCATGGACACTCTCACCTACATTCCTTTTAAGGCTCATGTATTCTGCTAGGAGTTGGTGAGGGTTTGCCATAGTCTCCCATTTGTTTATGAAGGTCTGATATAATGCAGGGAGATCTTGGATACTACCAGGAGGTAAGCTTTTAAACCATTTCTTTACATCACCCCCTAAGCTTTGGAAAAATATTCTCATTTTGATTGTTTCATCATCAATTTCCATGTAGTCAAAAGAATCCTCCATCTTATCTACATGTTTCTGAGCTGTTATGGACTCTTTTACAGTGAAGTGTAGGATCTTTGATTGATAATCATTTGGTAAGGGTAAAAAGGGCTGGGGTAATACTAAGGGAGCATACCAGGCTGCCATGATGATATTCTGATGAGGTAAAGGATTGATTTGAGAAGCTGGTATATGGATGACAGGGATACTAGGACCAGCAGCGGTTTGCTGAGCAGATCTAGGGTGACATAGCCCCAAGTTTTGACCAAAGTGAATATCAGGAGGTGTGGATGGAGGAGTCTCTGTGTCCCTAAGCTGAGGATCTGGCTGGTCTAAAGTACTGAATGACCTAGTTCTTGGTAAACTATTTGGAGGTTCTAGGTCAGGGAGAAAATGTGATAGAGTTGTTAGGTCTTCTGGTGCAGAATTAGCTCTATGAACGCGACTGGAAATAGTTGGTCTTTTAGGTGCAAGAGTTCCCTTGAGGATACTCTTCAGATTGTCAACTATTTCAGGTGGGTCAGGGTTGGGATGAGCTCTTGTGTGAATAGTTCTAAAAGCCAGAGTTTTATACTTATAACTAAGAAGCTTAACCCCACTTGTTACTTTTGTTGTGGTTAATGTTGTCTTAGAGACTGGTCTCCCAGTGGAGTCTTATGTGAAACCAAGATAACCAGCAGGCCTACTGATCACCAGTGGATTTTTTTTGTTTAGGAACAATGGAGTCGCCAGGTGGAGGGTTTTAGGGTATATCTAAGGGGTTACACTATCCAGGCTCTGTCTAAGAGTATGATGGACACTCAACAATGGAGGTCGATTCAAGAATGGAGTGACCTACTGTCAACCTAACTAGAGATGTAGTTTTTGGATGCCTAGGGATGTTCAAAGTGTAATGCACTCAATTTTATCCCCAGCGGAGTCGCCATTATGTTGGGGTTCCCATGTTTTGGCCAGGTTGACAAGACCAAAAGATGAAACATAGAACCACTTTTAGGCCTTAGGATCTATCCCTCCTAGGCCCAGAGAGGGATCTCTCTATAATGGTCAAAGGTTTTATATCTTTGAAGCTCAAATGTTAAGGTTTTAGGCTAGTTATAGGCACATGGTTTGTTTGTTTGATTGTGGGTTTGGTTGTTGGGAATCAGGAAAGAAGGGTCCAATATAAGACAAGGATGAGCAAAGAGGAAACTAGGCAAAGATAGATAACTCAGGGAACATCAAGGTCATTGGGCAGTGGAGTCAAGAAAGGATTTACTTGTGTTCAATGTGCAAGATTTCAGTTGGGCTAGTCATCTAGAGAATTTGGATCTTAAAATATGGTTGATGGAATGGAACATTAAGGACTGAAAATGAGTGAAGGGGAACCAGCCAATCTTGTCTATAGATCAGGTCAGAGGTCATTTAACTCCAGACCTTCTTGGAAAAAATTAGAGGCAGGACAAGGGATCTTAGAAAGGCTTGATTGAGATGGAAAGATCCTAGTGAGGCAGAGACAGGGTTCTAGACCTCCCAGTGTTCTCAACTCATCCAACTAAATCCTAACGAGAACATATAAACATAGATTTCATTAATTCATACATCAGAGAGCAGGCAATAACATCCACTACACTGGTTAAACCAATTGAAATCAACATTCAGATACACATATAAGAAGAAAACATAAAAGGTTGGGAGAGCAGCAACATAAGGTACCTATCAAGGGTAAATCTTATGCCAAACTTCTGATGCGAGCCTGAAGAAACGTAATGAAATGAAAGCAAGTCAATCACAAATACAGAGAAAGGAAAACATCACCAGCTTCTTTAGATCAAGATCCAAAGAAATGTGCTTGTCATATTAAAAACAACACCAATCAGGTACAACATTGCCCACAACTTGAACATTCAGTCTGAATACATAAAATCTCAGCCTATCTTACAATATTACACACAGAACTTGTCTCAAGAGGAAAATGCTTGCAATCTTCTGATATCAAATCAACAACCAATACAATAAGTTCCTTCTGTGTTTTATAGCAGAGGATGAGCAGAATATCGACTGAGGGGGTAGGTGAATACGAAATGTAACATTAAACACAGAAATGAATGTAGGGCCGAAACCCATTCTGTTTGACTGCTGAGTTTTTAATCTCTGTCTCCCCCTTGTGAAAGAGTGATATTATCGGATACGATTCTGACATATTTCGGCTGCGGTGCTGTACTTGTGGTAAATAAATAAAAGGAAAATGAACTACTGAGAAGTCTGCTTCATAAACGTTCTAATTGCTTTGAACTGTTGTTAGGGTGGGAATTCCTTCAGGGACACGGTGCGTAGTAAAAGTTGTATGGACGCCCTGTACTTGATGAAGAAAAACATTCTACTGATGAATAAACCCTGATGTTACCTTTTACTTGTGCTCAATATCGTTTGATCGATCCTCGAGATCTTCAACTTGGTGCTTTGCCTCTTAAACCGCTGATTCAAGGCTTAAGATCTTCATTGACGTGTTCTAATCCCTTTTCTTTCATTAAAACACTTTGCCGCTCCATCTCTATCTCTGTCCGTGCATTTTGAGCTTTAATGGCACCGGAGGGCTTTCCACAGAGTTTAAACCCTGTTTATTTTTAATGAACGTCCAGTCTTTACCTTCCCGGGTCCTTGCTCATAAATTTAGCTGTTGTAACTGATCTTCTTTGGATTTCGCTGTCCTTGTAGAAGAGATGTGCGTCATGGCGACCATTCCTCTTTTTAATAATCCTGCAAAATGAAAGATTTTTAAGACAATAGACATGGGGATGACAGACACAATGAAGACGGTGGGGATGACTGTATAGAACCATGCCATGGTGGAATAATGGTGAATTGTGGTGGAAGGATGCAGTGTGAAGTGGAAATCGAGATAGATGGCGGACTGCAGCAATAAACATTCTTTAAACCAAATAAACTTAAAAATCCCGACTTTGAACGTTATACGCAACATAATGAATAGGAGTATGGTGGGCACACGTGGAGGTGACGTGGCGGGACCGGGAGCAATGAAATGGTCAACATCGGGAGAACGAATCCGGACCGTTCGATCAGGGCAGAGATCAACGACAGAGAACACGTGGGTGGGCGAAAGATGGTGGACCAAGGGTACGGTGATCGAGGCTAAAACAGTGTGCAACTCTGATGAATGATGGCCGTTGGATGAGTGATCTGAGATCTGACAGCTGGCAGCAATTTCGCTGGGCGTCCTGAGTCGAGATTTAATGCGCAGGGAAAAAGCGGTTTTGCTGTCGTACAGGGGACAGGTGGCGAGCGTTGTATGGAATTGCTGGGTGCTCAGGGAAAACCACCAACTACGCATAAGTGGTGCGGAATAAACCAGGCAGGTTTGGAATAGTGCGCGGCGGGGTCCACAGGGCGGATGGGCTCCGCACCGTCGATCTGATGGGCAAATGAACGACGATGGCGCGATCTAGGAAATGAACGTGGGAAACACGAAGCCACGGGATTAATGAGGACCGTTGATCTACGGATTTAAATGGACGGCGAAGATGAACTGCGGGGGACCAAGGTGTACGGACACGAGAATTTTGGAGCGACCCCTCGTAGAAACATCTTTCTGCCTAGCGCTCGGTCACGGCATGGGTTATATGGGGAGGAAAAGGTGCGGGGCTACGAGGAAGGGGGCTTAGGCCTATTATATGATCGAAAGTGGGTTTTTGACCCATTTTAATGTATTTTGAGGCCCAAAGGGTAACGATAGGGAGATGGAGGGGGAATTTGGGAAAATAAAGGGTATAGGTATTTTTAGAGGGCATTTAGGGGGTTAATAGGGAAAATAAAAAGGGGAAAAGAGGGACTTTGACAGAAGGAGGAAAAGGGGGGAAAAGGGGACATTTTGCAAGGGTACAAGGGGTAAATGCAGGCCTTAGGGAAAGGAATCAGCAGAGGGGACTTGTATAAGGCAAAGCATAGAGAGATATCAAGGATGGTGTGTCTTCAAGGGAGATGCGTTCCTTGAAGGTCTCCAAAATGACATAGCCCCCAGCTTGCTCGTCAATAATTTCATAGGGGGGCTAACAGGGCCATCTCCTTGCAAATGGCTAGAGACGCCTCATCATCATTGGAGTATTGTTGAGTAGTTTTTCCAGGATTGAAAATACCACTAAGGGGTCTAACAGTGGCAGAAGTTACCTTTCAAACATGTAAGCACAGTGAACAGAGCTTGACCTTTTTAATATTTGTTATAAATGAATAGTTTGATACCTATTAAGGCTATTTAAAAGCATGCACATCCTTTTGCCAACACTACGCAAAGAATGGGCCCCTCATGGCACTTTTAAAATTTTTTTTTTTTCAAAAAAAAAACCAAGGCATTTGTCTCAAAGAAGAAAATTTAAAAAAAAAAGAAAACCCTCACAAGCCAAAGTCAAGGGATTTCGATTGATTTGCATTCAAAGGAACAAAGGGACCGTTGCAAGCTTCTTCAAATCTCTCAAACCACAAGTCAAACTCCTTTTCACCGTTCACTGGACTAAGGAAATAGTTTGGGGCACAATTTCATAGAGTTTCGGGCTTATTGACCGCGCGGCGCACCTGTAAACTTGCACGGTGCATTCAGGCGCACAAATTCCACAGAAATACACGGCTGTGCGGCGCGCCTGTAACAAAGAAAAGGTGCTTGCGAGGTTTGATTTTTTGAGTTGTTGTAGTTTGTGATTGACCAACAGTGAGCATAGAAAAATGATAGGTTCCTATTGATGATTCAAAAAATTCACAAACTGCCCTCCAAACAGCATTGAAAGGTGCAAAATAGTGCCCAAGGGGAGGAACACAGTATTTGAAAAAACAAAACAGTGGGTTTAATTCCATGAAAGTGATCACTATATAAGTGTTGTTGATTCAAAAGACATCTTTGTGGGTTAAAAAAGGGCAAATAACCATTGTTGCCTCCTTTGTTCTATAAAGCTGATTTTAGTAAGTAGAGCTACCATTGCATTTGGAGGTTGTTCTTGTTTGACTATGGGTAGGAAATATTGGATACAAGGGCAGTATTTTGGTTAAGAATAGTTTTGCTCTCTGACTGCCACAGGGCTATTGTGCTCACACCAACACAAGGAGTTTGATGACTCTACCTATCACAGTGCCCTTCTAACTTTGTATCTTTTGTTGACTGTGTTTATGTTCTTGAATCTACTTGTTGAGTGGCATACAAAGAAGAAGAGCAGTGTTTTGAATTGGGAGGGTTTTTGTTTTTTCCTTTGTCTAAAAAACGAGGATGTCCTGTTGTCCTCCAAAACACCTAAAGCTGGGTGACCCTACCACAAACACAGAAAATTCACTTTGACTGTGTGTATCTTTGGTTGACTGTGTGCTTATTATAAAGAATTGGCTGATTGACATACAAAGGGAGGAAAAGACAGTGTTCTGAAAGAGCAGAGACCTAATAGCAAAGAAAGCCTCTCACACAACATTTCAAACCATTTTTTCCCTATCAAACAGTGGTTGACAGCTGAGACAGAGTTTTTTTTTAGAACACATTTCAAGAACTTTTGAGGCATTTTGGTTTTTCAGAAGTGCATCCAAGACAAGATGCCTCCCAGGCAGGATAGTAAGGGTCATGCTCACCAATTTTGGGCGATTTTCGACATATTTTGGTTTTTTGGCATTTTTGGGTTTTTGGTCAAAACTCATGAACTTCGCCATTTCAATTTGGGGAATCGTCAAAGGAGGAGAATGGTATCATTGGATTCCATAATTTCAGGAGCACACACCCAGTGATTTTTAGGACATTTGAAGATCATTTTCTCCCCCGAAATGGCGAAAAACGCCCGCTTTTTTCACACTCTGCCTGGTCTATGAGCAAACTGTATTTTCTGGTTTTTTACACATAGGCCTATTTTTTGGGTAATTCTAGGAATTAGATTGGGAAAATTTTAGTTGTTCCAGAAAGTAGACACTCAGATCTTTCCAACGAGCTATCATGAGCCTCGTTTTGACATCGGGAAGGCTTCCAAATGTTGCCGGCAAGTCAGGGGACCTTTTACTGATGTAACTTTTGAGTATTTTTGTAAAATTTGAACTTTTAAAAACTGCTTTTTCCTCATGTGCGTTTAGCTATTTTTGCACATGAGAAGTGATTAAAAGTCAATTTATTTCCCCTTTTTAGCATTTTTTAGATATTTTATGAGATATTTTGTGCCTTGGGCTTTGCATTGCCTCAAGGAAAAATCTAGATATTTTGATTAGGCCAATGGGATAGCAAGTTGAACCATGAGGTTTTCCTCACTTTGGCCTATTTATTCCACAAGATTTCATTGTAAAATTGATGATAGAAGCAATATATGGTCATATAAGATTTGGAAGAAATACTTGTCTCATGCTTTTGGATAGTCTCTTGGATGTTCTTGGATGATGAAAGAGTTTTGTTGTTGGATTCCATGACTTGGTAGAATGGTATAGTGTCTCTTTCTTTGTTTTGTCTTCTAGTTTTCATTCATGAATACATGTTTCTTGCTTGATATAGATTAGTAGAGAACAAATTTGAGACATGCCCTTGGAGGCACCTCAAATTTCCTGTTTCTTCATAGCTTCCATGTTTTCTTCTTCCTTAGTCACATTAAAGAATTCTTGATTTCTCTTTAATAACTTAAGGATATTGTTGCTTATTTCATTCATAGTTCTATGCATGCTAAGTATGATTTACGGTACGCCCTACTTACCTATGGCTAGCCATAGCTCCATCCATGAAATTATGTCTTTGACTGATTAGATTCTCATTTGTTGAACCAAGGAGGTCTTGTTCCGATCTTGCCCTTTGTCTAAGACTATGAAATCTTGTTATCAAAGTGCCCAATAACTTGAAGTACTGTGTTTAGGCATTCCGGCATAGTTATTTGAGTTGTTTGTCTATCTTAAGTGTTTTTTCCTGAAGTCTGATAACCATTTCCCGAAGTTAGAGAGTTATATATCTCTATGCATGGCTTGAATGTTTATTTCTATGTATTGATTAGCTTATAATTACATTTTGCATGATTAATGGTTTTCCCTATGTATGGTTTATTTCTATGTATTTATTAGCTATTAAACTAGTTATGCTCGAAACCCTTTGTTGTTCATAAACTTGATGTCCATTTTAATCCATTTTTCCCAAAGATCCTTTCTACCTTGAATAAAATCGTCCCTTCAACAGCCTTGTATAACCATCTAATAGCTTTCTTGACCTTTTCAACCCCATAGCCCAGTTAATCTGACATATTTTTACCTATCTTATATCTTTGATCAGTTTCATCCCTCAACTTAAAAAACCAAAACCAAAAACATACTTCATAACTAGCCTAAAATCAGAACACAATAAGAAAACACACAGATATCCCTTACACATATGGAGAGAGCCCTCTCTGAGTCCAGGAAGGCTAGGTCCTCGGGCTCCAAAGACTGGTTTGATGTTAAACTGTCATTTGGCTTGCCAATCAGCCAAATCATGGGACCCTAACATAATGGCGATCACGGTGGGACTCTGAGTAATAAACAAGCTTAGATTCCCTAAACATTCCAGCAACCTTAAGAATACTATCTGATTGAATTATCCCACCGCTCACTAACATAGTGGAGATCACGGTGGGACCTTCTGAGTTAGTGACAATCTAAGTACTCCTTAGTAACTCTCGAAGTCTCAATCAAGCTTAGAAAACTTAAGTGTTGTTTGAAGAGTAGAAGCTAGCTCTTTCACCATCTTAGCAAAATGATTATTAAGTTATAGGACACTCTTCCAAACCTTAGGATTACATAAAAAAAATCTAAAAACCCCAAAAAACTCCTTTAGATTGGTTTTTGTCAGTACTGGTGGTAGACCATACACATATACCTCAAAGCAACCAAGTTCCACCTGGCGACTCCACTAGCCTCCAGTAGGCCTTATATTTTACCGAACTCTAGATTACTATCCGATAGACCTATCCCACCGCTCCCTAACATAATGACAATCACGGTGGGACTTACTGAGTACATGACACTCTAGCAAACTCTTATAGACTCTTTAGTCCTTCAACACTAAACTCAGATCGACAGTCCATAGAACCATTTAGAGTAAACTCTTTTGTTCTCACCACCCTAGCAAAGTGATGAATCAGGTTTAGAATACTTTAAATAAACCATAGGTTGCACATAAAAATAAGAAAAACCCCAAAAATATTCCCAGATTGGTTTTCCCTAGTTATTGGTGGTGGAACATAGCTACATCTTTGCAAAAACAACCCAGTTCCACCTGGCGACTCCACTAGCCTCCAGTAGGCCTATTACTCAACTATTCCTTAGAAAATCTCCTGGGAATTCATTAAGCAATCCCAATCATGCTGATGGTGGACAACAGAGTTCAAATCCTCCACCTGGTGACACTGTTAGCCACCTATAATATTTTTTTATACCAAAAGGTGGCTAAATCTATTTTGAGCCTTCAAGGAACAATTTTTCCCTAGCTAAAAACTGTTGGCTCTTGAAGACTCTTGAAGGCCTCATGCCTCTGTCCAGATCCCATACTACTGTTTACATCCTAAAAACATCTGAAATCCTGCTGAGTTCCAAGCCAGATCACTGCTGCAAAGGCCATTTTTCCCTCCCCCCACTTCAGAACTAACCTTCATTTGTTTCCCCCTTTTCTTCCATACGCCCACACCCCAAGACCCAGCGCTAACTCTAGAGGCACTTATCGCATTGCAGATCGCAAATTATGGTTTTATTTAAAAATGCTCATCGCAAGAATCTGCGATGCGATCAATCGCAATATCACATTATCACATTTTTCTATGGTGCGTTTCAATCGACTCATCGCAAAAACTTACGATGCGATCGTTCCGCCCAATCACAAATCACATTTTTTCGCCCGATCACATATCGCAAGTCGCATATTTGTTATTTCGCATCCAGTGATCCCTCACAAATTTATGCGATGCAATCAATCCATCGCCCCATCGCATATGTCCGCCCATCGCACTTTCCACAATTGCGATCAACCCCGTCGGGCCCACCGTACGACACCCCCGCCATTCATATAAAAATGCCTTTTCCCTTTGTAAAGTCGAAAAATGACATTTTTCGTTGTTTATAAAGGTTTCGCCGTTTTCCTCCCGCCACTGCATTTCTGCTATTGATCTGTGCCCACGCTCCAAGATCCAACAGTCCTCCGCGCATCTCTCGCCTAATCCCTCTATACGTCATTTCATTGCTTTTTTCCGTTGTTTTCACAAAACCACCTCGGTTCATACCACACCACCCTTCAACGGAGGGTGGTTTTTCCCCGTTGCCCAGCGAATCCATACACCTGCTACCATGCGTCCTTTGTACTATTTGGAAACCGCCGCGTAACCGTATTCCCCCGCGTGTTATAGTCTGGACCATGGACGCCCAGCGAAATTAATCACATCCGTCAGATCTGTAGACCCCCATCCGACGGTAATCGCCTACCTAACATGCCCGACCTCTAACCAAAGTGCCCGTGCGATAGCCAAGCTATTGTACTACAGCAATCGCATTCCCACCGTTGATCTTGCGCGATCGACGGCTCTGATTTAATCACCTTTCCGCCTCCCCTTTGACTCCATTCGATTAATCCCGACCATTGGATGATGCCATCCAACGGCCCTGCTTCCTCCGCACACCCTCCAATGCAGTTTGACCTATAAACGCAGGATTTTGTAACATTTGTTTGTTTTTTGCAGGGTTTAATGTTTTTCCACTTAAATTAAGAAATTTCGTAGGCCGAGGATGACGATCCTTTCGCCTTCGAATACATCAAAGGAAATCATTCGCAGGTGTTAAATTCACGCTATCATCAGTGTTTCATGAGGCATTAATGCCGTATAACCCTGTACAGCCCTGTGTAATAGCGAAGCACCAAGAATCTGGCACAGTCAAAGAGTATTAGTTGTAGAAGACCAGAAATGTGCCAGTACAGAGGATTGGAGATAGTTTTATGGGGATTATGGCTAAGACTGTTATCAAAAGCCTAATCCCCGATTTAAAAACACGATTTAAAGAAAACATGAAGTGTTTATCAGACAGAAAGGACCTTCACCGCCATACTTGAGGTGCATTGATTACTCAGCTACCATAAAAGCCACCTGTTGCCTCAAATCCTTCGAACAGAAGCTGAAATTATTGCAGAGACAGATATTTCGCCTCCAACACAGCCAGGGAGTTACTTCTGCTAGAAAATAAATGCAGAAATATATGCATAAGTTACTCCAAACGTACACGGAGCCTCAAAGTCAAATAAAGCTCCCACGGAGCTTAAATCATAAGTGTAAATCAATTAATGCAGTGAAACACCTGTAAAATTCTCCACCGAGCCCCTCAAAGGACCGAGAATTCTTGAATCTGTATTTATTGTCTTAAGATATCTTATCTCAGATCTTTTCCCCCTCAGTATTCTATAAATACTTCAGTAGAAGATGAGAATTTGTTGGTTGTTGTTTGATCACAAGTTGTAACTTTGAAACTCTCTGAAATAAATATACAAGTCTGTTGAAGTTGAAAACAAATTGAAGTCTTGGATGTCGTGGTGATGTTGTTGCATTCTTGTTCCTGAGAAGGCTCTATCATTGGATCCATGAGCTTGGTTGTTGGTGAAGTATTCTGAACTGTTCTATGTTTTCCCCTGTTTTCATTACGTCCCATAATTTCTTAATACAGTAGGTTGAAAGTTTTAGGCTAAGAAATGACTCCTGGAAGCACCTTAGACCTGTTCATCCTTCACTGTTTTATGTTTTCTTCTGCTGAAATATTTTAGAGGCTTTAAGCTTTCTCTTTAGTCTTCATGCTTGTTTATTTCTATAATAGCTCAAATAGTTGGTTTCAACATGATTTATGGTTCTCCCTGCTTGTCTGCTATCACTTGAAAGCTGTTATTGAAGTCTCCCTTTGAAGTACCATTGTTTTAAGTTAATCAAAGAGGTCGGTTTTGATCTTGCCCTTTGCCATTGCTTGAGCAGTTGTTTTGAAGGTCTTTATAGTTGTAAGCATAGATGTTATTTAGGTGTTCCCTCTTCTATGACTGCAATTATCAGTGAATCTTTTATGTTTTCTAAGTCCTTTAAAATAAAATCTTTGAGGAAATAGGGTGTTCCCCGAATCTTAGATTTCATTTTAAAAGTTGTCTCGAAGTCCTTATTTGCTTAAAGAATGTTTGTAGAATTTATGGTTAGCCCTGTCTATCAAATATCTCTTTATTGTTAAGTTATGTTCTTCAAGTTCCCTTTGTTGAAAATTAAACTTCTCTTTCCAAATTATTAATGTCCATCTCATTCCAAAACAAAGGATCCTGTGGCCAAGTTAGATTTTCCCTTTGATATCCCATATCCCTTGAAGATTTTGTCATGACCTTATTTTGACTCCATTGCCCAATGAACCAGATATTTCCTCTTTTTGTCTATCTTTCCTAGACCTTTCATATTCTGCTGTATCAACTCAACCCAACCAAACAAACATCTGCACTTAATAACTAGTCTAAAATCCATAATCAAAGCAAACAAGATAAACCTTTGCAAACAAATATTTGAGAGATCCCTCTCTGAGAACAGGAGGACTAGATCCTAGAACTCTAAAGATTGGTTCTGATGTTGCCTTGTCTTTTGATTTGCCAAACTATCAAAACACGAGACACCAACATAATGGAGATCACAGTGGGACCTTACTGAGTAATATGGTGAGTTGAAAACATCTCTTAAAGCTCTTTAGGCCCTTAACTTGATAAATAACACATTCTGGATTTATCCCACCGCTCACACCAACATAATGGCGATCATGGTGGGACAAGCTGAGTTCTTTTAATTTTAAATACTGCTAAGACTCATAGTACCCCTGATATCTTTATATTGGTACATGGTGGTGGACCATAAAAAATTTTACCTCCAAAAAGGAGCAAAAAACTTCCACCTGGCAACTCCACACTCTGAAACTCCCAGAAGACCAAATGACTCCACTGGTAGAAAACCCTGAACTGATTGACCAGACACAGTGGCCTCTTTCTTGATTTACAAACATGATTCCAAGAATACAACGAAGATATTCCCCAATGAGTAGAGATCATATCCCTGGGTGTTGAGGAGGTAAATCCCCTCTGCGGACAGAGGCGATCCCTACTAGCCCAGCAGGGGTCTAGCAACAATCATCAAATGCTACAGCGCAAGTTCCTAATTGCGAATAAATAAGCCAACGATGGAGGCCTACCTGGAGTCTAGTGCTATGATTCGTAGAAGAGAGAGCGTCCCCGTTCCTCAGCCTCGGCAGATCACGATCCCCACGATCTCTGTGTATGGACACCTGCACATGTAAAAAACAACACGAATACAAGCATAAAATCTAGAATACGCAACTATATATCAGTCAGAAAGGATATAACTCATGATTAACATAAGTGAAAAACAGAGTGGAACCATAACCGGTAGTCATTCATTAATAAGCAATCGAAAGAGAGTACAACCAATGTTCTGACGCCATGGTCTCCTTCGGAAGGGTCCCCAGTCGTTCACATCTCGCAAAGCTCGCCAAGGAAAGGGCAAGCCTCTCTAGAGTCTCTCGACGATAGTCTCCTTACTTGAGTCGGTCTTAAGGGAAGAAAGAGGGCTCTTACAGCACAAAGGCTCTTAGGAATTTGGAGATTCAAAGCTTAGGCACTTCAAGACTAGTTATTCAGCCATTCAGCCCTTCAGCCCTTTAGCCCCTTCATCAATGGATGAAGGCTATATTTATAGAGGAGAGGAGGAGGTTGGGATCCCTACAATAGTGGAAGGGAGGCCTTATCCCTTGGGAGGTTCCCCATAAGGTGGAAACAAGAGGCCAAAGGAGGAAGGCCGTGGTTATTCAAGCGAAACCACTCCTGATGACTCATCCACGAAGTTGTTGTAATCGAAACTTCGCCTCTTTTTTTAAAAAACTTTCCAAAAGCAGAGTGGCGCGGGTGCTTAACTGGGACAGAGCGCCAATTGGCGCGGGCTCAGTGTTAATTTTCCCCCATTGGCGCGAGTACATAACGGGCTACCAGCGCCAAGGCAAAAACAAGTGTTTTTAGGGGTCTGCTCAGGAAATGATCAACAGAAGGAATGTTGTCCTCATGGAAAGGGATGCAATGATGGTATTTGCAAGGCATGACACTGCTTATTGGTCATAGAAACGACCCTCCAATGGGCGAGATGGGAATTGCAGGGACGGTGACAAATTACTGTGTAACAGATGCCCCCTAAAGCATGAGGCCCGAAAGAGAGAGAGGGGTGAAATGCTTTACGAGAACATGTTCAACTGAAGCCCCGCCGTCGGAAAACCTGTGCAGAAAAATACAACTGATATCTCAAGTACATGATGTATATGCGGTATGGGCGCAGCCATCTGAAACAGAGTACACTATAATCCGGATCCAGGGTATGGGCGCAGCCATCCAGCAAGGATCAAATAAATAGACTCAGGTATGGTCGCAGCCATCCAATCAGTGAGTCATGTACATAATAATAATAATCCACAATCGCAGCCTGGATTACAACAAACACAATCCAGGGTCTTGCGCTCCATCTCGACCCAAACAAAGTACAAGTTCAAGCATGCGAATATGTGAGCTGAAGTCGAACATGCAAGAACATCGTCTGATTACCAGCCAATGATGAGAGCTATTAACAGACGCGAGAGGAACCACCAATAATGACAATGGCCCTCAAGGTACTATAGGTACAATCTACGGTGTGTGAATCAATGAGCTGGCGTCGAACACCCGTAGAATCACTCGATCGGAGGCCAATGATGAAAACCCCACGTCGAATGCGACGAACCTGCCATTGAGGCATGCAGGCTCCAAGGTACCATAAAGGAGTCTCTAGATCAACTTCCTGGATAATGAACTGAAGTCGACAGGAAGTGACCTTGATCGAAGTTGGGCCATAACATTTCCCACATCATCGACACGAGACAGAGGAACATAATGTTTTTTTGAATCACGATCAGATGAGAATCAGAGGGAGGTTGGTACTCGCAGAGGTCAACTTCTCTTGAACATATTGACGGCATGATAGTGGATTTGGCAGTATTTGACATCAAAAGATCATAGGTCATAGTGACGAGGCAAAGAGCAGATGAGAGGTCAAAAGGGATTATCCAAACCCATGGAGGCAAAGTGAAGAATGAGATGAGATGTCCCCAACCCGACACGAATGCAGACAAGTGCCATGTTCAAGAGCGACATACTGCCGACACGACAATGATTTTGGTTCCATTTTCCCCGCCATGCTTGGCGAGTACCTCTTTATTTTTACACAAGCTTGAAGAGGATACCATATGCTTGTCACATAAATCCTTCCTTCGGACGAATCCATCCTAGTACATTTAACGAGCCCTAAGAAGGAGGAACTCGGAGAACGTCATTTCGACTGAATCCAATGTCATCAGGGTTTAACGAGTCTGAAAACGGAAGAACTCAGTGTCTTTTCATATTTAGAGAGTTTGAAAAGACAGCAGAAAAGTAAAATCCAAAGGTCCCTTTTCATAAATAGTTCCTCAGATCTGAAAAGGTAGAAAACTATGTCTGAGACCAGACTCACCACTTCAAGAAGAATCTCCAATTTCCCAAGACTCAAATGAACCACGTAATCTAGGCTCAAAGCGAGATAAAAAAGACCAAAAACACAGATCAAGCTCGGGAGGCTCAGAACTGAGCAAATGCTAGTACCTCATAGGATTGGCGTGACTGTGAGGCTGTAACTAGCGCCAGAAAGAAATTGGCACGGGTAATACACAAGCAACCTGTGCCAATGGGTGCGACTGTCGAACTAAAAAGTGTGCCAGTCAAGTTTACTAGTCAAAAATAAAAAAGCAATCCAACAAGCAAACCATTGATGATCAAGCAATACCAAGAAGCAAAAACACAAGAAGAACCCAGCCCAAAAGGCTAACCAAGAAAGCAGAATCGAGAGACAATCGACAAGGCAAGACAATGCTCCAAGAGTTCGATTTACGAACTAAACCGGAGATTGACTGATGCAGCGTTGATCTACTTCGCAATTGCAGAGAAAAAGTGTTTCGAAGGCTATCTGGCTTACTTCAGGCTCCGTATATAGCCATAAAACAAACACCAACAAACTAGACGATCCCTATTATGGTCGCCAAATTGTTGAGGAGGTAAATCCCCTCTGCGGACAGAGGCGATCCCTACTAGCCCAGCAGGGGTTTAGCAACAATCATCAAATGCTACAGCGCAAGTTCCTAACTGCGAATAAATAGGCCAACGATGGAGGCCTACCTGGAGTCCAGTGCTATGATTCGTAGAAGAGAGAGCGTCCCCGTTCCTCAGCCTCGGCAGATCACGATCCCCATGATCTCCGTGTATGGACACCTGCACATGCAAGAAACAACACGAATACAAGCATAAAATCCAGAATACACAACTATATATCAGTTAGAAAGGATATAACTCATGATTAACATAAGTGAAAAACAGAGTGGAACCATAACCGGTAGTCATTCATTAATAAGCAATCGAAAGAGAGTACAACCAATGTTCTGACGTTGTGGTCTCCTTCGGAAGGGTCCCCAGTCGTTCACGTCTCGCAAAGCTCGCCAAGGAAAGGGCAAGTCTCTCTAGAGTCTCTCGATGATAGTCTCCTTACTTGAGTCGGCCTTAAGGGAAGAAAGAGGGCTCTTATAGCACAAAGTCTCTTGGGAATTTGGAGATTCAAATCTTAGGCACTTCAAGACTAATTATTCAGCCATTCAGCCCTTCAGCCCTTCAGCCCCTTCATCAATGGATGAAGGCTATATTTATAGAGGAGAGGAGGAGGTTTGGATCCCTACAATAGTGGAAGGGAGGCCTTATCCCTTGGGAGTTTCCCCATAAGGTGGAAACAAGAGGCCAAAGGAGGAAGGTCGTGGTTATTCAGGCGAAACCACTCCTGATGACTCATCCACGAAGTTGTTGTAATCGAAACTTCGCCTCTTTTTTTAAAAAACTTTCCAAAAGCAGAGTGGCGTGGGTGCTTAGCTGGGACAGAGCGCCAATTGGTGTGGGCTCATTGTTAATTTTCCCCCATTGGCGCGAGTACATAACGGGCTACCAGCGCCAAGGCAAAAACAGGTGTTTTTAGGGGTCTGCTCAGGAAATGATCAACAGAAGAAATGTTGTCCTCATGGAAAGGGATGCAATGATGATATTTGCAAGGCAGGACATTGCTTATTGGTCACAGAAATGACCCTCCAATGGGCGAGATGGGAATTGCAGGGACGGTGACAAATTACTGTGTAACACTGGGTTTCCACATACGATGCCCCAGGTGAATTGGGATGACAACCTGCCTGTCTTTCAAGGTGAAAAGTTTGATGACCCTCTATTACATCTCATCAAATTTCATATACATGTATGGAGGTTTAAAGTTGAATGGCATGAAGACTGCCTAATGAAAATGTTCATGTTAACGTTAGAAGGAAAAGCTAGGGATTGGTATGAATGCTTAAGATCTAGTAGTTTGTTTTCTTTAAGAGACTTTGAATATGTGTTCTATGAGAACTATAAATAAAACACTACATCATTATCATTGGGTGCAATATATTATGATCCATCACGAAACATCACCCAACACATTATAGATAATGAGGAAGCTTTGGAAGAGATGCATCCTGAAGATCTTTTAACAGCCATTCATGAGTTTAATCTCCTATTGAAAAATTTTAGGAATATAGATGAATCAGTTGAGGAAGAGATAATCTGAGCAGTAAAGAACATTCCTCAAGATATCCATGAAAACTCCAGTATTGATTCATCATCCCTTATAGTCGAGGCTCAAGAAGACATCCAGCCTCAAAATTAGTCTTCGCAAGAGACAGAGAACTGCAGTACTCCTGCTCAAAGGAACATAGAAACATCTTCCCCTTTGGCAGAAAAAGAGATAGATCAGACTATTAATAAACAGTCAGTCTCTAAAACTTTTTGCAAAACAAGAACTCTTGCCCATTCACATACAGAACTTTGTTGTACAGATTTAGAAATTTCTTTTGTAGATCAAAATAAAAAGGGACCTGCTGAGAACCCAATATGTTTGACTGATGAAATTGTCTATTCTGGTAATTTTCCAAATTTTGATCAGTCTAATGATGATGATGAGTTCCAAGAAAAAACTAATCATGCAGGGCAACCAGCGTTTGATTGGTGTTATGAGTTTCACCATCGTCAACTTGAAAGCCGCAATCATCCATTTTGATCCATCATAAATGGATTTCACATAATTGGGAATCAACAACTTTTCAACTCAGAAGGTGAAGAGAAGAGCAATGAAGAAATTTTTGAGCGAGAGGAAAACGTTGAATACACCCCTACTCAAGAATATAATAACCTCTTCACAGAATTCAGCCCACTCAATCCAACCATACCAGGGCTACAAGAGGACAACACTGCCAAATATGATGAGTCCTCCAGTTCAAAGGATGATGAAGATGAAGGAGAAAAAAAAATAGAAGACTATCCTGCTGTGGATATATCCTCTTCTCAAGAAGAAACTTCTCCCTTCACTGATATTAATCTGCCATTCCAAGAACTTGAATTTATATCAAAAGCAAGCACATGTTTAGAGAAAGAAGATATTTCACTGTTTGCTATTGTGCAGGTTAAGGATGATGATACTTCCAAGCTACATACTGAAGAGATAATCCTCAAAGCTGATGTCTTGGAAGTAGATGATCTACCAATTGTGAAGGACCAAAAGGAAGAGAATCTTCACCTTTTCTTTGCTGATCCTATGGAAGAGTGTGTGGAAATCCCAACTGGCTCGAATTTTCAAGCAGTGATCCTTTGCAAGAGCCAAAGACATGAAAAGATGTCACCTTCTGTGATAGTTTTTATTTTGAAGATTAATCTTCAAAATGTACTATGGACATCCCTGCCAAGCAGCCATAGTTTCTTCTTCTTCCTGACATTACTCAGCTCGCTGCATTGGCACTTTTGTATCATATGATGAATGTAAATACTCCATGTTTAGAATAGGTTAGATAAGAATGTCAATAAAGCTCAATTCTGAGCATGTAGTTAGTTGTTGTTTTCTGCTTTGAAGAAAAATAAAGAATTCAAAAATACAAAAACAAAGAAAGAATGAAAAGAGGGCAGAAATGAAAACATGAAAGGCAGAGCCCCATGCCAAAAAAGAGAGAAATAAATTCTGAAAGTGTGCAAGCTTAAATGCCACTCTTGAAAAACACACTTCTAGTTAGTCAAACAACCTAATCTTGACTAATTAGCTTTAAATTTTCTGCTGATAGGATAGTAAATTCGATTTGCCTAACTCTTTAATCTTGGCTTATCAATAGATAGTTTAGGTTAGAAATTAAAGGTTCAAACAAACTCAAAACCTAACCTAAGTTTCAAATAAGAGATGACTTGAATCTGTTTCAAATATTGGGTCAAGAGATGGAAAAGATCTGGTTCTAATCAACTCAAAATCTGAACCAGAAGGAAAAGGCAAAGACAGCTCAAAACAAGAGTTAAAAGCAGAGTTGTAAAAAGAGAAGGCAGTGCTTCAAAATTTTCAGATCTTAAGCCCTCCATTTTGTTTTTATTTTTCTGCAAATAATAATCTATGTGCAGCTTGTTTTTATGCCATAGATCATAGCAAGTCAAACAGCTTAATCTTGACTTGACTGTTTTTAAATTTCTGTTGTAGAATTTAGAGAATGAAAGTCTGTTGGAGAGTTTAATCATAACAGACAATAGATTAGGTAGATAAATATCTGAGCTCAACTGTTTAATCTGAGTTCAGGGAGAAATAAGGAGTAGAATTAGATTAATTTTTATGCTTTCAAAAGAATAAAATGTTGTGAATAGAGTTTGCCAATCCAAGTGCACTCTAATGAAGAAAAAATGTTAGATCTGTAGGATTGGGTAGGTGGAAAGTTGTATTGATGAAGTCCATTATTCTTTCATAGCTGATACTATTTTTCAGAGCAAAGCAAGATCATCCAGCAAAATAAGAGCAATCCAATGGATGAGGCACCTGGTTAGTATCCCAGAAAAAATAATGGATCAGGCACAAGTCAGCCTCCCAGAGAAATCAAGTCTGAATTCTTGATGCCTTCAAGAAGGCACCATCCCCAAGTGGAGCCACTGTTAGCCACCTATAATATTTTGTTATACCAAAAGGTGGCTAAATCTATTTTGAGCCTTCAAGGAACAATTTTTCCCTATCTAAAAACTGTTGGCTCTTGAAGACTCTTGAAGGCCTCATGCCTCTGTCCAGATCCCATACTATTGTTTACATCCTAAAAACCTCTGAAATCCTGCTGAGTTCCAAGCTAGATCATTGCTGCAAAGGCCATTTTTCCCTCCCCCCACTTTAGAACTAACCTTGATTTGTTTCCCCCTTTTCTTCCATACGCCCACACCCTAAGACCCAGCGCTAACTCTATAGGCACTTATCGCATCGCAGATCGCAAATTATGGTTTTATTTAAAAATTCTCATCGCAAGAATCTGCGATGCGATCAATCTCAATATCGCATTATCGCATTTTTCTATGGTGCATTTCAATCGACTCATCGCAAAAACTTGCGATGCGATCGTTCCGACCGATCGCAAATCACATTTTTCCACCCGATCGCATATCGCAAGTCGCATATTTGTTATTTCACATCCAGTTATCCATCGTAAATTTATGCGATGCGATCAACCCATCACCCCATCGCATATGTCCGCCCATCGCACTTTCCGCGATTGCGATCGACCCCGCTGGGCCCACCGTACGACACCCCCGCCATTCATATAAAAATGCCTTTTCCCTTTGTAAAGTCGAAAAACGAAATTTTTCATTGTTTATAAAGGTTTCGCCGTTTTCCTCCTGCCACTGCATTTCCGCCGTTGATCTGCGCCCCTGCTCCAAGATCCAACGGTCCTCTGCACATCTCTCGCCTAATCCCTCTATACGTCATTTCATTGCTTTTTTTCGCTGTTTTCACATAACCACCCCGGTTCATTCTGCACCACCCTTCAGCGGAGGGTGGTTTCTCCCCGTTGCCCAGCGAATCCATACGCCTGCCGCCATGCGTCCTTTGTACTATTTGGAAACCGCCGCGTAACCATAGTCCCCCGCGCGTTATAGTCCGGACCATGGATGCCCAGTGAAATTAATCACATCCATCCGATCTGCAGACCCCCATCGGATGATAATCGCCCGCCTAACATGCCCGACCTCTAACTAAAGTGCTCGTACGATAGCCAAGCTATTGTACTGTGGAAATCGCATTCCCACTGTCGATCTTGCGCGATCAACAGCTCTGATTTAATCACCTTTCTGCCTCCCCTTTGACTCCATTCGATTAATCCCGACCGTTGGATGATGCCATCCAACGGCCCTGCGTCCTCTACACACCCTCCAACGCAGTTTGACATATAAACGCAGGATTTCGTAACATTTGTTTGTTTTTTGTAGGGTTTAATGTTTTTCCACTTAAATGAAGAAATTTCGTAGGCCAAGGATGACGATCCTCTGGCCTTCGAATACATCAAAGGAAATCGTTCGCAGGTGTTAAATTCACGCTGTCATCAGTGTTTCATGAGGCATTGATGTCGTATAACCCTGCGCAGCCCTGTGTAACAGCGAAGCACCAAGAATCCGACATAGTCAAAGAGTATCAGTTGTAGAAGACTAGAAATTTTCCAGTACAGAGGATTGGAGACAGTTTTATGGGGATTACGGCTAAGACTGTTATCAAAAGCCTAATCCCCGATTTAAAAACACGATTTAAAGAAAACCTAAAGTGTTTATCAGACAGAAAGGACCTTCACCGCCATACTTGAGGTGCATTGATTCCTCAGCTACCATAAAAGCCACCTGTTGCCTCAAAGCCTTCGAACAGAAGCTGAACTTATTGTAGAGACAAATATTTCGCCTCCAGCACAGCCAAGGAGTTACTTCTGCTAGAAAATAAATGCAGAACTATCTGCATAAGTTACTCCAAACGTACACGGAGCCTCAAAATCAAATAAAGCTCCCACCGAGCTTAAATCATAAGTGTAAATCAATTAATGCAGTGAAACACCTATAAACTTCTCCACCGAGCCCCTCAAAGGACCGAGAAGTCTTGAATCTGTATTTATTGTCTTAAGAGATCTTATCTCAGATCTTTTCCCCCTCAGTCTTCTATAAATATTTCAGTAGAAGATGAGAAGTTGTTGGTTGTTGTTTGATCACAAGTTGTAACTTTGAAACTCTCTGAAATAAATATACAAGTCTGTTGAAGTTGAAAACAAATTGAAGTCTTGGATGTCATGGTGATGTTGTTGCATGCTTGTTCCTAAGAAGGCTCTATCATTGGATCCATGAGCTTGGCTGTTGGTGAAGTATTCTGAACTGGTCTATGTTTTCTCCTGTTTTCATTATGTCCCATAATTTCTTACTACAGTAGGTTGAAAGTTTTAGGCTAAAAAAATGACTCCTGGAAGCACCTTAGACCTGTTCATCCTTCACTGTTCTATGTTTTCTTCTGCTGAAGTATTTTAGAGGCTTTAAACTTTCTCTTTAGTCTTCATGCTTGTTTATTTCTATAATAGCTCAAATAGTTGGTTTCAGCATGATTTATGGTTCTCCCTGCTTGTATGCCATCACTTGAAAGCTGTTATTGAAGTCTCCCTTTGAAGTACCATTGTTTTAAGTTAATCAAAGAGGTCGGTTTCGATCTTGCCCTTTGCCATTGCTTGAAAAGGTGTTTTGAAGGTCTTTATAGTTGTAAGCATAGATGTTATTTAGGTGTTCCCTCTTCTATGACTGCAATTATCAGTGAATCTTTTATGTTTTCTAAAGTCCTTTGAAATAAAATCTTTGATGAAATAGGGTGTTCCCCGAATCTTAGATTTCATTTTAAAATTTGTCTTGAAGTCATTATTTTCTTAAAGAATGTTTGTAGAATTTATGGTTAGCCCTGTCTATCAAATATCTCTTTATTGTTAAGTTATGTTCTTCAAGTTCCCTTTGTTGAGAATTAAACTTCTCTTTCCAAATTATTAATGTTCACTTCATTCCAAAAACAAAAGGATCTTGCGGCCAAGTTAGATTTTTCCTTTGATATCGGATATCCCTTAAGGAGTTTGTCATGACCTTATCCTGACTCCATTGCCCAATGAACCAGATATTTCCTCTTTCTATCTATCTTTCCTAGACCTTTCATGTTCTATTGTATCAACTCAATCCAACCAAACAAACACCCGCACTTAATAACTATTCTAAAATCCATAATCAAAGCACACAAGATAAACCTTTGCAAACAAATATTTGAGAGATCCCTCTCTAAGAACAGGAGGACTAGATCCTGGAACTCTAAAGATTGGTTCTGATGTTGCCTTGTCTTTTGATTTTCCAAACTATCAAAACACGGGACACCAACAGACTCCACAACCTTCATTAGACCAAAAGACTCCACTGGTAGAGAGCTTTAGTCTAGTTGAAAAGACATAGTGATCCTTTCTAATTAAGAAAGATGAATCCAAGGATACAAAGGAGATATGCTCCAATGAGCAGAGAACATATCCCTGGATTCCCACATAAAATGCCTAAAGATGTAAATTGGATAGCAAACCTACCTATCTTTCGAGATGAAAATGTTGACGACCCATTGTTACACCTCATCAATTTTCATATACATGTATGGAGGTTAAAGGTTGAATGGAATGAGGACTGCCTCATGAAAATGTTCATGGGTACATTAGAAGGAAAGGCAAGAGAATGGTATGAAGGCCTAGAACCTGGCATCTTGTTTTCTTTGAAGGATTTCCACAAAGTATTTTGTAAACACTATATAGGGCATTGTCCATCTCTATCATTGGCTGAAAATTGTTGTGGTCAATCTGAAAATCTCATACAACACCTTGTAAGAATTGATGAAAACTTAGGAAATTGGCATCCTGAGGATTATTTAGAGGAGATCCATAATTTTCTTACCCAAAATAACCATCAAGATGAACGAGAAGAGTTGATCCCAGATGAAATCCATCAAAAAATAAGAGGGGATCTGCAAGAGCTCTTTGAAAAGGTTGAAACAAATAACAATCCATTTGCCTTTCCTTGTAAAATACAAGAGGACATTCAACCACAAGATCAACTTCCACAAAAAATGGAAATAAATTGTTTCCCAATCCAAATAAAACATAAAATACCTCCTCCTTTAACTAAAGAGGAAATAGATAAACTTATAAACATGCAGACAACCTCTGAAACTTCATATAACCAAAACTTTTCTGATCTCTCTCTTGTTAATCTTGCATATCATAAGTCAAAAAATAGATTTGTAAATCAATTTGAAGAAAATAAATTTGATAGTCCAATATGCATAGCTGGTGACATTACTTATGTTAATGATTCTCCAAGGTTTGATCAATATGTTGATGATTATGATTTCCAAACAGAAGCTAACTTTGCAGAATACTCAGCTTTTGATTTTTGGGAGAAAGCCTAGTTTCATAAACTTAAGAGAAGTGAGCAGCCATTACAAGTCATCTATGACACTAATGAGGAGAGCCTTGAGAGTTTAGAAGTAAGTGAAGAGTCTCAGACTCTTTTCTCTACTTCACTTTAGTCCATCAGAGATAACATTCACATAATTTGAAATCAACAGTTTTTCAGCTTTGATGATGAGGTTGAGGAGGATGATGAAATTCTCGAGCATGTTGTAGATGAGAAACATTTTCCTGAAATATTTGAGGAAATAATTTTGAATATGGAATCTTCCTTAACTCTAGATTTGCAGCCACCAAGTTCCATTGAGTTACAAATTGCAGATGAATAAATAGAGGTTGATAAACACATGAGAGTTGTCACACTATCCTTTCAAGATAATTTACTGTTAAAGTGCATCCCTGCTCATCAACCTGATGACCTTCACACAGTTTTCATTCCACTTAATCATAACACATCAGCTTGGAAAGAAAGCTACACTGCAATATATGATGAGTCTGACAGTTCAAGTGATCATAAGTAAGGGGAAGAGTTGCTTTACCAGGGAAGTCCCAAATATAGCCAAGTGGAAGAAAGAGTAGTCTTGAATGAAGCCTATATATCAAACCCGCTAGATCAGGCATTATTCCAAGAACCATTTGTTGTTTTCCTTGAGAAATCTAAAGGAGTAGTAGGTTCTGTCATAAACAAGTTGCTACCAAGAATGAGAAAAAACTTTTGCACTACTGTCTGAAAACAAGCCAAATGGGAGTGGCCTTTTCATTACTTGTGCATCATGAAAGAACTAAACCAAGATCAACCATGCAATCATCTACTTGACTGGCTATATTGGAAAGAAGAGTTCACCAAATGAATGTATGTTGTGTATAGTTTAGACTAGGATAGATAGATAGCTGTAAAAAATAAGCTCAGCCTTGTGAGCATCTTTTCAGTTTTAGTTTGTTTGAAGAAAAAGTGAAAAAGAAGAAAATACAAAAACAGTAAAAAAATAAAAAAAGAGGGCAAGTTGAAAAATAGAAAAAGGCCCCATGTTCCAAAAAATAGTCATTCAGAAAGCGCGCAAGTCTAAATGCCGCTACTCGTACTCAAATGTCTTGTTCAGCTATCTAGCCTAATCATAGCTGAACATGTTTTAAATTTATTTGCTGATAAGTTAGTGAGTGAAAAAGATGTCAACATTGTGTAAGCTTGACTTATCAAAGAGAGTAGATTAGAAAAAGATATTGGTTCCACATGCCTAAAATAGAACCAAAGAGAGAAGCGGGGATGAAAAACAAATTGTGCATCTTAGCCCCGTTTTTCTAGATTTCCTCTTTGCAAAATAATATTTGTGTGCAGTTTTTCCTTTCATGCCGCAAATACATGACAAATCAGACTGTTTAACCCTGATTTGATCATTTTAAATTTCATGTTTTAGATTAGTGAACAAAATCCTGTCAAACAGCTTAACCTTGACAGTTGATCTAGTATAGGTAGAGTAATGAAGGAGTTCATTAGTTTAATCTGAACTCCCAGCAGATATAATTGTATAACTAGATAGGTTCATTTTTCAAAAAATATATATTGTCAAAGGGGTTGCTAGTCCAAATGCACCCAAAAGAAGAAAAAATGTTAGGAAAGATAGTGGGGTAGGTAGAAATATCATTGATGCTAATCATGTTGTCATTTTTCAGAAGTAGCATCAAGGAAGAATGAAATTTGTGCCAATGGGTAAGGCACTGGTGTTCATAAGCCAAAGATCTGAAATTTTGGACACCTCCTGAAAAGGAGCTGCCCTCCCCAAATGGAGCCACTGTTATTCATCAGTATTTTTTTTACTTGTTGATGATGACTAGTTGTAACAACCAAGTTTTCTAGCAGCTGATCTAAAATTTGTCAAATTTGCCAGCTGGAAAACACCCATAAAATTTTTTTTCCCTCTTACCTTTCAGTTCGTCCATGACGAGATGAAACATCATTATCAAATCCTACCTAGCCTCAGCCATACTAGTCTTCCCATAAGCTCTAAAGAAACAATCTGAATCTATCCAAACAGTATCCCCTAAGTTAGGAAGTGGCGCTTTACGCATTTCTCCCTTGGAAAACTATCCGAAAGCAAAAGAACCTCCATCTGCTATAGACCAGTCATAACATACCTTCCAATTCTACAAATAAAGTTGGTTACAGCCCTAGGTCGCGCCACTAATACACCCTCAAGTCTCAGCAATACATGGACCATAAGTCAAGCCGATTTTAGGTGTTTTTACATTGTTTTGATGGATCTTTCAAGGATAGAGACATACCAGCATCTCAGAAGACAATTTTTTTCTCCACATGAGAAGACAACTGCTTCTCAATGTGACCTTGAGCCTGGGATGCAGCTACAAAGCAAAGAGTTTTTCATCAAGCTCTTGCGACCACATTCCAAGCCTGAAAGGACAGTAGAAGGAAAAATAGCACTGTCACAGGGCTGATGATACAACAAGACTGAAAAACCTCCTTCATCTATAAGAAGAGGGTTTGAAGACTGAAAAACCTCCTTCATCTATAAGTAGAGGGTTTGAAGACTGAAGCGCCTCCTTCATCTATAAGCGGAGGGTTTGAAGACTGAAGCGCCTCCTTCATCTATAAGCAGAGGGCCAAAGCTAAAGTCTGTTTTTAAGCTTTTCACTAACTGTGAATATAAACTTTGAGGCACAGTGAGACCACAATTGAAGGTCTCTGCATGAAAATGATGATTAAAAGCAGAGGTAAAGCAACAGGCTTCAAAGATCTGTTTGCATGAGTTTCACTATTAATTTAGTTACAATGTGAAGTTAATGAGTTTATCGTCAGTGAAGAAATATTGTTAAACTGATGACCAGAGGAGTCAAAGGGGTCTTGGTCTCAAAGTAACCTCTGCCATCATGTTCAAAAGGAAACAGGCATCTGTCAAGGAAGGTCTTCTTCATAAGCAAAGTAAAGGAGCTCATCATGGTTTGAAGGTAAAAATGAATTATGGCATATGGAAAAGACTCTGAAGAAGTTGCTTGCTAAAAAGAGATGAAATAGATGAAAACCCAGGTTTCTTGCAGACCCCTTCACAAAAGAACTAAAAGGCAGCTCTCCCTGGCTCAAATTTCAATTCTAGAACATCATCCCTGTTTTGTCTCCTTAAAACTGAAAACTAGATCATTTTGGAAACCTAAAGATAAGTTAATGTTTTTGGGATTGAGGAGCTTTTTGTAAACAGGATTTTCACTTACAGTGTCCAACGAATTTTTACCCACTGTCAAAGAAAATCTCATACGACTCAAGTGACAGCAGGTATGCCATACAAAGACCAGAGGTATAAAAGGGATATTGAAATGGAAGTTAAGTTTTTTCCTCAGCAAAAAGGCATTGCAAATAGGTATACAGGGTCATAAAAGTACCAGAAAAATTATGGTATATGTTTCAAGGTCAGAAAAACACACTCAAAACAAATAGAGCATGCCACTGTCAAGAAGGAAGGCCTATTCTTTATGGAAATGTGTCAAAGGTGATAATGAAGCCCGGGTGATTATGACTGATTTTCACCTCCCAATCAAAGAGAAAAATCATTTGGAGGATATATCTACAGTCCCTATATAGGTTCAAAACAATTTCCCCTCACAAACAGATATGATCATAAGCAACAGAGGCTGCCAATCAAGTCTTAAAGAAATGGGCCATCTCCTTGCAAATGGCTAGAGACGCCTCATCATCGTTGGAGTATTGTTGAGTAGTTTTTCTAGGATTGAAAATACCACTAAGGGGTCTAACAGTGGCAGAAGTTACCTTTCAAACATGTAAGCACAGTGAACAGAGTTTGACCTTTTGAATATTTTTTATAAATGGATAGGTTGATACCTATTAAGGCTATTTAAAAGCATGCACATCCTTTTGTCAACACTGCACAAAGAATGGGCCCCTCGTGGAACTTTTAAAATCATTTTGTTTTCAAAAAACAAACCAAGGCATTTGTCTCAAAGAAGAAAATTTCAAAAAAAAAGAAAACCCTCACAAGCCAAAGTCAAGGGATTTCGATTGATTTGCATTCAAAGGAATAAAGGGACCATTGCAAGCTTCTTCAAATCTCTCAAACCACAAGTCAAACTCCTCTTCATCGTTCACTGGACCGAGGAAATAGTTTGTGACACAATTTCACAGAGTTTCGGGCTTATTGACCGCCCGGCGCGCCTGTACACTTGCGAGGCGCGTTTAGGCACACAATTTCCACAGAAATACACGGCCGCGAGGCGTGCCTATAGGAGCGCATGGCACGCCTATAGGTGTTGGTCTTGTCGGCCCAAAAGGTGACCTGACGGCTTTTGTTGTGTGGCACTCTCTCATTCAAACGCGTCGCGCTTATACCAAGTCATTAAAACGCCTCCAAATCGCTTTCAAAGTTACCCCAACGCTCAAGCAAAGCCTGCCACCGTTTTTTAAGGTATTTTGTCTTTCCCCTTACAAAGTTCAAAATTGCTAGACAGTGTTTGAGACAGCAAAGGCCTCGATGTAAATCAAGATATTTTGAGTGACTTTTTTGAAAGAGGGTAACAGTTGGTTGATAATGAGGTGTTATTTCTAGTTTCAAGAAGCCTAAAACTGCCCTCAAAGGTGCTCAAACATCACATTCCTTTTCTAGAGGGGTTGTCAAGCATTTGGGACATTTAAAATTCTGTGGCATAAAATCCATAACTCTATCAACTATATGTGACAAAGAAAAGGTGCTTGGGAGGTTTGATTTTTCGAGTTGCTGTAGTTTGTGATTGACCAGCAGTGAGCATAGCAAAATGATAGGTTCCTATTGATGATTCAAAAACCTCACAAACTGCCCTCCAAACAGCATTGAAAGGTGCAGAATAGTGCCTAAGGGGAGGAACACAGTATTTGAAAAAACAAAACAGTGGGTTTAATTCCATGAAAGTGATCACTATATAAGTGTTGTTGATTCAAAAGACATCTTTGTGGGTTAAAAAAGGGCAAATAACCACTGTTGCCTCCTTTGTTCTATAAAGATGATTTCAGTAAATAGAGCTACCATTGCATTTGGAGGTTGCTCTTGTTTGACTGTGGGTAGGAAATATTGGATAGAAGGGCAGTATTTTGGTTAAGAAGAGTTTTGCTGTCTGACTGCCACAGGGCTGTTGTGCTCACACCAACACAAGGATTTTGATGACTCTACCTATCACAGTGCCCTTCTTACTGTGTATCTTTTTTTTACTATGTTTATGTTCTTGAATCTAATTTTTGAGTGGCATACAAAGAAGAAGAGCAGTGTTTTGAATTGGGAGGGTTTTTGTTTTTGCCTTTGTCTAAAAAACGAGGTTGTCCTGTTTCCCTCCAAAACACCTAAAGCTGGGTGACCCTACCACAAACATAGAAAAGTCACTTTGACTGTGTGTATCTTTGGTTGACTGTGTGCTTATTATAAATTATTGGTTGATTGGCATACAAAGGGAGGAAAAGACAGTGTTCTGAAAGAGTAGAGACCTAATAGCAAAGAAAGCCTCTCACATAGCATTTCAAACCATTTTTGCCCTATCAAACAGTGGTTGACAGCTGAGATAGAGTTTGTTTGAGAACACATTTCAAGAAATTTTGAGGCATTTTAGTTTTGCAGAAGCACATCCAAGACAAGATGCCTCCCAGGCAGGATAGTAAGGGTCATGCTCACCAATTTTGGGCGATTTTCGACATATTTTGGTTTTTTGGCATTTTTGGGTTTTTGGTCAAAACTCATGAACTTCGCCATTTCAGTTTGGGGAATCGTCAAAGGAGGAGAATGGTATCATTGGATGCCATAATTTTAGGATCACACACCCAGTGATTTTCAGGACATTTGAAGATCATTTTCTCCCCCGAAATGGTGAAAAACGCCCGCTTTTTCCACACTCTGCCCGGTCTATCAGCAAACTGTATTTTCTGGTTTTTTACACACAGGCCTCTTTTTGGAGGACTTCAATGCATTATATTGGGAAAATTTCAGTTGTTCCAGAAATTAGACACTCAGAGCTTTCCAACGAGCTATCATGAGCCTCATTTCGACATCGGGAAGGCTGCCAAATGTTGCTGGCAAGTCAGGGGACCTTTAACTGATGTAATTTTTGAGTATTTTTTAACCTTTAAAAACTGCTTTTTCCTCATGTACGTTTAGCTATTTTTGCACATGAGAAGTGACCAAAAGTCAATTTATTTCCCTTTTTTAGCATTTTTTAGATATTTTATGATATATTTTGTGCCTTGGGCTTTGCAAAGCCTCAAGGACAAATCTAGATATTTTGATTAGGCCAATGGGATAGCAAGTTGAACCATGAGGTTTTCCTCACTTTGGCCTATTTATTCCACAAGATTTCATTGTAAACAAGGTTGAACTTGATGATAGAAGCAATATATGGTCATATAAGCTTTGGAAGAAATACTTGTCTCATGCTTTTGGATAGTCTCTTGGATGTTCTTGGATGATGAAAGAGGATTGTTGTTGGATTCCATGACTTGGTAGAATGTTATAGTGTCTCTTTCTTTGTTTTGTCTTCTAGTTTTCATTCATGAATACATGTTTCTTGCTTGCTATAGATCAGTAGAGAACAAATTTGAGACATGCCCTTGGAGGCACCTCAAATTTCCTGTTTCTTCATAGCTTCCATGTTTTCTTCTTCCTTAGTCACATTAAAGAATTCTTGATTGCTCTTTAATAACATAAGGATATTGTTGCTTGTTTCATTCATAGTTCTATGCATGCTAAGTATGATTTATAGTAAGCACTGCTTACCTATGGCTAGCCATAGCTCCATCCATGAAATTATCTCTTTGACTGATTAGATTCTCATTTGTTGAACCAAGGAGGTCTTGTTCCGATCTTGCCCTTTGTCTAAGACTATGAAATCTTGTTATCAAAGTGCCCAATAACTTGAAGTACTGTGTTTAGGTGTTCCAACATAGTTATTTGAGTTGTTTGTCTGTCTTAAGTGTTTTTCCCCGAAGTTAGAGTGTTATATATCTCTATGCATGGATTGAATGTTTATTTCTATGTATTGATTAGCTTATAGTTACATTTTGCATGATTAATGGTTTTCCCTACCATGTTTATGTCTGCTATTAAACTAGTTATGCTTGAAACCCTTTGTTTTTCATAAAATTAATGTCCATTTTAATCCATTTTTCCCAAAGATCCTTTCTACCTTGAATCAAATCAGCCCTTCAACAACCTTGTATCACCATCTAATAGCTTTCTTGACCTTTTCGACCCTATAGCCCAGTTAATCTGACATATTTTTACCTATCTTATATCTTTGATCAGTTTCATCCCTCACAACTTAAAAAACCAAAACCAAAAACATACTTCATAGCTAGCCTAAAATTAGAACACAATAAGAAAACACACAGATATCCCTTACACATATAGAGAGAGCCCTCTCTGATTCCAGGAAGGTTAGGTCCTCAAGCACCAAAGGCTGGTTTGATGTTACACTGTCATTTGGATTTCCAATCAGCCAAATCATGGGACCCTAACATCCTTTACTATTTCCAAGCTTTTGAGAAGATTATGGCAGCAACCAAGTGGTTGGATGGCCACTTATCATATCATGTGTTGAGACAGCTAAAAGTAGAACAACGATGGTCTCACTTCAGGGACTATTGTCACCATCCAGTGTGTCATGTGAAACTTATTCCATGTTTCTTTTGGATCCCATATAGTGATGACACTCTATTCACTATATGTGGGATGGACTGGGCAAAAGAGGTTCCTTGAACCTAAGAGTGGGATCTGTTGGGGTTCCTATGTTTTGGCAGGTTTGGCTCTACCAAAAGATAAGACAACATCAGAACCGCTTTGGGACCTCAGGATCTAGCCTTCCTAGGTCCAGAGAGGGATCTCTCTATAAAGGCAAAGAAGTGATATATCTTTGAAGTTTGATTTTAAGATTTTAGGCTAGTTGTAGGGCACAAGGGTTGTTTTGTTTTGTTTGTTTGTTTGTTTGGTTGTTGGGAAACATGAAAGAAGGATCCAATATAAGACAAAGAGTGAGCAGAGAAGTTTTTTGGAAAAGGAGAGATAATTCAGGGAACACTTGAGACCATTGGGAAATGGATTCATCAAAGGGTTTACTTGCTATTCAATCCAAGGCTTTCAATTGGGCTAGTCATCTAAAACATAGGATCTTTAAAGATGATAGTATGGTATGAAATGATAGGGAATGAAGGTGAATAACAAGGAAACCTCTGAGGTGACCACTTAGGAAGCAGATCTAGGGACAGGGCATGCCTTAAACACCTATGATCCAACTCCTAAGAGGCTAACTCTTCAAACAACAAGAAACACTTAATATTTAAACACAAAGGTGAAACCTGAGATCAGAGAAAGGCTTTGAACTTTCAATGCTTTGGCATCAACTTAAGGGAACTTAGAAAGGTTTAACAGTTAGCAAAGGACCCTAGTGAGATAGAATTAGCATTCTAAGCTCCCAGTATCCCAATTATTTCAATTAAAACCAGACAAGAACATCTAAGAACATATTCACAAATCCATACATCAATTAGCAGTGAATAACAGCTACTAGACTCGTCAAATTATTTTGAATTAGTTCTCAGATAGCACATATAGTAGAAAAAATTAAAGATAAGAAGAGAAGAAGCATTAGGGTACCATGCAAGGGTATATCCTAAGACAAATTTCTGATTCTTACCAGTGAAATGAAATGTAATGGATTATAGAAGGAAAACAGAGACAAAGATAGAACACATCACCGCTACTTTAAATCAAGATCCAAAGAAATTGCTTTTCATATTAAAGAGCAAAACCATTCATATACAACATTGTCCAACAGCTTGATATTCAGTCTGAAATCATCTCCTCAACCTATTTTACAACTTTTCACATAGAACTATATCTCAAGAGAAACAGCTTACAATTCACAGATATCCGATCAACAACCTTTTCAATGTGTTTTTCATGAGTTTTATAGCTAAAAGAGAGGCAGAGGAGGTAGAGAGAACTTTAAATGTAATATTAAAATAGAAATAGATGAAGAGGGCCTAAGGCCCATTCTGTCTTAATATCTATGCATTGATCTTCAGTACTCTTAGGATGAAAGAGAAGTCTTCGACAAGCTAATATTGATTTCATAGGTATGTTTTTTGATGTACTTTCCGGCTGTAGTAATATGTAGTACTCAGGGACCAGTAAGGCAATTAAATGAATTTCAGGTCTGCCATACTACATAAAAAATGCTCTGGTAGCATTAGGACTTTCTGTCAAGGTGTAGATCTTCTCAGGAACTCGATGTAGCACAAAACAGTATGGGAACTAGTCCTTTCACGAGAAAGAACCTTCTGCTGATGTGAGACAATGATAAGATTGTTTTCTATGCTTTAGGCCTCATTAGGCCTTCTGTGTTAATCATGAGGTCTTTGATCTCATACATTCACCCTTTAAGCACTGAATTAGAGCTTAAAATCTTCACTAACAGACTTTAAACCTCTTTAATTCTTCACTGATACTCTTTGCCGCCTCTATGACTGTCTTTATCTGTGAAAATGTAATTGTAATGGTGCTGGAGGTTTTACAGAGTTAAAAACTGGTCTTTAATGAAGTATTTCGTTCAAGAACCTTCCCAGGCATTCACTCTGCAATATCTGGCTCAGAAAAAGGCCTTCTCTATGCTCTGCGTCACTATGATAATGACTGTGAGCAGCAATGGTTTTCACTGTCTGCAATCCTACAAAACACCCAAATATGTTAAGAAAATCCATGCGGGAGTGGTGGTGGATGCTATGGAGGATCGAGGAGATGGCAGCGCAGCTGAGGGATCAGTGGCTGTAGTGGAGAAAATGGTGAAAGATGCTGTGTAATGGTGAGAAAATGGCCTAATGGAGGTCTAGTGAAGAAATGCTTTAGAACCGTCCAATTAGATCTGGTGGCGGTAATAGATGGTCAAATTTCACCGGTGGGATCGCTTTTGGAAGATTTGGTGTAGAGATGAACTTTAATGTAAAACATGAGGTTTTAACCTTTGGTGAAATACAAAGAAAATGCATAAAATGAATGAAATCGGGAGTGAATGGTGGGAACGGCATGGGCGGAGGGTGATTTTGAGTATGGACCATTAGATCTCAGGGGGAGATCAACGGTTGAGATGCAATGATGAAGCTCCATGGTAGCCCGATGAAAGAAATACGAATGGAGAACATAATGGAATGAGGGTCGTTGATCTATATCAGATGGATGGCTACGACTAAAAGGAAAATACGCTGTGAAAAGTGGTAAGTGGAAAACCGGCAGCGGTTTTCACGCGAGGTCGGGGGCGGTAAACGGTTTTCAAGAAATTCAAGTGATATGCCTTTCCACCCAACATGTGGAAAAATAAAACCACCCATATCACGTGATTTAAAACTGTTAAAGTTAGGATGCCAAAGTTATGTGATATGGATGCTAGTCGTTGGATCTGGGACTGTGAGATCAAACGGTGGTAGAGGGAGTGCGATACGTGGAGATGCACGGTTGGTAAGGTGGGGACAAGTCAAAGGCAGTTTGAATGTGGGTTATCCAACCAGCGGAATGAACGGTCGAGATCTGAAGAGGGAAAGAAAAGGTGGAGGGGTTGGTTAATGGGTGGGAGAAAGGTGGACCGTCGAATCAAACAGGATGGACGGCTAAGATCCAATCGCACCAGAGAATGGCAGGGGCCAAAAAATCTGATGGTATGATGTTGCGATTACATATGGACCGTCGGATCGGCGAAGGATCGACGGTCGTGATTGGATCGGGAATGGCCAATCGGGGACACAGGGATGCAGAGAGGGAAAATCCTGGCCATTGGTTCTTGTGGGCTTAACAGCTAGGATTGAATCAGAGATCGGCCAATCGGGGATACAAAGCGTGGCTCATTAAGGACTTGCGATTGGTGATTGCCGCGATGGGGCGATTGGTGCTTGACCGTTGGATTTAAAGGGGGATCAATGGTGGAGATCATGATCAGAGGTTAAAACAGGGACACTATGGGCATGAGGTGAGTTTTGCGCGGACTGTCAAATCTTCACAGATCGATGGTGGATATTGCACCTATGGCCAATAGAACGAAACCTTTCTCGCATCGGAACTTTTCTTTTGACACAGGGAATGCACTCCACTCCAACTTCCGATTGCGATAAGTGTTCAAGGACTTAGCGCCTGGTCTTGGTGCTAGGTTTCAAGGAGGGGAAGTGGTTAGGGGCTTAGCTAAAGGGGGCTAAAGCCTATCATATGATAAAAAGTTGGTTTTGGGCTTAAAAATAGAGTTTTTAAGGTCGAACAAAGGTTTCGATAGGGAATAAAGGGGTTTTAAAATCAAATGAAGGGATTCGACATGGTTTAAAAAGGGGAATTAGATGGTTTAGAAGACTTAAGAAGGGATTTTGGGGGTTAAAGTGAAAAATTTGAGAAGGGAAAAAAGGGTTAAAATGGGGAAATTTGCAGGGATACAAGGGAGCAAATGTAGGCTTTTCTGAGTATAATTTTTTCACAGACAGTGAGAATTTCTTGATGGAAATAGCAATGAAGATCTTTTTCCAAGGCAAAGGGCACACAGAGGCTTCAAGAATGAGAGAATTTCATAGGAAATGTATCTCTGGGAGGCTCAGAAAAATATTTAGCCACATGTTTGCTTGACAAAAATTTATAGGTGGCTAACAGTGTCTCCACATGGGGATGGCATCTTCTTGAAGATGTCAAGAACTTCAGAAATAATCTTTGGGAAGTAGGCCAGATGCTTGATCTTTGAACCATATTTTCCTCTTTGATTCAGCTGTTACAAACATGATGGATATTAATCAGCAGAAAACATTCCCCAAACAATCTACCTACCCATCCTACAGTCCTAACATTTTTTCTTCGAGGTGCATTTGAATTTGCAGACCTTCTTCATCATTTTTTATTGAAAGAAGAAAACACACTAGTCTAATTCTACCTTTATTCCTCCATTAGACCAGATTAAACAGTTGGCCTCATAAATTCTCTACCTACACTAATATCTTCTAGGATTAAACTGTCTAGTAGATTTCATTCTCTACATTCTACAACAGAAATTTAAAAAAGTCAAACTAGGGTTAGACAGTCTGGTTTGCTATGGATCCATGGCATAAAGACAGCTGCACATGAACTGAAATTGCAGAAACAAGAAAAGAAAATTTTGAAGGCTTGAAATTTTGAAACTTTGAAGCACCCTTCTCTTCTGTGTGACTCAATTTTTGAGCTTGTTAGAGTCACTTTTTTCTTCACTTCACTCTGGTTTTGGGCTTGTTAGAGCTTATTCTTCTTCCCTCTTTGCTAGTTCAGATTTTAAGCATATTAGTACCAGCTTCTTTACTTCCTTTCACTCAGGTTTTGATCATGTTGTTATATCCTAAATCTACCTCAGGCTGAGAAAGGAAGAATCTAGGGTAACATCAAACCATGCTTAATCTAGTAGCTAGCCCTACCAGATCGGGAGAGGGCTCTCTCCTTGTCAATCTTAGCGAAAAATGTTCAGTGAGGCATGAGATGACTCAATTAAAGGCTGATTTTAGGCTAGGTATATATGTAAGGAGGTTGGATTTTATTTTGAAGGTTTTTGTTGGAACAAAGGGAGAGGCAGATTTTGGGTATGGGGAATGAGGCCTAGTTTTTCTAGAGTTCTGAATGGGGCAAGGAAGAAAATTGTTTTGATGATTTGGATTGAATGAATGGATATCTCAGACCAATGAGGAGATGAAGAGGGCAAGAGGCTTTCAAGAATCCTCTTCAAACATATGAAAACATGGAAAATTAAACAAAACTTCAAGGTAGAGCACTGCAAATCTAATGAATTCCACCTTTATAAATTATTTGTTTGATTTAAGAAGAAACAAGAAGGATAATGATACACATGAAACATCAGTAAACTTAAAATCATAGAGAGAAATACACCATCAAAACATAGAGCCACATGGATCCCAAAGAGTGCTGCAAACCCTAGTCTATTCCTTTGCCAAAATTGCAGAAATGATATGTACAATGAAGTGTCAAGCAATCCCAAGTGTCCAACCCTGAAAATGACTGAAGAATTACAAGATATAGACAAGCCTAACTCATCCCCATGCCTCTAGGGGTCTATCTCACCATTCTAGGAGCTGTTTTAACAAGATCTAAACTAAGAACTGGAAAATAGGCAACGAAACAACTTGCCTCTATAAAATAGGAAACTGATTCATTCACTTACATTTCACTTTTTGGTGAATGAATCTACTATAATAAGTAAAAATGTGCCAAAATTACATCAAATTCATGAAATTACATCAATTTACATCAAGAGTTTCACATTTGGAGATTAAAAAGTCAAACTGACAAAAAATATGCGAAAATCTGAGCTGCTGAGTGAAAACTAGGCCAAAATTCCCAATGTGTCGCGCCTGAAATCTCTATGCATCGTGCCACTTTGAGGCTGAGTTTTAAGGCCTTCCTCGTGTCCAAATTGAGCACAAGATAGCTCGTTGGAAATCCCTACATGTCTACTTTCCAACCCAAGTGGCATTGCTAGATTTTGTTTCCATTTTCCACTCCAAAAATCAAATCTCCCAACACTACCTGTGTGTCCAAAAAGTGGTAGAAAGGCCATTTTTAAGGTGTTTTTGACCCTTCAGGCAACCCAAAACTTGTCAAAATCCTTAGGTAATGGGTAGGAATGCATAAATTGTGATGAAAAATCAAGAAATACAAAGTTTTATTCAAGAGGATCTGCCAATTATAAGTGCGCGCCAAGTGGCGCGACGCGTCGGGCAGGAAAATCTGTGTTAAGGCCAAAAAATTCAAAATTGACACAATGTTTCCCAAATTTCCTGAAATTTGGGCTGAATGTCCACCATCAAGCACTATGTTGGGCCAAATAAGCTTCAGTAAAAATTTGGAGTCTATCATGCCTTTTGTGACACTTTAGTGCCCTCTTTAGCTTTGTCTTCAGGATCTTGATTTGCGCCTTGCAAACATGATTTCGCGCCCAATAATGGTTCTTCATGTGCCTGAGCATGTTCTTTTTATTTTTTTCCTTCGCCAAAAGCTTCTCCAAATGAATATTGACCCTTTCGAGCCAATTCTCTCGATCAGCCTCTATCTCTTGCTGAATGGATGTCATCTCGGTTTGGCTTCTTTGGGCAGCTTGTCGGTTCTCACGGATGTTTTGCAACTCCATGATTGTATGCTGATATTCCAACTGTTTGTTTCACTGCTCAAAGTATTTTATAATCCATTGGGCTCTATGCAACTTGACGGTCAAGGTATCTATCTCCGCCTTCTTCTCCTGAATAGTCTCTCTCAACTTTGAGCTTAGAGAGCTCAAATCCTCATCAATGAGTATGAAATCAATATCTTTGCCTCCTGAAGTCCCCTCATCCTGCATGGGCCTCTTACCTCTATCTTGTACCTATACCTGTGCTACTGATGACGGAGGCAAGACTCCTTCCACCCCAGGTGGAGATATTACTCGCCAAGCTGCTGCAAATAATACTCTGGCGCCTCTCTGATAAGTAACAAACACTAGCACACTAATAGGCTCTGTCTCGTGACCTTCAAGCTAATGTGAAGGTTCATCTGGCTCATGAACAACCTTGGGAGGAACCTGAGGAACTATGAAGAAATCATTAGCAATGAAGTCTTCCCATGTAATACCCTGCAAGCCAAGCTGATGCAACACTACAATTTTAATGAGTGCATAGTGATAAATACTATTGTACTGCTGCTCAGGATTTTTCCTTTGCACGAGAGTGGTCATTCTCTCGATTTTCCGGCACATAAAATAAGGAATGCTCATCATCCTCACTCTGGTGAAATGCATTAATAACCTGATATGATAGGCATAGAGGCATGAGAACCGGCCCTCACAACTGAAATATCTGATAATAAGTTTCATCAAAGGCACATAGGACTCCTTCAAGAACCTGAAAGGAAAAACTCGTCTGAGTTGTCTCACAAAGCTAGGCCTGATATACAGTTCATAATGCACTCTGTCCACCTGCTGTCTTTTGTTCCACTGTTCTCCCACATTCGGTATTCCAGTTGCTTGAGAGATAGTTTCCGGTGTCAGAGTGAAAGTTACACCAGCAAGAGTTACCTAACCATCATGTAAATGCAATACAAACAAATGAGCCAACTCCTGATGATAATGGGTCCTAGCAATCATTTCACAATATTGAAAACATGAATGTTGCTCAAAACATGCCATGGAAAGTGGACAAGCCTGAAATTCAGCCAATGAGGTGGGCTCTTCTCTCACATGTCTTCCACCTTTATGAGGCCTTCTAGGTGCATGTAGCTCAGTGGTGGAATCAATGTCTCGGTCATATGATGTATCGGTGTCCGTCTCCATGGTGTCCAAGGTCTATGCAAGGTGTATGTCGACTTGTATGAGATGAAAATGAGAATTTGGGTGATTTTTTTTTAGTGCCAAATGTATGGTAGCATGGGGAGGAATATGGGGAAATAGGGCAGTAGGAACAATGGAATTCAATCAAGTGGAATTTTCCTTTCGAAACTTGTGACTTGATAAATTTAGGGACAAGGGACAGTCACTTGATTTTTTGGGATAAACTTAGTATTTTGGGAAATTTTGTAAACGGGATAGGGAAAATGGGAATGAGATGGTATGAGTGGCTTTAGGGATGTAAGGGGATAGGGGATGGACTGTAATGATAAGATAACAGTGAAAGGGAGGAATAAACAAGGTGAGGAATGGAACGGTTTGACACTAAAATTACTTTCAAAACCCAAAGGAGGCACTTATCAACAAGATAATAGGGTTTGGCTTTTGTATATTCAAATTATCATAATCAATCACATAATCAACACCAAGCACGAGTTATGGGCCACATAAGATCATATGAACTTACTTAGCGCGAGAAGGACTGAGTCGTTTTGGAGTTTTTTTTTTAAGCAAGGGCAAAAACTTGTGTTTTGGCTCAATGCGCTGCGCAGTCCACCCAGTGCGCCGCACCCTCCTAATGCGACGAACTGGAACAAATTAACACATAGAAGAGTGGCCCTATGCACTAGGCTCAACTTATGCACCGCGACCACTGCCCAGTGCACCGCGCTCTACAACTTCTAAACAGTCTGCCCCCAAATCACTAGTTTCGCCCTCCACGATTTCTTTTCTCCTCAGTGCTATCTCTTGGCACAAAAATGAATTGTTGAAACACAAAAATGATATTTATACCAAAGACTTTGATTTTTTTGATTTGAAAAAACCCACTTTGTAATGTTTGAAAACCTTGACACTTTTCCAAAAGTACTCTGTTTTGCTTGTTTTTAATTTTTGGACTGAATGATGAGCTTCTTGTCTGTTTTGCAGGGATGGGTGGCATGGAGCTTTGGCAAAGGTGACCAGGGCTGCGAATGGAGTATTATTACAATTGAAGAATTTTAAAATTACATTGCATTTATTACATAAGGATAAAATAGAGAATTTTTCTTCAAAACAAAGTTTTGAAGAAAAATCATTATCAAGCATTATGATGATTAAAATTTTGCACTGATACCTTATTTAAAGCTTCCTCATGTGCCAGCTGGAATTCTTAGGCATTCTGAAGACAAAATTAACGAAACCCTAGACCTAATGAGGTTTAAAACCCTAAAAGGACTCTTTGCCAACATTAAGACCAAACATGACTGTACATAATTTAAATGAATAGACCTAGGCTAGCAGGTATAAGACATGAGAAACATGAGCAAAAAACCCCCTATCGTCAGATGATCCATGCTCCTAATGGAAGGCAGATGACTGAACTGAGTGAGACACGTAAAATGAAATTCAACAAGAGAAATTTGATCTCTGACAGAAGGATGATGATACAGACTCTAACATTGGCTCCAATGGGGATGGTAGCGCCTTGGAGGTGCCAAGAACTACAGATTTTTGGGAGAGTAGGCAGTGCCTTCGTCCATTGGGCTATGGAGTCAATAACTTCGACAAACAACACAAGACTTTTGACTCATTTTATTGACTGAAAATCGACTCAAACTGACTCAATTTCGAAACCAAAAATGACTAATAGACGTGACTCAACAAACTAAAATTAAAGCTAAAGTCAATCTTTAGAGTTATAGCCTTCACCTCGGGCCCCAAACTGAAGAAAAGACGATAGCACACACTTGCAATGAAATTTAAATAAAACGATATGTACAGTGACAATGTAAACAACAGAAAACATTTCAAAAATGATACTGCTTGAGCAGCCGACCATTGACCGGCCCTCCTGGACAATATTCCCCGTTCATGTCTTTCAGAAGAAAAGAATTTTGACCCCGATATGCATCAATTTTAAAGGGTCCTTTCCATATATTTTGGAACTTACCATGCTTACCCTTTTCCTCGTTTCTGGCATCCCATTTCAACACCACTTCTTCCAATTGAAACTTTCCTTCTTTGGCTTTTCTATCATATATTTTCTTAATTCTCTCTTGCAGCTTGAACATGTTTTGGAAAACTTCTTCTCTAGTCTTCTGCAAATGGATCATTTGATTTATTCTCCTTTGCATATGATCATCTTCGCTGCCAGCTTCCTACAGAAGTTTGACTACTGGAACTACGAGAGAAGTAGGAAATACCGTTTCAACTCCGTATACTAGCTCGAAAGGGGACATACCAATGGATTTATTCTGACTCACTCGGTCTGCCAAAAGTGCATTGACCAACTTCTTATGCCAACTTTTCTTGTTGATTTCCAGTAGCTTTTTAATAATGTTGACCAAAGATTTGTTCGAAGACTCAGCCAATTCATGGCCTTGTGGATGATAAGCGGTTGAGTGTCCCAAATTGATTTGATACTTGTTACAAAACTCAACCATTCTTTTTGATTTGAAAGTTGCTACATTATCAGTAATTAAATTATTCGGGCAACCAAAACGAGACAAAATATTATTCTCAAGAAACGAAATTATTACCGAATCTGTGGCCTGCCTGGTGGGAATCGCTTCAATCCATTTCGTGAAATAATCCGTCGCTGTGAGGATCCACCTATGCTAAGCTGAAGAAGCAGGATGAATTTCGCTAATGAAATACAAACCCCACTGCTGAAAAGGAGCACTTACTTCAATGGGCTGAAGTGGCAAAGGTTGCAATTTCTTCCTCCCTTCAAAAATATGACATTCATGAGCTTTTAACAATATTATACACATCAGCAAAAAGAGTCGGCCAATAATATCCCGCTCTCAAAATTTTGTTGGCCGTTGTTTTCCAAAAAGGTGACCCCCGCAATCTCCCTTATGAAAATCCTCCATAACTTGCTTTGCTTCTTCTTCAACCAAATTGTTGGCAATATGTTTCTTGTATCTTACTATATTGAATTGGTTGTCCTTGATGGCAACTCTCTGGAAAAGGATGCAGCTAATGACTGTATGAAGAATCTCAGAAATCCATCAGCAGTTCTATACAAGCAGATTGACTTTTTCCATATAGAACAATGTATACACGGATTTGTAAAAGCCAAATCGTGTATGTACGTGGAAAAGTATGTACCAAGTAGCGTATGCCTATTTACACTCTAAATTTATAAAACTAGGGGACAATACCATGGTATTGGCCCAAAGTATTGAGCGCTGGATGATCTATTTGATCCCATCTAGGAATACCATCAGCGGTTAAGTGGTTTTGACTCATGGTATTGATAAAGGCTAAAACTATATAAGGAGAAGAGGATCTTAGTACAATGTGTGCACATGTAAGGGTTGTTGATGAATAAATTTCTCTAAGGAATATCTGCATGGATGAACTCTGTTCTTAATTGATAGATCTGAATCTATGATGCACCCATGAATATAATGATGGTTCAAGATCTCTAGATCAAAAATGATGAATCTCTAAGATGATCTGCAAAAGAAATGATGAAGACCTGGCGCAAGTCTGATGAAGAAATTGAAGAAATCTGGGTAAGTTTATAGATCTGGTCTGTTCTGCAAAGTTTATGTTTTACAGATCTATACGCTAGTTTGTCTCGGTAAAAGCACGTATATACGCGGGTTCGCTTAATAAAAAGCCCGTATGGAAGTTAGGGTTTCTGAAGCTTATTTCACATTATTTCTGTGATTTCTGTTATCTCTCTGCTGTCTGTAAACGAAGTCTTCTTGAAGTTCTGGGCTGTTTGAATATGATGTATGCTATGGATATGATAATGAACAAATATAATCAATGATTGAGAAAACATGATGATGGAAGAATGACTGTCAAAATAGTTTTGCATGGTGATAGATTATCTGAACAGAAATCTGATTTCAGATCTGAAAATGAGTCTGAACGAATTCTGAAAGAAAGCATACTCAGAGGAATACGCTAGTTGGTAAAAGGAAAAGCACGTGTATACACAGAATCGATAAAGAAAAGTTGCATATTAATTTAGAATATAAAAGATGAATATGCACTGAAGCATACGCAGGTTGGTGTGCAGAAAAGCGCATATGTACGCAAGTTCAGTATATAAAAACAGCGTATGGTTTCTGAATTAATGGTTGTTCAAGGTTGAATGTGTATCTGATTATCTTCTATTATGTCTGGGTTATTTCTGATACTCTGGTTACAGTGGTCTTATTGTTCTGATTGAAGGTTTTCTGAACAAAGTATGGTTGTTGAAGTTAAGGGGTTGTGTTGAAGCTGTTGGATCTAGTATGAAAATTGATGAAACGTGGTTAGTAGTAGATCTGGGGGTTGAAGCCTTCAGTATGAAAGAAGAAGATTTCTGTTAATAGAAGCTAGTGATTGATTTCAGGGGGTCGAAGCTCCCTTCCAGGAGAGGCTGGTAAACGAGATCAGGGGGTTGGAGCTCCCTTCCAGTTGCAGCTGGAAAATGAGAGAAGGTTATAGCCTTCTGCAGGTAGAAGCATGCGTACTGGTATGAGTCTGCATCAGTAATATGTTGTAAAAGGTTTTCTATATAATAAAGATTGAAAACAGAGACGACAACAGCGATGGTTTTCTCCCGAATTGGGTTTCCACCTTAAATATTGGTGTTCATGTGTGTCATGCTTTATTCTATTGATTACTACTCATAACCTGATACATAACTGATAAATCTGTTTATAAGACTGCTTCTGAGAATTTTCTCTAAATCTGGAAAGTTAAATCAGTATACGCTAGTTTCCTTCTGCATTTCCGCGTGCATATGCTAGTTTCGTTCATAAAAACCACGTATGGAAATCTGCTCAAAGAAAAAGTTGAATTTATTTTATAAGCTCTAAATACTGATTCAGCCCCCCCCCCCCCCCTCTTAGTATTTTTCCCAACAATTGGTATCAGATGAGGTCCTTCTGAAAAATCTTAGCTGCTAGAAGGAAGATCAATCAAGATAAGCAATCAAGAAGGAACAACATCTATCAGGCCTCCATTCTTCAACAGAAACAATTTAATCTTCTGGAAAATAAGGATGAGAGCATATATTTAGTCTCTAGGAGCATACGTATGGGCTATTGTTTAAGGAGGATATCAATATCCAGCCGCAACACTAACAGATCCAACGGAAAGAAAGAATTATGAAACAAATGCAAAGGTGGTCAATGCTCTATTGGGAAGTCTAATTGAATCAGAATTTGTCAAATTCATGCAGCTGGATACAGCAAAGGCAATATGGGACAAAATCATTCTAAGTTATGAAGGTGATGCAAAGGTAAAAAGTGCTAAACTCCAAACTCTCAGAATTCAATATGAGAATCTAAAAATGCATAATGAGGAGAGAAATGCCAATTTCTTTTTACGTCTTGATGATATTGTAAATCATATGAGAAATCTGGGAGAAACAATAATTGAATCTACTTTTGTTGAGAAAGTTTTAAGATCACTAACGACAAAATTTGAGTCAAAAGTTTCTGCTCTTGAAGAAAAGCAGGATCTTCAAAATCTTACTGTGGTGCAACTTCATGACATACTAATTGCATGTGAAATGAGAAGAGGAGGACCATCTAAAGTCAAAGAAGCCATCTTTAGAGCTTCTACAAAAGGGAAAGAAGTACAAGAGACAGAAGGATCAGGGTATATCTTAGAAGAAGATGAGGTAAATTTTGTAAAGAAACTCCAACTTGGCATAGGACGGTTCAGAGGTAAGCTTCATTTCAAATGTTTTGCTTGTGGAAGAGTTGGTCATTATGCTGCTAAGTGTCCTTACAAAGAAACACATGAAAAAGGGAAGGAAGTAGCAAGAAGGAATAAGAATCGGTTTAGCACTAGAAAAAGTTACTATACTCATGAAGACAGTGATGGGTTATCTGACAGTGAGGAAGAATGTGAACAAGATCTTAGACTTCTCATGGAATTTGAAAAAGAACCTAGAGAAGAAAAATATACTTTTATGGATGCTTTAGAGGACAATGATTTTCTTGATGAATTCAATCAACTCAAAATATGCTTAGAAGAAAGTAAAATATGCTTAGAAGAAATTAAAATATCCATAGAAACTCTGAAAAATCAGCTTGAAGAAAAGGAGAAACACAATGAGAAATTAGAATGTGAAATAGTAAGTCTAAGAAAAGAAATTGAGAAAGTGAAGACTTTGAATCTTAGATTTGCTAAAGGATCTGAAACCTTAGATGAGATTATCAAGGTACAATGTTCTCCTCTTATAAAGATAGGTCTTGGATATATTGGAGAATCTTCACAGGCTTCAGCACCAAATTATCTAAAAGCAGCTACAACTAGTATACAACATTCTGCCACTCAGCAAGGGAATAAAGAATCTTTACAAGTAAAGCATGACCATCTCAATTCAAAGAACACTAACAAGAATACTTTTCAAAGAAACACCAATCAACAGGTAAATTCAAATAGAATATTTCATGATCGCAGAAATTTCTTCTTCAATGGACAATGTTTCTCATGTCACAATTTTGGTCATAAAGTTGTTCAATGTGTTGCATATAAAACCATCATGACAAGAGAAGCAAGAAAGAAAAGGATTGATATTGGAACGAAGAAGAATACCTATAACAACTTTTCTCCTCTTCAAAATGAAGTTGAATGTGCTTATTGCAATAAATTTGGCCATGAAGAATCTGAATGCAGGAGCAAAGTCCAGCCAAAAGAGAAGTTTCCTTCAAGCTCCAAAGTGTGGAAAAAGAAGGAATTACAGGTTGAAAATTGTGGCATAGCTTTATTTGCAGAAGGTGAATAAAATCAATGGTACATTGATAGTGGATGCTCAAAACATATGACAGGTGACAAAAACAAACTTCTTGCATATAGTGCTCTAGAAAAGGAAAAGAATGTTACATTTGGAAATGATACTCCTGCTGTCATTAAGGGAAAAGGGTCTGTTTTTCTAAAAGAAAAGGTGAAAGATAATAATGTCATGTATGTGGATGGATTAAAGCATAACCTGTTAAGTGTAAGTCAAATGTGTGATCAAGGAACTGAAGTTGTCTTTAGTTCAAAAGAATGTGTGGTACGTGATCTTGATATAGGTAAAACAATTATAAAAGGAAAAAGAGCTCCAAGCAACCTGTATGTATTGAAGAACTGAAAAGAACAATGTTACTTGAGTAAATCTTCAGAAAACTGGCTATGGCATAGAAGGTTGGGGCATCTGAGCTTCTCTCAAATCAACAAATCAAGCAGACTTAAAGTTGTTCGTGATCTTCCCAATATTACTCTACCTGAAAGTATCATATGCAAATATTGCCAATTTGGTAAGAAAACTAGAGTGCAATTTAATGCCAAGGAAGGATCATCAAGTAAGCCTCTTGAACTCATTCATACTGACATATGTGGACCTGTGAGGAAAAATTCACCACGTGGTGAACAATACTATATCTTATTTATTGATGATTTCTCTAGAATTTGTTGGACTAGGTTGATTAAACACAAAGATGAAGCATTTGAGAAATTTCAGATCTTCAAAGCACTAGTTGAAAATGAATTAGATTTAAAAATCAAATGTCTTAGATCTGATCGAGGAGGAGAATATACATCAGATGAATTCCTTGAATTTTGTGAACAACATGGCATAAAAAGACAGTTTTCTATAGCTGGCACTCCACAACAAAATGGCGTAGTAGAAAGAATGAATAGAACAGTTCAACAAATGGCTAGAGCTATGCTTGATGATTCTGGAACACCTAACACATTTTGGGGAGAAGCAGCACATACAGTGGTAAATATTCTTAACAAGGCATATGTTCATGTAAATAGTGATAAAACTCCATATGAACTCTCGTATGGTAATCCTCCCACTGTGAAGCATTTTAGAGTTTTTGGAAGAAAATTCTTTATCAAAAATAATGATGAAAAACTTGGCAAGTTTGAACCCAGAGCAGATGAAGGAATACTTCTTGGTTACTCCTCTAGGAGTAGAGCATATAAATGTTACAATAAAATACTTCGGAAGATTGTTGAATGTATTGATGTTGTTATTGATGAGTCTCCTGCAGCTCCAAAAGAAGAAGAAAAAAACAACAGATGAAGACAATGATGACACATATCCTTCTACATCAAATAGAAATGATATAGACAATGAACCCAATGAAGAACCCGAAGAATATTTATCTGAAAAAGCTCCATCCAGATATGTTCAAAAGAATCATCCAGAATCTCAAATTTTGGGAGAAAAGGAATCAGGTGTACAAACAAGAAGGACTCTTGTGGGATCTTCTAGCTATCTGGCATTTCTATCCACTATTGAACCACATAATGTCAATCAAGCTAGCAAAGATGAATGTTGGATTCAAGCCATGAATGAAGAGCTTTATCAAATTGAAAAGAATAACACTTGGGAATTAGTACCAAGACCTCATGACAAAAATGTCATTGGAACTAAATGGATATTCAAAAACAAGTTAAATGAGAATGGGGATGTTATAAGAAATAAAGCTAGACTTCTTTGCAAGGGGTATGCTCAACAAGAAGGTATAGACTTTGAAGAAACTTTTGCTCCTGTAGCTAGACTTGAAGCCATAAGAATGTTTCTTTCTTTTTCAAGCTTCCAACAAATCAAAGTTTATCAAATGGATGTTAAATCTGCTTTTCTCAATGGTGATCTAGAAGAAGAAGTTTATATAGAACAACCAGAAGGATTCATTTGGGAAATGATGAAAAACTTGTTTGTAGACTTAAAAGGGCTCTATATGGTCTCAAACAAGCTCCAAGGGCATGGTATTATCGTCTTGACAAATATCTTCATCAACAAGGTTTTTCAAAAGGGTTTGCTGATAGCAACTTATACACAAAAACTAAAATGATAAACTATTGATTGTGGTTGTATATGTTGATGATATCATTTTTGGAAGTAATGAAGAATCTATGAGTCAGAAATTTGCTTCTGTTATGCAGCAAGAATTTGAAATGTCTTTACTTGGGGAACTAACATTCTTTCTTGGCTTGCAAGTGCAACAAGCAATAGATGGCATACTCTTATCACAAGAAAAACATCTTAAGCAAATTCTGAAGAAGTATGGCATGGAAGAGTGCAAACCTGTAAGTACACCAATGATAACCGGATGTAATCTAGTTCTCATGATGATTCTCACACGGTGAATCAACCAGAATATAGATCTATGATAGGAAGTCTACTTTATCTCACTGGGACTAGACCAGACATTATGCATGCAGTTTGGATTGTTGGACGATTCCAAGCTAATCCAAAAGTGTCTCACCTTCAGGCTGTCAAAAGAATATTCAAATATATACAAGGAACTCAAGACTTTGGACTATGGTATTCAAATAATGTTGATCTTACTCTTCATGCTTACACTGATGCAAACTTGGCTGGAAATGTTGATGATCGGAAAAGCACTAGTGGTGGTGCATTATATATGGGGCCCTGGTTAGTATCTTGGTTCAGCAAGAAGCAAAGCTCTATTGCCTTATCTACAACAGAAGCAGAATATGTGGCTGCCACATCATGTTGCACTCAACTTCTTTGGATGATGCAAACCTTACAAGACATTCAAATCAAATGTTCACCTCCTATCTCCATTATGTGTGATAATACAAGTGCCATCAGTATCTCAAATAACCTTATTATGCATTCCAAGACCAAGCACATTCCCATCAAGTATCATTTCTTACGTGAACAAGCGCTTGAACGAAAGGTGAAGTTGGAGTATGTTCCCTCCAAAGAACAAGTTGCTGATATATTTACCAAACCTTTACCCAGGGAAGCTTTTGAATATCTCAGACAGAAGCTTGGAGTAGTCTCTACCATGCAGAGGGTAAAATCTTCTTAAATTCAGAAGATTAAATTGGATACGCAGATTTCATGAAGGACAGTCACGTATATATGTGAGTTTATACATAGAAAACCGCGTATGGGTGTTTGCTGACAGAATTTGTCTGGGTCAACATTCTTCAGCATAGCTGCAGTGCTGTTTGGTATCTTTGGTGGTGTTCCAGTTCTCATATTTCTATTTCATTCTCTGATGTTTTTGATGAAGATGCATTGATGATTTGTTGTTGAAAGTGTTCAGGATGCACAGGCTAAGGGGGAGCATTGGTCATGTGGAAAGGATGCATTGTTGGCATTCTCTTTATTTGCTATGATCTGATCTCATGTTTGAGATTCTTTGGTCTTGATTGTATAAGTCATGTCTGTAATTTGATGAAAAGGTCATGATAATACCTATGATGTAAAATTGTAATATTCAGTCATATAAGGACTCATTCAAACATTGTAAACCCACTTGGTTGGATAGTTGAGTCAATTGTGTAAATCCACTTGCTTGGATCATTGATGTAAGTATGACTCTTTTGTTATAGGTTGAGTTATAGAGTCATGGACTTCATTGAATATTATGTTAAGAAGTTACAGCTTGATCTCAGAGGGAGTATGGTATTGTCAGTACAAAGGATCTTGATTTACCCTTTGCCCTTGATGTCAAAGGGGGAGAATGTTGTTGCTGAATATACTCCTGTATATTTCTGATCATGGTTGCCATCAAGTCCAAAGGGGGAGATTGTTGGCAATATGTTTCTTGTATCTTACTATATTGAATTGGTTGTCCATGATGGCAACTCTCTGGCAAAGGATGCAGCTAATGACTCTATGAAGAATCTCAGAAATCCATCAGCAGTTCTATACAAGCAGATTGACTTTTTCCATATAGAACAATGTATACGCGGATTTGTAAAAGCCAAGTCGCGTATGTACGCGGAAAAGTACGTACCAAGTAGCGTATGCCTATTTGCGCTCTAAATTTATAAAACCAGGGGACAGTACCATGGTATTGGCCCAAAGTATTGAGCGCTGGATTATCTATTTGATCCCATCTAGGAATACCATCAGCGGTTAAGTGGTTTTGACTCATGGTATTGATAAAGGCTAAAACTATATAAGGAGAACAGAATCATAGTACAATGTGTGCACATGTAAGGGTTGTTGATGAATAAATTTCTCTAAGGAATATCTGCATGGATGAACTCTGTTCCTAATTGATAGATTTGAATCTATGATGCACCCATGAATATAATGATGGTTCAAGATCTCTAGATAAAAAATGATGAATCTCTAGGATGATCTGCAAAAGAAATGATGAAGACCTGGCGCAAGTCTGATGAAGAAATTGAAGAAATCTGGGTAAGTTTATAGATCTGGTCTGTTCTGCAAAGTTTATGTTTTACAGATCTATACGCTAGTTTGTCTCGGTAAAAGCGCGTATATACACAGGTTTTCTTAATAAAAAGCACGTATGGAAGTCGGGGTTTGAAGCTTATTTCACATTACTTCTGTGATTTCTGTCATCGCTCTGTTGTCTGTAAACAAAGTCTTCTTGAAGTTCTAGGCTGTTTGAATATGATGTATGCTGCTGATATGATAATGAACAAATCTAATCAATGATTGAGAAAACATGATGATGGAAGAATGACTGTCTAAACAATTCTGCATGGTGATAGATTATCTGAACAAAAATCTGATTTCAGATCTGAATATGAGTCTGAAAAAATTATGAAAGAAAGCATACTCAGAGGAATACGCTAGTTGGTAAAAGGAAAAGCACGTGTATACACAGAATCGATAAAGAAAAGTTGCGTATTAATTATGAATATAAAATATGAATATGCACTGAAGCATACGCAGGTTGGTGTGCAGAAAAGCGCATATGTACGCAGGTTCAGTATATAAAAACAGTGTATGGTTTCTGAATTAATGGTTGTTCAAGGTTGAATGTGTATCTGATTATCTTCTCTTATGTCTGGGTTATTTCTGATACTCTGGTTACAGTGGTCTTATTGTTCTGATTGAAGGTTTTCTGAACAAAGTATGGTTGTTGAAGTTAAGGGGTTGTGTTGAAGCTGTTGGATCCAGTATGAAAATTGATGAAACGTGGTTAGCAGTAGATCTGGGGGTTGAAGCCTTCAGTATGAAAGAAGAAGATTTCTGTTAATAGAAGCTAGTGATTGATTTCAGGGGGTCAAAGCTCCCTTCCAGGAGAGGCTGGTAAACGAGATCAGGGGGTTGGAGCTCCCTTCCAGTTGCAGCTGGAAAACGAGAGAAGGTTACAGCCTTCTGCAGGTAGAAGCATGCGTACTGGTATGAGTCTGCATCAGTACTATGTTGTAAAAGGTTTTCTATATAATAAAGATTGAAAACAAAGACGACAACAGCGATGGTTTTCTCCCGAATTGGGTTTTCACCTTAAATATTGGTGTTCATGTGTGTGATGCTTTATTCTGTTGATTACTGCTCATAACTTGATACATAAATGATAAATCTGTTTATAGGAGCTGTCTCATTTGCTAAAATAAAATCCTCGTCTTTTTGTACAGTTGAGCCTTCTGAATACCCCTCATCTTCAGTGATATAAATTGGAAAATCATTAGGTGTAAAGAAGTGATTTTCTTCTCCTATTACATTCTCTTCATCATCTGATTCTATACCAACAAAATTCTGCTGTAAAGGTGTCTTCACTTGCTGCTGTACCGCTGGTTCTTGTGCTCGCTGCTCTCGTTGCTTGATTCTGAATTGCGGTCACTGCTGGCCACGGAAGTTAGGATTTCTGATCTGCGTTTCAGGCTTATCAAGTGTTAATCTTTCAAACATCTTTTCCATCTTCTGAAGCATTTGATCTGATGTGGAAACCTCTTCCTTTATTGCTAATTTCTTTTCAACTCTCATTCTAGCTCTCTTGGCATTCAAATTAGCTTCAACACTGACTGCAATCTTCTGCATATCTTCTAAATTGGCCTGACTTATTTCTCTCAATTGATAAGCCATGTCAGGATTGAATCCATCTGGAAACTTAATCAAAGTTGATCCCCTAGGTGGCTTTATATTAGCAGGAATTGAATTATAAACAGTATTAAATCTAATACAATAGTCTTGGGCAGACTCACCAACATTCCGTTTGATATTGTCATATTCGGAAAGAATTGAAAGAGGGTCTTTTTGCACTTCCCATCAATCCAAGAATTGTCTCTAAAGATTAGGCAGTGTAGCAATACTTCTAGCCGGCAAAGCTCTGAACCACTTTCTCACTTCTCCTCCAAAGGTTTGAACAAACAATCTCATGGTCAATTTTTTTGCATCAATCTCATGAAGATCGAAGAAATCTGCCATCCTATCAACATGCTGCTGAGCAATGACACTTTGAGGAGTGCCATCAAATAATGGAATTTTGATTTGATAGTCTGTGGGCATGTCATCCAAGTTCTGAGGCAATGCGAGGGGTGCAAATTGAGAAGCCATTGCTCTAAGTGGATTCACAACTGGATTTGGGGATATAGGTGGAGTTGGAGCAGTAGATGAATGAGGTGTATGTGGTGTGGATGGAGAAGCTACTACATATTGTTGATTAGGGATAGAAGGTTGCACAGGAATGGTAGGAATGAAACGAGGCTCGGTAGGAATTTGTGAACCAGATGTAACTGCTGATGGCCCAAGAGTTTCAGATGCAGATTCTATGAATTCAGGAATGTTTGTTGCCACAATGGAATTCTGAATATTCAAAATGTAACTGTCAATGGATCTATTAGCCTGTTCAATTTCAAGATATTTGATGAACTCGGGATTTATGATAGTAGAACCAATAGCACTTTCAGACTTAGTCTCAAACAACGACAACTCAAATTGTTCATCAAACTCGAGATCTTCAATATAGTCAAAAACAGTGGGACATGAATGAGATTTAAAAAAAGGAATCATAGGACTTTCTCGACGATGGATTCTTGAAATCAGATTGGGATTTTCATACACAGGAGGTGGATCATGATCCAAATTTGCTCTGGTATGTCGTCTGGAAGCCAGTGTGTTGAATTATGTTCAAAAATCAAAGGGACAAAACCAACTTGTTCAGCCTATCAAATTATAGACTCATCACCCAAAAGTCCAGAATGATCTAATGTACTAGGGAAATTTACAAGTCAGATGTTACGTTTACAAACTAGACCAGAGATTGACTGAAGTGGCATTTATCTACTTTCGCTAATGCAAAGCAAGAGCGTTTCGAAGGCTACATGGCATAACTTCAGGCTCCGTATGTAGCTTATAAAACATATAGCACTAACAAGAAAACCATTTTATCTCTAGTATGGTCCCCACTATGTTATGGCCTAAATCTACCTCAGGCTGAGAAAGGCAGAATCTAGGGTAACATCAAACCATGCTTAATCTGGTAGCTAGCCCTACCAGATCGGGAGAGGGCTCTCTCCTTGTCAATCTCAGCTAAAATTGTTCAGTGAGGATTGAGATGACTCAATTAAAGGCTGATTTTAGGCTAGGTATATATTTAAGGAGGTTGGATTTGATTTTGAAGGTTTTCGTTGGATCAAAGGGAGAGGCAGATTTTGGGTATGGGGAATGAGGCCTAGTTTTTGCAGAGTTCTGAATGGGGCAAGGAAGGCAATTGTTTTGATGCTTTGGATTGAATTAATGGATAGCTTAGACCGGTGAGGAGCTAAAGAGGGTAAGAGGCTTTCAAGAATCCTCTTCAAACAGATGAAAACATGGAAAATTAAACAAAATTTCAAGGTAGAGCACTGCAAATCTAATGAATTCCACCTTTATAACTTGTTTGTTTAATTTAAGAAGAAACAAGAAGGATAATGATACACATGAAACATCAGTAAACTTACAATCACCGAGAGAAACACACCATCAAAACATAGAGCCACATGGATCCTAAAGAGTGCTACAAACTCTAGTCTATTCCTTTGCCAAAATTGCAGAGATGAAATGTACAATGAAGTGTCAAGCAATCCCAAGTGTCCAACCCTGAAAATAACTGAAGAATTACAAGATATAGACTAGCCTAACTAATCCCCATGCCTCTACGGGTTGAGCTCACCATTCTAGGAGCTATTTCAACAAGATCTAAACTAAGAACTAGAAAATAGGCAATGAAACAACTTGCCTCTATAAGATATGAAACTGATTCATTCACTTACATTTCACTTTTTGGTGAATGAATCTACTAGCATAAGTAAAAATGTGTCAAAATTACATCAAAGTCATGAAATTACATCAATTTACATCAATGTTTTCACATTTGGAGATAAAAAATTCAAACTGGCCAAAACTAGGCGAAAATCTGAGCTGCTGAGTGAAAACTACGCCAAAATTCCCAATGCGCTGCACCTGAAATCTCTATGCGTTGTGCCACTTTGAGGCTGATTTTGAAAGCCTTCCTGATGTACAAATTGAGCACAGGATAGCTCGTTGGAAAGCCCTATCTGTCTACTTTCCAACCCAAGTGGAATTTCTGGATTTGGTTTCCATTTACCCCTAAAAAAATCAAATCTCCCAACACTACTGTCTATGTGTCCAAAAAGTGGCAGAAAGGCCATTTTTTAGGTGTTTTTGACCCTTCAGGCAACCCAAAACTTGTCAAAATCCTTAGGTAATGGGTAGGAATTCATAAATTTTGATGAAAAATCTAGAAATACAAATTTTTCTTCAAGAGGAGATGCTAATTATAAGAGCGCACCAAGTGGCGCGACGCGTCGGGCAAGAAAATCTGTGTTAAGGCCAAAAAATTCAAAATTAACAAAATGTTTCTCAAATTTCTTGAAATTTGGGTTGAATGTCCACCATCAAGCACTATGCTGGGCCAAAGAAGCTTCAGCCAAAATTTGGAGTCTATCATGCCTTTTGCGACGCTTTAGTGCCCTCATTAGCTTTGTCTTCAGGATCTTGATTCGCGCCTTGCAAACATGATTTCGTGCCCAATAATGGTTCTTCGTGTGCCTGAGCATGTTCTTTTCCTTGTTTTCCTTCACCAATAGCTTCTCCAAATGAATATTGACCCTTTCGAGCCAAGTATCTTGATCATCATCTATCTCTCGCTGAATGGATGTAATCTCGGTTTGGCTTCTTTGGGCAGCTTGCCGGTTCTCACGGATGTTTTGCAACTCCATGATTGTATGCTGATCTTCCAACTATTTGTTTCACTGCTTCAAGTAGTTTATAATCCATTGGGCTCTCTGTAACTTGATGTTCAAGGTATCTATGTCCACCTTCTGCTCCTGAATAGTCTCTCTCTACTTTGAGCTTGGAGAGCTCAAATCCTCATCAATGAGTAGGAAATCAGTATCTAGGCCTCCTAAAGGCCCCTCATCCTACATGGGCCTCTTACCTCTGTCCCGTACCTGTACCTGTGCTGCTGATGATGGAGGCGAGACCCCTTCCACTCCAGGTGGAGATAGTACTCGCCGAGCTGCTGCAAATAATACTCTGGCACCTCTCTGATAAGTAACAAACACTGGCACACTGATAGGCTCTGTCTCATGACCTTCAGGATGATGTGAAGGTTCACCTGGTTCATGAAAACCTCAGGAGGAACCTGAGGAACTGTGAAGAAATCATTAACAATGAAGTCTTCCCATGTAATACCCTGCATGCCAAGCTGATGCAACACTACAATTTTAATGAGTGCATAGTGATAAATATTGTTGTACTGCTGCTCAGGAGTTTTCCTCTGCATGAGAGTGGTCACTCTCTCGATGTTCTGGCACATGAAATAAGGGATGTTCATCATCCTCACTCTGGTGAAATGCATCAATAACCTGATATGATAGGCATATAGGCATGAGAATCGGCCCTCACAACTGAAATATCTGATAATAAGTTTCATCAATGGTGCATAGGACTCCTTCAAGAACCTGAAAGGAAACACTCAGCTGAGTTTTCTCACAAAGCTAGGCCTGATATACGGTTCATTATGTACTCTGTCCGCCCGCTGTCTTTTGTTCCATTGTTCTCCCACATTCGGTATTCCAGTTTCTTGAGAGATAGTTTCCGGTGTCAGAGTGAAAGTTACACCAGCAAGAGTTACTTGACCATCATGTAAATGCAATATAAACAAATGAGCCAACTCCTGATGATAATGGGTCCTACAAATCATTTCACAATATTGAAAACATGACTGTTGCTGAAAACATGCCATGGCAAGTGGATAAGCCTGCAATTCAGCCAATGAGGTGGGCTCTTATTTCACATGCCTGTCACCTTTACAAGGCCTTCTAGGTGCATGTAGATTAGTGGTGGAATCACTATCTCGGTCATATGATGTATCAGTGTCCGTCTCCATGGTGTCCAAGGTCTATGCAAGGTGTATGTCGGCTTGTATGAGATGAAAATGAGAATTTGGGTGCTTTTGTTTTAGTGCCAAATGTATGGTAGCATGGGGAGGAATATGGGGAAATAGGGTAGTAAGAACAATGGACTTCAATCAAGTGGAATTTGCCTTTTGAAACTTGTGACTTGATAAATTTAGGGACAAGGGACAGTCACTTGACTTTTTGGGATAAAATTGGCATTTTCAGAAATTTTGTAAATGGGATAGGGACAATGGGAATGAGATGGTATGAGTGGCTTTAGGGATGTAAGGGGATAGGGGATGGACTGTAATGATAAGATAACAGTGAAAGGGAGGAATAAACAAGGTGAGGAATGGAAAGGTTTGACACTAAAATTACTTTCAAACCCCAAAGGAGGCACTTCTCAACAAGATAATAGGGTTTGGCTTTAGTATATTCAAATTCTCATAATCAATCACATAATCAACACCAAGCACAACTTATGGACCATACAAGATCATATGAACTTACTTGGAGCGAGAAGGACTGAGTCGTTTTGGAGTTTTTTTTGAAGCAAGGGAAAAAACTTGTGTTTTGGCTCAATGCGCCGTGCAGTCCACCCAATGCGCTGCGCCCTCCTGATGCGCCGCGCTGGAACAAATTAACACAGAGAAGAGTGGCCCTATGTGCTGTGCTCATCTTATACGCCGCTTCCACTGCCCAGTGCGCCGCGCTCTGCAACTTCTAAACAGTCTGCCCCCAAATCACTAGTTTCGCCCTCCACGATTTCTTTCCTCCTCAATGCTATCTCTTGGCACACAAATGAATTGTTGAAACACAAAAATGATATTTATACCAAAGACTTTGATTTTTTTGATTTCAAAAAACCCACTTTGTAATGTTTGAAAACCTTGACACTTTTCCAAAAGAACTCTGTTTTGCTTGTTTTTAATTTTTGGATTGAATGATGAGCTTCTTGTCTGTTTTGCAGGGATGGGTGGCATGGAGCTTTGGCAAAGGCGACCAGGGCTATGAATGGAGTATTATTACAACTGAATAATTTGAAAATTACATTGCATTTATTATGTAAGGATAAAATAGAAAATTTTTCTTCAAAACAGAGTTTTGAAGAAAAATAATTATCAAGCATTATGATGATGAAAATTTTTCACTGATACCTTATTTGAAGCTTCCTCATGTGCCTGCTGGCATTCTTAGGCATTCTGAAGACCAAATTAATGAAACCCTAGACCTAATGAGGTTTAAAACCCTAAAATGACTTTTTGCCAACATTGAGACCAAACATGACTGTACATAATTTAAATGAACAGACCTAGGCCAGCAGGTATAAGACATGAGAAACATGAGTGAAAATCCCCCTATCGTCAGATGATCCATGCTCCTAATGGAATGCAGATGACTAAACTGAGTGAGACACCTAAAATGAAATGCAACAAGAGAAATTTGATCTCTGACAAAGGGATGAAGATACAGACTCTAACACATGTTAGAGCCAATCTTCTACACTCTATAGGTTCACGTTTTGAGCATGTTTGAACCTCTCTTTCTCCTTTTTTGAGACATCTTCTCTTTTTCTTTGAAAACAAAACATAGCAATGGTATTTATAATGGAAATGAAAACTGTAAACTAGAAATCAGTAGTAGCAATTCTTGAGCATCCTGCCATTGATAGGACCCCCAAATAGATCTGTACCATCTAGCTCTTGTAGAGAAAAAGGCATTTGGACCAATAGTGGATTGGATGATGTAAGGACCCTGCCACAAACTGTCAAATTTTCCATGCTTTCCTTTGTCTTCTCTCTTAGAGTCCCACTTTAGAACCTTATATCCAATTTTGAAGTCACAAGCTTTTTTTCTCTTATCAAACAATTTTTTTATATTTTCCTATACTTTTAGAGCTTTGTTATAGACTTCTTCTCTTGTCTTTTGGAGATGTATTGTTTGATTTATCCTCCTTACCATGCTGTACTCTTCTGACTGAATCTCTTGGACTAGTTTAATCATTGGTACCCCTAGGCTGGTAGGAAAAACTGTCTCTGTTCCATAAACAAGCTAATATGGTGACATTCCAATGGATTTCTTTGTTGTTAGCTTGTCAACCCACAAAGCATGAACTAACTTGTTATGCCATGATTTGTTATTCCCTTCAAGTAATTTTTTGATAATGGTCACCAAGATCTTGTTTGATGATTCATCTAACCCATTACCTTGTGGGTAATAAGCAGTTGAATGACTGAGTGGTATCTGATACCTGTGACAAAAATCAATCATTTTCTTGGATCCAAAAGTAGCAGCATTATCAGTGATTATCTTTCTGGGGCAGCCAAATCTAGAGAGGATGTGGTCTTCTAGGAACTTAATGATGAAAAAATATGTGGCATTCATAGAAGGGATGACCTTTATCCATTTTGTGAAATATTCTATGGCTGTGAGAATCCATTTGTGTTGTGCAGAAGAAGCAGGGTGTATTTCTCCTATAAAATCGAGGCCCCACTGTTGAAAGGGAGCTTCAACAGTTATAGGTTGCAATGGCAAGGGGAGGAGCTTCCTTTTGCCCTAAAAAATCTGGCACTTATGGCAGGCAATTATCATTTTGTGGATGTCATTGAAAAGTGTAGGCCAGTAATAGCTAGCTCTGAGTATTTTGTTAGCAGTGGCTTTCCAATTTAAGTGACCTCCACACTCTCCTGCATGAAACTCATGTTTAATCCTCTCTGCTTTAGTTTCAGGAAGACATTTCAGGAGCAAGCCATTTCCATTTTTCTAGTATAAGAATTCATTTAGTATGCAATAGTTTCTGGCTTTTGACTTTAGGAATCTGGCCTTAGTCTTTGACAAATCAGGAGGGGCATTGAGGTTTGTGAGTACATATAGGATATCAAAATACCAAGGAAATTTTTGAAATTTTTCTTCAACAATAGGATTAGGAAATCCTTCATGTTCATCCAAGGCATCCACCAAGTTTATGTCAAGGGATTGCAAGTTAGATTCAGCCATTATTTGAGCTAAGCCCTGACCTTTGATCAGTTTTGTGGGTTTTATTTCTATGTCCTACTCTAATATTACAGCAATCCATTTGCCCCTCTTTCCATCCGGATCTTGGGACAAAATTTCTTTTACCACTATGTTTGGCACGTAAGCAATGATGTGAGAATGCAGTATATACACCCTAAAGTATTTCAAGGCCTTTACCAAGGCATAGGCCTATTTTTCCATTATGTTATATTTCAAGGGTGCATCCCTCAGAGATTTGCTAAAGAAAGCAATAGGTTGTACCATTCCCTCTGGATTTTTTTGCAGTAGGACTATAGCGACTGTATGCTCGGAGGCAAACGAGAATATCAGGAAGCCTTTTGAGAAATCTAGGCTGATTAGGACAGGTGCCCGGGTGAGCGCAAGTTTAAGTAACTCAAAATATTTTTTAGCCTCCAAAGTCCACTTAACCCCTACATCCTTTTTCAGCATGTTTGTCATATCCCTGAGGTGTTCAGCTAAGTTGGGAATAAACCTCCTTAAGAAGTTGATTTTCCCAATAAAGGACTACAATTATTTTATGTTTCTCAAGTGACTAATCTGTAGTATTCCATAAACTCTTTTTGGATCTATCTTAATTCCCTTCTCTGATATAATATGGCCAAGAAGATTACCTTCTTGAATCCCGAATATAGTTTTCTTGGGATTCAATGACAGACCGAACCTTCTACATTTTTCAAAAACTCTTCTCAGATGTTTTAAGTGTTCCTCATCAGTCTTGGAATAGACTATTATTTCATCAAGATAGATGACAATGAAGTGCCCTATTTCCTCCGAAAAGGCTATGTCCACTGCTCGTTGGAAGGTTGCACCAGCGTTCATCAGTCCAAAAGGCATTTTTACGTACATAAAAGTGCCCCATGGAGTGGTGAAAGTTGTCTTAAGCTGATCTTCTGGGAGTACTACAACTTGGTTATAGCCTGAAAAATCGTCTAACAGGGAGATCCTTTTTGAGCCAACTACCCTTTGTAGGAGGTGTTCCATATTTGGTAAGGGGTAATTCTCTTTAAATGAAGCTCTGTTAAGGTTTCTCAAATCGATGCACAACCTGATCGCACCTGTCTTCTTTCTCACAGCTACAAGGTTCGAAACCCAATCAGAAAACCTCATGGGCACTATAATTCTTGCCTCGTACATCTTCTTGATTTCCTTTTTGACTAGAGGCAGTTTTTTTGGGTTGATTCTACGCAGCTTCTACCTAAAGGGTTTTTGGTTCTCTTCTAGTGGGATCTTGTGCTGGATGATTTCTGTATCATAGGCCTTTAAGTCCTCGTAGCTCCAGGTAAACACATCAACGAATTCTTTAAATAAGTCAATATATTTCTTTTTCATGTCTGCTGGCAATGAATTATCCAACTTAATCATCTTAGGCTTATTCATAGTGCCTATGTTGCATTCCTCGACATCGGAGTCTGAGTGTTCACTAATGGGATTTTTCGCTATGTCGTTAAAATCAAAAAGGTCCTATAAAGGTGCCAGTCCTCTGGGTATGTTCTTATCTTTTGGCTGCAACACCTCTATTTCCTCTTTTTCTGTGTTCTTATACTCTTTGGTTTGAGTTTCGAGTTCTTTAGTTAACATGTTTATTTCAACGTTATGGGGTGATTCTTCTTCATCGGGGGGCTCTTCACTCAGGCAGATTTCATTAGATATAGAGTCTGAATCAGAGAATTCAAACCCATTCCTGCCAGTCAAGAAATCCCCTATCTGCTTATCGCCCTCAAAGACCTGCCAATATATCTTGTTATCTGGCACCGTGGGCCTGTATTTCGTCTGAATGATGATTTGTTTGTCACTAGGTGATTTATGAAATGAACTAGATATGCAGGCTAATCTATTTTCAACAATGTTCTAACTCCTAGGAACAAACACCAGCTCATACTCTACAAAGGTTTTTAGTAAATCCATAGCATCATTTCTGTATGCTCTCAATCTAGGGTGCTTCGCCATGTATTCTTCGTTCACTCGTTTTATGGTCAACTCAGAGTCTCCGTGTACAGCTATCCTTTGGGCCCCTAGTTTTCTTAATAGATTTAAGACTAAGATGAGAGCCTCATACTCTGTGATATTGTTAGTACATTTAAAGTCCAATCTGAAGGCATGACTCTCAGTATAGTCACTCTCAGTGTTATGTAACCACACTCCGGCTCCTGCATTCTTCCTAGTGCAAGACCCATCGAAATTCATTTTCCACAAGGGATATTTTTCGGGTTGGCTATCAGTTTCATCCCTAACGTTGGGTTCACTATCATGTTGTATTGTGGGGTCTACACCGTGTTGTGGAGCATTTGTTTCTTCAGGATGTGTATGGAGTTCAGAGAGATGACTAGTCATCTATTTGTAGTCTTGGTTTTGTTTATTCTGAGTTTCTGATTTAGTGCACCATCCAAAGGTTTCTTCTTCATTTTCTTCTATGTCTAGAGTGGCCATTATGTGTTAGAAAATTAAATATTACAGAGCAATGCAACATATAAAATATGCGGGAAATAAAAGCACGCAAAACACATAAAAATAGAGCGACACAGATATACGTGGTTCACCCAGTTTGGGCTACGTCCACCCCGAACAACCAGTCCTTCCTTTCTATTATCCAGCAAAAATGAAGAGACAAAACCTACAGCAGATCCGCTGAAATGAAGAGACAAAACCTACAGCAGATCCGCTGTAATATCCTCTGTTCTCTCTCACAGTCTCCCTCTCTGTTTCTCGCTCCGAGAATACACATACGATACAAAGCCATAATACAATGCCCTCATAAAAGCGAGGGGTTGCCTTCTAGGGCAAAAAACCCTAATCTAAACATAACTTCTACCGTCAGATCATTTTCCTAATGAATGGCCCAGATTGACTAGAAATTACTATACTTTTACAAGGAAATTTTACATATGTTTTTAGCTTCGGGGGCGCTGCCCCCGAAAACCCCCGCCAGGGGGGGCTCCGAAAAGCGCTGCCGCCCCCCCTGGACCCCCCATGGCAGCGATCAATTACGAGCGGCGTTTCCGCCCCTTTTAAGGTATAGGGGTCCAATGATGTGATACAAAGTAAACAAGATAATCAGGCTCCACACCCAACATTATGTTAAAATCAGTGGGCTCTACTCTATTGTTTGCATCTCTGTCTTCTAGCTCTGGCTCATCTATGGATTCATCATTTCGAAGGATAAAGGAGTCCAGATCCATGTGTACAGAGTACATAGGTGAATTTTCAAGGTTTTCAGGGCTGCTCACCATAAACTTCATTTGTGCCTCTCTATACAGTCTCCTAAGCTGGCTAAAGATAGGGATTGTGGCATATGACCCATCCATCTGCATTGTACCTTACAGCTTGGCTCCCCATGACCTTGATAACAGCATGCCATACTTAGGTGGCACATCTACCACCACAACATCCATAACCATACATTTGGATGGAATATGGGTCAAGTTCACACAAAGATCTTTGATTAAGCCAAGGCATTTCACTCTGCTAGAGTCAAATAAGTATAAATCCTTATAGGGTCAGGTTATCTCCAGGCCTAACTTCTCCATAATTACCTTACTATTCGAATTTGAGTAGAGAATATCATGGGATCATGAGGATATGTGTTTCATTTCCTTTTTGTATTAAAACTCTAAGAAGATATGTGTCTCATTTCCTATTTTGTATTGAAACTCTAAAAAGACATGTGTCTTATCATTTCCTATTTTGATTGTAACTTTAGAGATAGAGGGAGAGATTCATGGAATTTCATTAATGAGATAACTTCTCATATTTTTGTATAAATAGGAGAAGCTTTCTCCTATCAAAAAAGGTAAAAAAATAGGAGAAGAAGAGAAGGGATTATAGAGTGTTTTGTAACAAGGCTTAAGATGGAATGGGATGTAGATTTGTGAGTTTATCAATAAAGAAGTTCTTTGATGCTGTTTTTATCACATCTTCAAGGAGATAAGGAGCTCACTGAATTCGTAGCTGAGGGCCCCTGCTGCTAAGGAGGTTTCATGCGTTTTCTAGCTAAGTTAATTCTAGTTTCTATTTAGCATTTCTCTGTACTTTTCTTTACTACTTTCATAATTTGCAATTATTGTATCCAACTGAGTAAAGTATATTTATGAATGGATAGTGACTCATAGGTGTAGTAGTTGTTAGGTTTCATTTCTTGTCTTTCATGGTTAAACAGTTACTGTGCTCGACCAAGTAAAGACCATTTAAATCTTAAATTGAAATGGTTAGTGACTTATAGATATAGTAATTGTCTGGGAGATCCTCATACACTACACTTAATCTTTTTCAAAACCTCTTCCAATAAATCTCAATTATATGAATTGGATTCAGTTGTAATGTTTGAGTTATTAATTGTTTCAGTATTTCATTTCATGTTATAGGAGATCCTCATTACACTACACTTAATATTTTTCAAAAGCTCTTCCAATAAATCTCAATTATATGAATTGGATTCAGTTTTAATGTTTGAGTTATTAATTATTTTAGTATTTCATTTCATGTTGTAGGAGATCCTCATTACACTACACTTAATCTTTTTCACAAGCTCTTCCAATAAATCTCAATTATATGAATTGGATTCAGTTGTAATGTTTGAGTTATTAATTGTTTCAGTATTTTATTTCATGTTATAGGAGATCCTCATTACACTACACTTAATATTTTTCAAAAGCTCTTCCAATAAATCTTAATTATATGAAATGGATTCAATTGTAATGTTTGAGTTATTAATTGTTTCAATAGTTCATTTCATGTTGTAGGAGATCCTCATTACACTACACTTAATATTTTTCACAACCTCTTCCAATAAATATCAATTATATGAATTGGATTCAATTGTAATGTTTGAGTTATTAGTTTCTTTCATTTCTTAAGATGCAATATCCATGGATTAGGATTTCTAGTTTTCATCATTTCTTAATTAGAAAATAAACTCCAAAAACTTGTAAATAAAATTCTGCTTTAACTCATTTGACAAACATTTTCCTTTCCTTCCTTTTTAATTAGATTTAATCTCATATTTTTAATAGAATATTAAGGATCAAAATATAAAAACTCCCAAAACATCAACAAAACATTAAAACAACGAAGTTAGAAAAAGGACACTTAGGCACATATAGTGCATTACACTTCATCAGTTTACTAGCTCTAGTCGATAATTTATGTTAGCAATTTAGGACACTAAATTTACTAAACACCTCTTATCATTCTCTTATTGTATGGCCTCTTCTCTTCTTTCATTTGAATAAACTAAGGAAGATCTAGAGTCTCTTTGGAAGCTCTAGGCTGATGTCTGTACTCTACCTGTAGAAATTAGCTGAATAAATCACTTATTCAATGAAGATTAACCCGATCATACATCAATTTCGAATTGCATGCATAACACATAACCTTCTTCCACGATTAATTGTCACATGCGGAAATAATATAGAAGCAATCGCACATCAAATCAATCACACATTAACTCAGTATGTATGGGGAAAGCCTATAGCTGAAAACCCCCCAGCTATTGTGTATATTATAATGGAGAAATCATGTAACAATCATAGTACAAAAACTCTTTACAAGCTCTCATACACTACCTCCCATGCTACACACTATCAAGCTAGATCTAGCAAATCACTTGCTCCAATCCTTAGCCACTTGATAGCCAACCTTGATTGCGTATTTTAATGCTAGGTGATGGCCTCCTTATATAGATAAACCACCAGCCTAAACTTTGCAATACTCATAGCTTACTCCACCTATCTATGTGTTGCAAATAGCAACAGTATAGTTACAACTGATAGCTAACTCTACCCTTTCATCCATCTCTTTCACTGGTCTTCACTGAACTGATCATGCACTGTAGTGAACTGAAGTGTTCTTGAGTTGACTAATGAGTTAATATTTAGTAAATTAAATATTATTTAATTTACTTCACTCATATCTAGTTGATTAGTTAGTTTAACTAATCCCAACTAGTTCAACTAAAACAAACAGAACATAACTCCACTACTTGTCCCGTTAACTCCTCCAAAACTTCTGCCACTGAAGTCTAACTGAAGCCAACCATGCAAGATGCCATCAAACCCTAGGACCCACGTGATTCCTTGTGTCAGTTGCATGAGCCACCTCCATGACTCAAACTGAAGTGCGCCAAGAGAGTAGCTGTTTATAGTCAAAATATTATTAAGGGTAAATAATATTTGACTTCCATATTTTTAGGAGATCAGTCTAAAAATAGCCTGGGTCCTAAAAATTAGGGTCTCATCTATTTTTACCAACATGTAGCATACTCCAAGAATCTCCAAGTAGAATTCCCAAATTATGCTCCGTATGTCTAAAAATAGACATAGTCTAAAAATAGACTTTGCGCCAGAATTTGCCTGCGGGCCCACTTAGTGAAGGCGACTTCATTTCACTAAGCTCCATCATCTTGCCGCATTCTCAACACTCCCTCTCAGCAAGATATGGATTATCTGCAACCCCTATCCTGCCTCTGTGGAATTCGAACTTGCTCCTGGTGAGCGCCTTCGTCAGGATGTCGGCATCCTGATCCTCCGTGGGAACATATGAAAGCATCATGATCCTCCGCTGAACACAATCTCTAATGTGATGGTACCTGATGTCGATATGTTTGGACCTATCATGAAATACTGGATTAGCCGAGAGCTTGATGCAGCTCTGGTTATCACAGTAGATCATTGTAGGCTCCAAATGCAACCTAAACAAACCTGCGAGGATCTTCCTCATCCAAATAGCCTCGCATGCAGCCAAACTTGCTGCCATGTACTCGGCCTCTGCTGAACTGAGTGCCACGGATCTCTGCTTCCTGCTGTACCAGGAAACTGCTGTCGACCCAATGCTGAAAACTCCTCCAGAAGTGCTCTTCCGGTCTGTTGGGCTCCCTGCCCAATCTGCATCAGTGAAGCCAGAAAGCTTCACTCCATCCTCCTGTCTGTACCATAGACCATATCCCGATGTGCCTCTGATATAGCGCAATACATGCTTGCCCGCTTTCCAAAAGAGCTTGGTAGGCTTAACCATAGCTTGCGAAAGCTGGTTAACTGCATAGCATATATCGGGTCGAGTATTGACCAGATACATCAACGACCCCACCAACTGTCGATAGACAGTGGCATCCACTACCTCCTCCGAAGTAGCATCTCCCTTCCTCCATCATCCAGGAAGAGGGGTATCAACAGGCTTGCAGCCCTGCATGTTGAACCTCTCTAGAATCTCCCGGGCATACTTGCCCTGAGAAACAAACAGTCCTCCACTGCGCTGCCAAATCTTCAATCCCAAGAAATAATGAAGGATGCCCAGGTCCTTCATCTCAAACTCCCGTGCAAGATCCTCCTTGCATGAAAGTATCAACTGCTCGTCGCCAGTCAAAATCAGATCATCTACATACAGTACGATGATCAACAGCTTCCCCTCCACCACAATCTGGTACAGGTTTGGATCCGGCTCACTCTTGGAGAATCCAAGCCCGGTGAAGTAGCTGTCTATCCGAGTGTACCAAGCACGAGGTGCTTGCTTCAGCCCGTACAATGCTCTCTTGAGTCGGCACACATGCGACTCACTGCTGAAGATCTCGAAACCTTCAGGCTGCTCTATGTACACCTCCTCCTCAATGACTCCATTGAGGAACGCAGTCTTCACATCCATCCGATGAATGTGCCACCCCATCTGCGCTGAGAGAGCAAGGATCGTCCGTATGGAAGAGTACCTTGCGACAGGTGCAAAGGTCTCCTCATAATCGATCCCCTCGATCTGTGAGAAGCCACGGCGACAAATCTCGCCTTGTACTTCTCCACACTCCCGTCAGCCGCCTGCTTCACTTTGTAGATCCATCGCGAACCCACCACTGATTTCCCCTCCGGTCTTGGGACAATCTCCCATGCACTGTTTCTGACGATCGAATCATATTCTTCTATCATGGCATCTACCCATGCGGATTCCTCCACAGCTTCCTCAAAAGAGGATGACTCCGTCACGACACATTGACTCACAAGAGCCATGTATCCAATGTACCGATCTGGTGACTGCCTCTGTCTGCGCTGTGCTATAGGTGGTCCTACAACCTTCTCTGCATCTCGAGCTAGTCGCTCAGCTTCTGTAGTGCGCTTGCGCCCTCTGATGGTTGGCGCTGCATGGGTGGTTTCTTCCACCTCCTGAACTTCCTCTTGTGGCTGATCCACATCCGGAAGCTCCTCCTTAGGAACTAACAGCTCCTCATTTGCATGCAAGTGTAGCTCCCTCTCAAGCGAACACTGCATGGATTTCTCCTCCTGAAATTTTATATCCCGTCGCACAACAGTCTTTCGACTGTCTGACAAATACACCCGATAGTTGTGAGGTGTATCAGTGTACCCCACAAATATTCCAACCTCAGCAGTTGGATCCAGCTTCCTTCTCGCATCCTTCGTCACATGCATGTAGACAGAAGAACCAAAGATCCGCAAATGGGAAATATCAGGCCTCTTGCCAGAATAAGCCTCCTCTGGTGTACTCATGCCAAGAACCTTGTGAGGACAACGGTTCTGCACATACACTGCTGTATTGCATGCCTCAGCCCACAAGTGAAGGGGTAGGCTCTGATCATGCAACATCGCCCGTGCAGCACCCACGATCGTTCTGTTCTTCCGCTCAGCCACCCCGTTCTGCTGTGGGTTATGGGGTGCGATGAGCTTTCTCCGAATCCCTTCTGCGCTGCAGAACTCCTTGAATTCAGCCGAGATGAATTCACCACCGTTATCACTCCTTAGAGCAATCACCTTCTTCCCCGACTCCTTCTCGACCAATGCTTTAAACTCACAGAACTTCGCGAATGTATCGCTCTCCTTCTGCATGAAGAAGATCCAGCACTTTCGAGAGAAATCATCAACAAAGATCACATAATACTTGTGCTTTGCTGTCGAAGCAACTGAGAAAGGACCACACACGTTTGTGTGAACTCTCTCAAGGATCGTCGTGGCGCGACTATCCTTCTCGTGAAAGGTGGTTTTCACATACTTCCCTAAAGTACACCCCTTGCACTGATCTGACTGCGCAAGGGTGCCCTTAGGAAGTCCAGTAGAAATCTGCTGCAGAATCTTCAAAGCTCCATGGTGAAGATGGCCCAATCTCCTGGGCCATAGTTCGCCCTCATCATCCCGGCTCACCACATCTCCAGCCTTGCATGCCATAGCTGCGCAGTCATCTACCTGCAACTGATAAAGGTTCTGAGTTCGAACCCCTATCTTCCGTGTCTCTCCAGTAGTCTTACTGCGCAGGAAAGCTTTTCCTTCGCTGAAGACCACATCATAACCCTTATCCTCCAACATCGCTACTGAAATCAGTTTCTTCTTCAATCCAGGTACATGCATGACATCCTTTAAGACAAAGGGTTTACCAGACTCCCTCTGAAAGGATACGGTACCGATACCAGTCGCACTGTATCTATCGTCATCGCCCATCTCGATGTGCATACCCAAATCCTTGTCCTCCAGATCTGAGAACAACTTCCGATCTCCCGTCATATGAAATGACGCACCGCTGTCCAAGAACCACACCGATCCCAGCATACTTGAAACTAAGCATGCAATCAGTGAAACTTTGACAACCACCCCCACACTTCCCAGCTCATCTCTGCACTGAGTGAACTTCGTGAGGTATTTGGCGATGCTGTCGCTCTTCTCCATCTTGATGTTCCTGAGCTTATCTTTGAGCGCCAGCTTCCTTTGGTCACTCTTACTCTGGAATAGATCCGTCAAAGCTTTCCACATTAAATATGGAGTAGCCTTTTCATGCAGGCTGGATACAATATGATCCTTGACGCCCTCCAACAGGATCCTTCGACATTTCGCGATCTTCTTTTGCCATGCATCGACCAGAGCTGCATCAGTGGGCTTTGGGACATCCGCATCCACGAACTCCTTCATACCATTATCTTCTAACACTGCTTCCATTCGATCCTTCCATGCAATATAGTTCGAACTGCCTTCAAGAGCATATTCGAGTCGCAAACCATTGAAAGAAGACATCTTTCAACACCGGCACCAAGAAGAACAACCTTCGGCAAAATTCGAATTCCAAACTCCAAGCTCTATCGCTTCCGATCTATACTTGAAAACAAATTATTTCCAAATCAGAGATTGACTGCAAAGGGCATTCACCAGATCTTTCACCTTACGAAGAAGGATGAATATTCCGGAGGCTACCTGGCCCGCATGCAGACTCTGTCCGAGGAAATAAGTTTGCAATCACCGTAATAGACTTCGACAATTAATCTCGCTCCGATACCATGTAGAAATTAGCTGAATAAATCACTTATTCAATGAAGATTAACACGATCATACATCAATTTCGAATTGCATGCATAACACATAACCCTCTTCTACAATTAATTGTCACATGCGGAAATAATATAGAAGCAATCGCACATCAAATCAATCACACATTAACTCAGTATGTATGGGGAAAGCATATAGCTGAAAACCCCCCAGCTATTGTGTATATTATAATGGAGAAATCATGTAACAATCATAGTACAAAAACTCTTCACAAGCTCTCATGCACTACCTCCCATGCTACACACTATCGAGCTAGATCTAGCAAATCACTTGCTCCAATCCTTAGCCACTTGATAGCCAACCTTGATTGCGTATTTTAATGCTAGGTGATGGCCTCCTTATATAGATAAACCACCAGCCTAAACCTTGCAATACTCATAGCTTACTCCACCTATCTATGTGTTGCAAATAGCAACAGTATAGTCACAACTGATAGCTTTACTCACCCTTTCATCTATCTCTTTCACTGGTCTCCACTGAACTGATCATGCACTGTAGTGAACTGAAGTGTTCTTGAGTTGACTAATGAGTTAATATTTAGTAAATTAAATATTATTTAATTTACTCCACTCATATCTAGTTGATTAGTTAGTTAACTAATCCCAACTAGTTCAGCTAAAACAAACAGAACACAACTCCACTATCTGTCCCGTTAACTCCTCCAAAACTCCTGCCACTGAAGTCTAACTGAAGCCAACCATGCAAGATGCCATCAAACCCTAGGAACCACGTGATTCCTTGTGTCAATTGCATGAGCCACCTCCATGACTCAAACTGAAGTGCGCCAAGAGAGTAAACTGCTGTTTATAGTCAAAATATTATTAAGGGTAAATAATATTTGACTTCCATATTTTTAGGAGATCAGTCTAAAAATAGCACGGGTCCTAAAAATAAGGGTCTCATCTATTTTTACCGACATGTCGCATACTTTAAGAATCTCCAAGTAGAATTCCCAAATTATGCTCCGTATGTCTAAAAATAGACATAGTCTAAAAATAGACTTTGCGCCAGAATTTGCCTGCGGGCCCACTTAGTGAAGGCGACTTCATTTCACTAAGCTCCATCATCTTGCTGCATTCTCAACACTACCAAGTACTAACTTAGAATCTCCCGTTCTAAGTGCTCTTCAGGCTACTCATCCTTCCTCAAATAATAGGAAGTGCATGGATTTTCTTCTCCTCCTTGAAAACTGCTAGAGTTCTCACTGCAGCTTTGTCCTCCTTGAAACCCTCTTGAAATTCCATTGCATTTCTCTTCTTCCATTGGTTGAACCTCCTTGGAGAGGCTCTTCTTAGATCTAAAAATGGATGAGATTAATATCATCCTCTCCATAATTATGACCTTTATCTTTGATTTATATCACTTTTTATTGAATCCCATAGGCTGAGCCAAAGATATTTCTCTGATACCACTGTAATATTCCAAAAGGGACTGCTCAGCAAAACAGGCCTGAAAAACGCATTTTTCAGGGATGTGTGCTTCAAAAACCAAGATCAGCCTTTGAATTACTTATATATGATAATATAAGACCCAATCCCACGAGTATATCAGAAACCAAACAAACTAGGTGAGGCAAATAGGCCTCCCACACCTAGTGTGGCTTGATTAATGTCCAATGAGGGACTACAACAATATAGAAACACTGTATTGGATTATTAGTAGAATAATAACACATGGGATATATTAATAAACACTTTTCTAACAGTAATATATGCAGAAGCAAGGAAAGGGATCTATTCCCTTAACCAATAATTGGGAAAGACAGTGATTTAAGCCCTAAAAAGGTCATTTTCATAAATCTGCGTGAAAAAAGAGGAAATTGATGGTTGGATATGTTATCTTAGGTCATTAGGGACTCCCATACCAAATTTTAGCTTAAAAAAATCATTCTAGCTAATTTAAACAGACCTCTCACTCCTGAAATGGCTTAAAAACCCTGATTTCCCATGACTTAGAGTATGCAGAGATTACTGAAGCACATAAAACGTGATTTTCTGAAGGGGTTAACTATAATAGGGTCTGAAAATGATTAAATTGGACCAAGGATATGGATCAAACTATTATTAAGAGAAAACAAAGAATTTACATGAAGAATGCCTCAGATTGAGGTGCTGCAACAATGGATTGAGACAAGAAAGCTTAACAGCATAAATTTCAGGATGCTGAAGCAATATTTTATTACATTTAAGATCTAGGATATATCTACATATAAAAATATATATCTATTACATATCTGTAAGCCAAAGAGGCCCTTCTTTACACTCCCCTTGGGGATCTCAGCAAATGATGCACCATAGTGAGTAGATTTGAGATCTAAGTCACCGTATTGCAGCAGTATTCAAGAATTTTGTAGTATATACAACAGTAATAGATAAAATATGAATGGTACATGGATTTTTTGGCAAATCCATGGATCACCTCAGTGAAAGGAAGGATCCTCTTCACTAGATATCTCTCCTCCAAGAGAATTTCCAAACCCCCTGCAACTCTGCTCTGCAAAGAGGACGCAATCTCTTCAAGGAACCACGAATATGGTGATGTATTATACTTGGCTTGATGCCAAGATCAAAAACTGAAGCTCAACTGATGGATGCACTCTTCCAGGAGGTTAAAAGACACACTCACTGAGAAGAGGCTCCAATACAAGCTAGATCTGAACAGATCTAGTGTTCCACTTATTTCAGATTACAAAAGTAAGAAAACCCTCACTATATCTATGTTTCAGTTGGAATTAGAAGCTTGGTATCCAACCAGATAGTGGACAAAGCAGGACAAATCTCCTCCAAGAGCTACTCCATGAAGGGGAAGGGAATTCCTAAACAGGAAACCCTCACAATCCTCTGTTAAACAACCAAGAGAATGTGGATTTTTCTAAGCAGACATAATCCTCTAAAATCAGATAATAATCAAAAAAATTCTTTGGTTTCCCTCTCCTTCCTTTTATAAGATTAGGGTTTGCAAAACCCTAAACCACCTTCATTCATTTAACCCTGTTCACATGGAGGACCTCCTTCTAGAACTGCGCTGATCATCCAAGAGGTTCAATGCATCTGTACTGTGTTGTGATTTGGTCTTGTTGACCCAGTCAAATGTCTCAATCTTATTTCACACACAAGTGGATTTTATTAAGACAACCCTGATTTGTCTCTGTTCACGTTGGGCACTGATTTATTTTAATGTTTTCAAGAGTTTACATGTCCTCCTTTACATTTTATTCATCAATTAAGAAAATAAAAACAAATGAAATGTTCCTATTAGCTTGGGATAATTAGGAATATTACAATTAGTGAGCTTTAAGCATGAAAATAAGCCTTAAAAACACTGAAAAACAGTGCATAATAGAGAAATACAATCACACATAAGTTTTACACAGTAGGCATGATGAAGCAGTTAACCCCTCCTGGGCTACATCTATTGGTCTAGCTCCCAATGACATGTCCCTTTTTGTCATTATGCTCAAAATTGTAAATTACATGTGTTTACAGGCCTTTAATGGTTGTTTTCTTTGAACCAATGGCTCCAGAATTCTCAAATTAGTCTAGGTAGACTCTCGTTTCACCAAAATTGGTTGAAAATTGACCTCCCCATGCATTTTTCCCAATAACAGCTAGAAAAGCTCCACTAAAAGTGGAGATAGGCACTTAACTAGAGTTAAATTTAATAAAATTCCCTAAAATTAGGGGCACTCTTTAACTCCTGCTAGTCGAAAACCATTTGAATTAAAGTGAAATGGTTAGGCAGAGTGGTCACAAGCTGACCCTCCGCCTAAAATCACGCAGTTGAGGGCTTTTACAAACTATGTATTGAACTGTTTGAATAACTCCGCGATGGTGGAGAAGAACCCAGAGTCATGTTTCTACTAACTATTTTAAATGACCATCATGGGATCTCCACCATGTGACAGGTCTACAAACTTACATCGGATAAGCCACCATAAGAAACCATTAACTGCACCCTTTAGAATTTACCGCAGCATGTGACTGCATACTCTGAAACCGCCGAAGGTCACGTTTTGTAAAACCATCGCTTGTAATGTTTATTTCATATCATGACATGTGACCACACCTTCGGAAATTGCTGGTGATAAGTTTAATGTCACCGCGTTATTTAATTTTTAGAGAAGTTAGGTCATGTGAATGAATCCTCTGTTGATGGTTAAGGTTTAATATGCCCGCCAATTTTGTTGGGGCCCTTGTTTTGGAAATCAACAGATTTTGAGTTGCGGTGAGCACGTGGCGGAATGCAACCTTGGTAGGCAAAAAGGTGTCAAGGTTGCAGAGGAGCATAGGACAAGTGTCGCGGTTGTTGCAGGAGCAAGCATAGATAGTAGAAGGGCACGAAAGGAAACAAGCAGTGAACTCCCGATGAATAGAAAGAAATGAAAGACAGTCGAGCAAGAAAGGAGGAATTGTCAGTCGCATGGGCAGGAGAAAAAATAGGCAGCTAGCCAATGGATGGGGAGGTTGGCGGAGACGGGAATAAGCAACATGGAGCCACAGTAGAGCTCTATCTGGTTGCACTGGTCTCCTCTCTTCTAGATTACTGTGGTTTCTCTCTGTCCTTAGGGACTTGTTGTATTTTGCTCTGCTCTATGCTCATATGCTGCTAAGCCTTGTAATAGTGCCCCTATAATGGCTTGTGATTAATATATTCAAGAGTTTTGTTCTGATAATTGATTCTGAGTATGAATGAGTGCTATTATAGGCTACGCTTAAAAAAAAAATTATTATTAGTTTAACTGGTTTTCTGAAGAATGCATGATATGGAATGTTATGTCATGAATTTCTAGGACCTTGGTTATTCACCTGTTTGGATGTTATGGGGATGATACTGATCTTCTCCCAATCAAAGTAGGGTCATGAAATGCCTTGGGTGAGACTCTCTGCCCTTCATAGTAGAGTGTAAATGCCAGCGTGAATCTAGACTACGGTGGAAAACCTTGTTGGCCCTCAGCCCTAAACCTGGGTCTTCTCTGAGAGACTTGTTCTCTCGCCAACAAATGGTTCCGTTTCCAAGACCTGAAAATACATTTGGGAGCTAGATCATGGTATATTAGATCTTCGAAGGAGAAATATGAAGCTAGTGGGATAACCACCTAGATCATTTCATAGCTCAGCAAGCTGAGCTAAGACAATAGAAGGAGAAAACGATTAAAGACTTGGATCTATTCTCCGACTTTGCTAGTGATACCTATGAAATCATTTGGGGAAAGTTCCCAGAAGAACTCTACAACTATTTGCGGAGGCTTCAGACCAAGACCGTCAAGGGAAAGTCGCGCAAGATCAATCACAAGTGGGCACACGAGGATCTGGTGACCCTTCATCGGTTAAACACTAATTTAACCCGAGCTATAGATTTTTAGGTGGAATCTACTTTGGAAGGATACATAGTAGAGTTTACAGCCAAGTGCTACCAGTCTTTCTCAAGGGCAGAAGGTACTTTCAGATCTGGGTTAAGGGGGAAACTACTGAAGTATATTCCCTTGTGGATAAAGGCATTAATGGTAGACAAAGGACTGGTGGGATTCTAGAAAGTAGGGATGGAAGCATAAAGCCCCCAATGCAGGTGGAAGGGATTGAGGGAGAGATGTTATTAGAACTGGGAGAAGAGGGAGTAGGAGTATGGATGTCGAGACTACCAACAGGTTCAAGGAGCAGTGAGCACTTCAGAGGGCGCAGATTGTAGAAAGGTGGTGAGAGAGGGTGATGAAGGAGTTAAAGAGACAAGGAAGTAGTCAGAAGGGAAAAGAGGAGGTGCCTTAGATGATGAAAGGAATGGAAGGTCAGGTGGGTCCCCAGGATATAGGAGGAGTCATGAAAGAAGTGCGACAGGTGTATAGGAGTCCAACCCAGGAAGAGCAAGGAAAGAAGTCTGACGAAGAAGGTACAAACGCTCACCTAGAGGAGTTGTCCAATGTGGAGATGCACGTTGCAATGAATCAAATATTTCAATAAAGGCCGGCATCCATATATCAAGGTATTCCTAGTCCCCACAGTTCTAGTAGCTCTAATCCTGACCTTCCCCTGGTTCTCTACAAGCCCATAAGTGAAATTTTTGTTAAGTTATGTGAATTAAGTAGATTGCACCACATTCAGTCTCCAACTAGAGCATAAGCTAGTAGCGGGATTTCCATCTCACAACCAAGATCCAACGGCTTCATTTTAATACCGCCCATTCAAGTAAGCATGGCAGGATCACTTACACGGTACCCAAAATTCTCTAGGAAAGGGAATGATGACGTCAAACAACACTGGTATCTCTGTGAGGCCATCTAGAGGGCATAATAGACACCAGATGTTGGGAAGTTGATAAAATTTCAGACCACTCTTAGGGAGGGGGCCCTATGATGGTTTATGAAATGGTTGGAGGCTCACCCGAATCCAGTGATGGCTCATGTAAAGAGGGATTTCATTAAGGAATTCAAACTGCCTCAGACGGACCAACAAGGCCTGTCAAAAATGTGGGAGATCAAGCAGAGAGAAGGAGAAACTGCTTGGGAATTGATACGAAGATTCAAGGATGCCATTGGGAAACTCAGCTATCCAATTGATCCAAACCATCAAAGGGATTGGTTCATTAAAGCTTTATTATCCTTGACTCGAACTCCACTGACTCAACAAAGGATTGACACATTACAAGATGCTATGGAGCAGGCAATGAAGATAGAAGCCATGGCAGGTTACCCACAAGATTTCAATGGGGGTGCAATGGTACAAGACCCCTCGATAATGGGTCTGCAGCATCAAATAGCCAGCCTGACAGAAAAAATCAAGGAAATGCAACCCATGCGACCACCAAGACCAAATGTGTGGTGCACACACTATCTCGTGGAGGGACATGTAGCCACGGAATGCTCCAGGTTGCAAGGAAAAATGGTGGGGACATCGGCTGCAGGAGCACAGGGGTCCCCACCACTAGGAGGGGTCATGCAAATCAACACCCAAGGGATATACCCACCACAATAGCCTTACAAGGGATTCCCTGCACAACAAAGTCCAGCCACCAATGAATATTGTGTGGTATGAAAAAGTATGGGTCATCCACCTTGCATATGTCTAATCCTATAGAATTATTCCAATGTTCCAAATAATGTATACTATGAATTTTGTGCCTCAACCACCCACAACATAGAGAAATGCTGAGCACTGGATGCCCTGGCGGAGCGGCTAGACCGACCGTCATACAGAGTAAATTATGCTCCCCGAGGAAGAGGGGGAGGCATGCGAGGGGGCCGAATAGGAGGTAGAGGTCTGGTAAGATGCTATAACTGCGACCAAGAAGGACATGTGGCTAGAGAGCGTCCACTCCCTAGGAGACCCTGGTGCTCATAGTGCCACGTTAACTCACACGCAATAGAAGATTGCCTGGAGCTCATCAAAATATCAGAGGAAAGAGTTAGACAGAGGGGGGAAATCTAGTAAATGCAGAGCCCAGGTTAACGGGAACTCAAACAATGAAAAATGTGGCCATAGTGACACGAGGCGGCAAAAGAGTGGGGGAGGATGCACGCACTATGTACCCCATAAAAGTAGTCCGGCCAGCATCCCCAAAGCTCCTGATCAAACCCAAATGACAGAAACAATTTTTCCAAGAAGTAGCATAAAATTTTGCCCACTTGGGGGGAAACAAAGGAATCGATTTACAGAAAATTCAGGAATACAAGGAGACACAGAATACTTTTGAAGCCTTAATCTAGGAATGGTTCCATTTGTTCCTGAAGATTGTTAACAATGCACCAATGCTAGAAAGGCTGAACCAAAACCTGGAAGGGGTGCTAAAACAGAACACAGGAGCAAAAGAAGTAGCAGATGCAGACCAAAAATATGTTCAGAGAATAAAGAGAAACAAACGAAGGATAGGAAAGGAATTCCGAGTAAATATGCAAGTGGCAGTATTCTAGATTAAGGACACCATGCTTCATTTGGGATCTGATGTGAACATCTTACCAAGGAAAACTTGGGAAGCGCTCGGGAAGCCAAGATTGACATACTCTCCGATCCAACTTCAGATGGAAAACCAGTATTGCATTGTTCCCATCAGCCGACTGGAGGATGTTGAGGTTGACATTGCAGGGGTAAAAACATTTACAGACTTTGAAGTCATTGACATCATGGGGGATAAGGATCCGTACCCAACAATGTTGGGAATCAATTGGGATTTTGAAAATTATGCGGTAATTGATCCAAAGTGTTAGCGCTCAAATCTACCTTAGGCTGAAATAAGGTAAAACTCAAGGCTACATCAAACCATGCTCAGCCTCGTAGCTAGCCCTACGAGGACAGGAGAGGGCTCTCTCCGGGTCTTTCTCGGCAAATGATTTTCAAAGGGGCTGAGATGACTTATAATGAACAATGAATACTGATTTTAGGCTAGTAAAGAGATAGGAATGTTTGATTTTGATTTTTTGGGTTTTTGTTGGAGAAATGGAAAAAACAATTTTGGGGTCCGGGGATAAGGCCAGATATTTGCATAATTTGAGTTGGGGTGAGGTAGGAAATAGTATTGATGCTTTTAATTGAGTGTATGGATAGATCAGAATGAAAAGGAGCTGAAGAGGGCAAGGGAGAAAATGGATCCTCTCAAAACAGGTGAAAACATGTAAAACTAAACAAATTTAAAGGCAGAGCACTGAAATCAATGGATTCAACCTCGTTTACTCATTCATTTAGTTTCAGAAGCATAAGAAGCGAATGGCATACATTAAACATGAAAGAAATTACAATAAACTGAGAGAAAACACTATCAAGAACTGAAAGCCACAAGAATCCCAACAGGTGCTGCAAAACCTCTGATCTTTCCTTAGCCAAAATATGAAAAATATGTACAATAGTGTGCCAAAATCTTTGCCAAGAGTCCAACCAGTCTAATGCCTCCAAAATTACATCATATAGGCATCCTAACCCCTTCCCACACCTCTAGGGGTCGAATTACTCCTTCTAGGAGCAGTTCCAACTAATTCTAAACAAAGAACTAGAATATAGGCATCTAAACAACTTGCCTCTAAAAGGGAGGAAACTGATCCTTACATCTGATTTTTACTTTTTTAGGAGTGAATCTTCTAGAATAGGTAAAAGTGAGTCAAAGTTACATGCCAACCATCCATTTACATTATGATAACTCAAAAATTTCATCCACAAGAAAAACTGGTTCAACTGGCCAAAATTCTGAGCTGGAAGGTGAAAATTTGACCAAACATCCATATGCGTAGCGCCCCTGAGCCATACGCGTAGTGCGCCTTTCAGCCTGATTTTGGGGCACTTCCCAGCATCCAAATTGAGCTCATGCTAGCTCGTTGGAAAGCCCTGGATGTTGGCTATCCAACCCAAGTGGAATTTCCCAATCTGGAGCTCATTTGCCCCTCCCAAACTTAATTCTCCCAGAAGTACTTCCTGCTGGTGCAAAAGGTGGCAGCAAGGTGGTTTTCATGGTGTTTTTGGGCCTTTTGATCATCCAGAACTTGATGAAATGCTTCAGAAATACTTGAGAATGCATAAATTACCATGAAAAACCTAGAAATATAAATTTTTCCTTCAGAAAGTGTCCCAAACAAAAGCGAGCATGCCGACGCGCTACTCGTATAGCTGAAAAATCTGTTTTTGGACCAAAATATTTCAAAATGACAAAAATTTCTCCGAATTTGCTCAAATTTGGAGCGAAGACCCTCCATCATGTCTCATGCCCAGCCAACGAAGCCTTGCCCAAAATCCAAAGTGGATCAGGCCTTTTCCGCCGTTTTAGTGCTCTGCTCAACCTCCTCTTCAGAATCTTCATTCTTGCTTTGCAGACATGCATGCGAGCCCAATAATGACCTTTCATGTGATGAAGCATGTCTTTGTCTCTATTGGCCTTTGCCAAAAACTTCTCCAGATGAATGTTAACATGCGTGAGGCAAGAATCTCGATCAGCTGGTGTCATATCGCATGGTCTCTTCCGGGCCAATTGTCGATCCTCACGGATTCGCCGCAACTCATAAAGTGTGTGCTCATCCTCTAGCTGCTTGTTGCGCTGCTCCAGGTATTTTATCACCCACTGAGCCCTCTGCAATTTCTCTTTCAACGTGTCATTCTCGGCCTTTTTCTCCTGGATGATCTCTTTCAGTTTTGAGCTAGGAGAGCTCGCATCAACATCAATGATCGTGAAATCAGTGTCCCGGCCTCCTGATGGGCCCTCATCATGCATGGGCCTCTTGCCCCTGTCCTGAAACTGTACCTGTGTTGAAGAAGAAGGCAAGACCCCTTCCACATCATGTGGAGATAATACTCGCTCTGCTGATGGAGTCGGCGAGACCCCTTCCACCCCAGGTGGAGATAGTACTCGCTGTGTAGCTGCAAATAAGGCTCTGTGGCCTCGCTGGTATGTCACATACAATGGAGCACTGATATGCTCGATCTCAGGAATGTCAGGCTGGTGTGACGGCTCTCCCGCACCATGAACTACCTCAGGAAGCGGATGTGGCGCTGTAAATAAGTCATGAGAGATGAAATCCTCCCAAGTGATGCCCTCCTGTGTCAACTGATGTACCACTATGATCTTGATCAACGCGTAATGATATATACTTCTATGCTGCTGTGCTGGGGTCTTCTTCTATACAAAAATCATCATCCTCTCTATGTTGCGATACATGAAGTACGGAATGTTCATCATACGTACCCTCATGAAATGCATCAACAAACGAACATGGTACGCATAGAGACGCGAGAATCTGCCCTCGCAACTGAAATACCGAATGATGAGTTTCATCAGTGGTGCAAACTCATCCTTCAGGAATCTGAAAGGAAAAACCCTGCTCAGGTGCCTCATATACCCAGGTTTGATGTATGGATCATAGTGGAATTTCTCTAACTGCTGACGTTTGTTCCATTCATCTCCTACATTTGGTATCCCGGTGGCCTGAGCAATAGTCTCTGGTGACAGAATGAAATCTACTCTGGCGAGGTTTACACGGCCATCATGTAAATGTAGAAAAAACAGACGAGCTAGTTCACGATGAAGCTGGGTTTGTGAAATCATCTCACAGTATCGAAAACATGACTGACGCTGAAAACAATCCATTGCAAGTGGGCAAGCCTGCAATTGAGCCAAAGAAGTAGACTCCTCCTTGAGATGCTTACCACCTTTGCCACCTTTGTGAGACCTCCGTGGCACATTACCCTCTGCTGTGGAATCACTGTCATACTCCTGCTCATAAACTGAATCTGTCTCTGACATGACTTTGAAAACAAGATGTCTGCAATATGGATGCTGATATAGGTGTAGTGAAGTCAAAAGTTTCAATGTATGCTCAAAACCCAAACATGTTACATATGTATCAAAGCATCATAGGAAAACAAGTCACAGTGGTAATAGCTCTGTTTTAGTGGATAGGCATAAAAATAGTCTCTGTTTTGGATCACAAGTGATTTTGACAAATAAGTACCAAGTGCAAATGTAGTGTGCAGCCTTTGTAATGCTGGTTAGAATTTGTCAAAGGGGAAAATGAGTATGAGACTGTGTTTGTCAATGGGAAATGGGACACAATGTGACAATGACCACAGTGAAACAAATAGCCATGACACTGGTACAATAATGATGATGACAGCAGTGGTAAAACGATGAACTGAAATCGTGAGGGCAGTGACACTTTGAAAATAGATGCGTAGGTATATATATATCAACAATACAAGCTGGAAAAATCTTCACATGGCCATCAACATGTATTCAAAACCCTAAGGAATGAATCTGCTATGATCATAGGGTTTCACCTCTCCACAAAAAATACACTAATTTCCCCACTTTAAAATACCACAACCCTATTCATAAATCACTGAGCAATGATTTAAAAACCTACTTGCAAGTTGATGGAGCGATTGTGACATGAAACCGGCCGCATGAGCAAAAAAATTTGGCTCTGTGACTGTGTGCGTAGCGCACCTACCCAACGCGTAGCGCGTAGCATAAGCGTAGCGCCCGTGTTCTTTTGCAAAGACTGGGGAAGCTATATGCGTAGCGCCCATTATATGGGTAGCGCGCCTCCTATATGGGTAGCGCGCACCTCCAATGACTGTCCACGGCTATGAAAAACACGACTTCGGCCTTCAACAACACAAGCTCGATTTCTGCCTTTAGATTTCGTGCAAATGAAATTGTTTACCCTGATTTATATGTGAAGAAAATATCTCATCAAATCAGATTTGATTTTTAAATTTACTCCATGACCCACTTTATAATGTTTCGGCACTTTGACATTCGATCATTTAGTACAATGCTTTTCTTTTGGCTTTCCTGAGTTTTAGACTGATAATACTTGGTTGTTTTTGCAGAGATGCG